>OX438773.1:17161994-17527994 GCA_949316455.1 Acleris holmiana | reverse complement strand
CACTCGGCGTCAAAAATATCGCCCCTCCTCGGAAAATAATTACAACCGACTTTAAACCCTATTTGATCAAGGACAACAATATGATTGTTAGGTATCATTTGAAAGGTAATAAAGTGTTTTTTTAGGAAAATTAAAAAAAAAAAGGATTTTTCCTTGGGGTCAAAAATTAAAGGAAATGACATTGCGAACAGTTGAAAAATGTTTATTCAAGTTTAAATTTACAACAATAAATGGATAACAAAATTTTACAAAAAGTGCCTAAAATTAACTTAAAACCTAGTGTTACCCCCCCTTGCCCTTATCACTGCCTCTAAACGGTCTTTCATTGATCGCACCAACTTTACGATGTCCTCTTGTGGAATGTTGCCCCATTCTTCGATGACTGCGTCCTGAAGATCTTGCAGGGTGGTAGGGGCGGCATCTCGTGACCGATCCCGTCGCTTCAGCTCGTCCCAAAGGTGTTCAATCGGGTTTAAGTCAGGACTCCTGGCTGGCCACGGCAAAACGGGAATCCCGACCTCCTCCAGATAATTCCGAACAATTAATGCAGTGTGGGAGCGAGCGTTGTCGTGCATTAATGTGAACCCAGAGCCGACGTAACCCGCATATGGCATCACATGCTCTTCCAGGATCTCGGCAATGTATCGGCGAGCATTCAGGGGCCCTTGGCCGCGAGTGCCTCCAGTCCTGGAGACGCAGACAAGGTCGGTTTTGCCGTCTATAGACATGCCCCCCCAGAACATGCAAGAGCCACCTCCGTAGCCCACTGTCTCTTCAATACAGGCTTGAGCAAATCGTTCGCCCGACCTTCTGTAGACTCTGGCCCGCCTGTCGTTGCAATAAAGACAGACTCTCGTCTCATCGGTAAAGAGAACCTGCCTCCATTGCTCAAACGTCCAATCGACGTGGTCGCGGGCAAATTGCAAGCGATCTCTGCGATGCTGTGCGGTCAACATTGGGCCTGTAGCAGCCCTGTGAGCCACGATATCCTTCTCCAGCAGTATTCTTCTAACCGTAGAGATGCTAACTGATCTTGTCCGAGCTTCTCTGAGGCGTTGTTGCACCTCAACAGCACTAGCGAAGCGATTGCGTAGAGATGATGTCACGATGAAGCGATCATCTCTTTCGGATGTGCAGCGTCGCCGACCAGCCCCACGTCTTCTGATGTAGCCCCCAGTCTCCTGGAACCGCTGAAATACTCGGCGGACAGCATGACGGCTTAAATTGAGTTGCCGAGCGACATCACACTGCCGAACTCCTGCTTGCAGTAGTGCAACCACTTGAGCTGATTCAGCAGCGGTGGTCTCCATGTTCGAGGGTTGTTTTCTTGCTTGAGTTCCTTAGATGTGTTCTCTTCGACGTCTGGATAGTGAATGATTGACATTTGACCTTGTACAGGCATTTTATACCCCTGGAAAAGGGCTAAACTCGCGACCCTTCAAACGAGTATTTGTGCACTTTTTTTTCGAAACGCTCTGATTCACAAGCCATTACGTTTTGTTTAAATTAAACATTATTAATTTAAAACACATTAAACGCGCTTTTAATTGATACTAATATTAATTATGTAACATAATTTCGCTAAGGTCTAGATTAGCTTGAATCTGATTTTCGCGGAGGGGCGATATTTTTGACGCCGAGTGTAATAACTGGGTAATTTTCTATTTAAAGTCATGGTGCCGTCTTAGATGATTTTAGTAAGTATAAACACTTTAATTGCCTGTATCCCTACTGTCGTGTCTGTCCTGTATGTCTACTTAGTCATAATAGTTTTCCTTATAAATTCGTTATATGCGTTTTTTTTCACATTTTCAGTGTTTGTAGTTTTGGCTGTAGGAAGGGGGAGGGGGGGAGGACACTTGAGTCTAACAAAAATTTGCACTTTTTAGCTTAAATTCGTAAACGGACCCCTTGTAACGTTGCACGTTCATTTTATCCGTATTTAGTTTTTTTTTAGATACTATTGTTTTACTTTCAATTATGAATTAATTATTTATACGTACTGATTTTATATTTATTTACACTTTTAATCCATGATACCTACTTATTTCTATTTATGAATAAAATGTTATTATTTTATTACAACTAACAATTTTAAATTAATTATAATCGAATGCTACTATTAAACGAAATATTTTATTAGCAGATAAATAAAACACTTTACAAATAACACTTGATCAGCGCGACTGTACGATGCGCTCCAGAACTTTCGATCGTTGCCGCGCCGGCCTGCGCACTGCGCCGGCGCACACACCTCACCGCGACGTCTTCCAAAGCGGACCTATGTTTGTTGTGCGTTCACTAGTGCTACTACGTGTCATCTTACGCGCTAACGAACAATTGAAATCGTCAACCTCTATTTAAGTATCGGTGCAGTGCACGCCTAGTTTCTGACGTTATCAGGAACATACTTAAGTGACCTTTTATACCCCAATAGGGTAAGTGTTGAACCATTTAAAATATAAGTGAGCCTTTGTGTTAGATTTTATGGTGTAAAATCATTACCGCAACGCTAGCACTTATTATTATTTTTCCAAATGTAATATCGTAATGCTACGTTAATTAATTTTAACTGTCAGCCAATTCTGCTTGAGCGTTATTACTCTCCCTTCTCCTCTTCCCTCTTTTGTAAATCCGTTCTGATTGAAACACTTACACCAACTATTAGCCGTTACTTTCTTATTACGCTTTTGGCTTCTTCGGAGTGTTCTCAATCGGAAAGCGACACGGCCAGCTAGTGACACGGTGCGTTATTCACAGGGTGCTACGTTGTAGCTGAAAACCACGGCTGCCGGCACTGTGTCTAGTCCGCCACTTCACACGACTGACGTCACGCTACACTCCTGTGACGTCACCGCATCCAGGAACACAACTGATTCACCGGCCACTTCATCTTCACCCGCTTAACCATCCTGGCGTACAGGGAAGTACCGGATCGCGGAGGCAAAATTATAGACGGGAATCGAACCCAAGACCATTTCTTTTATTAATAAATATTATTTAATCAAGCTGATCTGACTTGTTGGTTTTATTTAAACCAGCAACCCCTATAGGTCACAGTGGCGCCTTTAACGTGGTTAAATGGTCAAATTTTGCTTCCGCTTTAGTTGTGTGTTTGTGGTGTTTTTTTTTTGTTTTGTGAAACGTTCTGTTTTTTTTTTGGTTGCACGCAACTAAGGTGTATCTGTGATATTAGTAGTAAAAATTTCCAAAATTTAAATTTACTTATAATATTTTATTGTTTATCACCCTTCATGTTTTAATATTTTAACACACTGTATAAAGTTGTTTACTAGTTCGTGAAACTGGTACAGTCGAGTCACAAAAGTGTTAACTTATAATATAAATCTTGTTTGTGATTGATTATTAATGGTATAATTACAGTACACATTAGTTGCAAATTTAATTTTAACAGCGCTTATTTTTTTTTGTGATTGTGTTTTATTAATAATTGTTGCGCTTATTTTTAACATATTTTTTTTAAATTGCAAACCATAACGTTGATTTTTTTTACTTATTTTGTAACAGAACGGATGAGATAGTTTGCACGTTCAACACTTTCCCAATTGCGGTTTTATTTTATTTCTATATTTTTTTTATTATTTTATTTTAATATTTAATTAAAAAAGGTTTGCTTAATATGGCTTATCCCGTAAAATTCTTATCACTTCAGAAGTCGGAATTAGAATATGAGGTTTTAATAAGAGGCTCTACTCCTTCTGCTACTGTTCAGGACTTGCGAAAACAAATATCAAAGTTAGGTCCGCTTTTTCCTTCTGAAGACATCCTTGAATGTCAGTTATCGGCAAGCGACGATCTAAAGGGAGTCAGCGATGCTCTGACCAAGGCTAGGTCATATTTAATTCCGCCGCTAGATAGTAACCAATTGTTACGAGGCCAAAACCTTTTAAACCACCTTTATCACCGACTTAACAGAATTATTTTTGACAGTACAACTGAACAGATTTTCCAAACCTGCGTAGCAGAATTTAAAGGTCTTTCAGAACAATACAATTTGGTTAAAGACCAGGGCTCTGACTTGTTGTCGCTTTCCACTTCTTCAGACCCTCAAACAACAGTCCCACCCGTAAATGTCAATGTCACCTGCGATCGTGGTGTGGCTGGTGAAGTGACTAAGGTTAAATTTGACGGCAAAACATGTGTCCGTGCGTTCATCCAACGCATTACTGAGTTGAGCAGGGCTAGGAACATTTCACATGAAAAACTACTGTCTTTCTCTACAGAAATTTTTACCGGTGATGCGTTGCACTGGTACCGTGGTGTCCGGGATCGTGTGTCTGATTGGGACGAACTCCTATTATTATTAAGAAAGGACTTTGATCAAGCCGATTTTGATTACAGGCTTCGTTCGGAAATACGTGCTAGGACTCAAGGTGAGGCAGAAAACATCACCATTTATATGTCTATTATGACCGGGATGTTTTCTCGCTTGTCAAAACCACTATCCGATGAGGAAAAACTGGAAATAATTTTTCACAATATCAGACCGTGTTACGCGAGCACGCTAGCATCTGCTTCTGAAATTAAGGACTTAGAAACCTTGAGATCCCTATGCCGTAATTATGAAAATTTTCAGGCACGTCTTGCTGGTTTTCGAGAGCCTCCCAAAAGGACATCCGACACCATGGCACCAGAATTTGCTTATGTTGGTCAATCACCTTCAAAAACCAACTACCATTCTGGTCAAAAATTTAATAATCATTATCAGAACAATTATTATGATAAAAATAAATCTTTTTACAATGATAATAATAATTATAGTGGAAACTATGGTAGAAATAATTACACTAACAAAAAATACGTGCACGCTATTCAGAAACCCGTGATCAAAACGCTTTATTGTCCTAGGTGTCGTAATAACACCCACAATCTGCGCCAATGTCAGGCTAATAAAGATAAAATAATCTGTTTTGTATGTGGACACGAAGGCGTCAAAACCCCGCAGTGCCCAAATTGTTCCAAAATAAAAACAGGCACTTCAAAAAACTCGCAGTGATGCAGAATTGTGGCAAAAATCAGGAAAAAAGTAAATTTGATAGCGAAGACTGGAAACGGTGGCTTCAAACTATTAACTTTTTTTTCAACACGTATAAAATAAACACAATTCTGCAAACTAAACCAGAAAATGACCCTAGACCTTATGCTCCTATAACTATCAATTCTTTAAAAATGTTTGGTCTTTTGGACTCTGGCTCCGCAGTTACCATTGTTGGTAATAATATTCACCATCATTTAAAAAATCAGGGCGTAGCTATTCTCAACGACCACCGTATTACAGTTACAGCCGCTGGAGGCCAGTCTATGTCTAGTATTGGCTATATGAATCTACCTATAACTTTTGAAAACGATTTTCATATTATTAAAGCTTTCGTTGTGCCCGAAGTTAACATAGACCTAGTCTTAGGTATTGACTTCTGGCATAAATTCAGGATTTTCCCAGATCATTTCAACAGCATTACATTTTCTAATGCAGCTATCATAAATGCAACTCTGGATGTCAGCCAGCCATCTGCTATTCAAGCGTACGACAATTTGGGTACTTCAGAAAGAGCAATAGCCGACAATATTATCGCCCAATTTAAAGATATCTCTGCCGAATGTAGAGGTTTGGGTGAAACAAAGTTGGTCACTCACCGCATTGACACTGGAGACGCTGAACCAGTTCGTCAACGCTATTATCGCATGTCTCCAGAAAAGCAACGCATTTTAATTGACCAGGTGGATGAAATGTTAGGACTCGACGTAATTGAGCCATGCGAGAGCGCTTGGTCCTCTCCAGTCCTTATAGTAAACAAAAAAAATGGGCAACCCCGATTTTGTTTAGACAGTCGCAAGTTAAATTCGATCACAAAACGTGACGCTTACAACTTGCCATACGTCTCGGAGATCCTAGATAACCTTCGTGACGCCCGCTACTTATCTAGCATTGACCTCTCTAAGGCATTTTGGCAAATACCGATCGCACCAGAAGACAGAGATAAAACTGCATTTTACGTGCCAAGCCGTGGCACCTTCCATTTTAAGCGTACAGCATTTGGGCTGACCAACGCGCCTGCCACGCAGCAGAGATTGGTAGACCTTCTGTTTCGGGACTTCGACCTCAAAGTTTTCGCGTATCTGGATGACATAATCATTATCTCGAACGACTTCGATTCCCATGCCTCCCTGTTGTTACAGGTGCTAAATAAATTAAGGCAGGCCAATCTTACCGTAAACCTGGAAAAATGCAAGTTCTTTCGGAGTCAGCTTAAGTATTTAGGCTATGTTGTTGACAGTTGTGGACTACGTACCGATCCCGAGAAAGTAGAGGCCATACTACACTACCCGACACCTTCTTGTCGGAGGGACATAAAACGCTTTCTTGGGACTGCTACTTGGTATCGTCGTTTTGTCCCCAATTTCAGCACCATAGCCGGCCCTCTAAATAGGTTGACTTCGAACAAGAAGGGCGGCCCACCGTTTGTTTGGACTCCTGAGGCTGACGCTGCATTTCAGAATCTTAAAGAATGTTTAGTTTCCTCTCCAGTTCTTTCCTGCCCTGACTATGATAAGCCATTTGAGGTGCACACAGATGCCAGTAACTATGGTGTGGGCGCTATGTTGACGCAAACCCTAGACGGTAAGGAACGCCCCATCGCTTACATGAGCAAGTCATTGTCACCAGCGGAGAGGAATTACAGTATTACGGAGCGTGAAACCCTGGCAGTGGTAATAGCTTTGGAACATTGGAGATGTTACTTGGAGAATGGGAAGCCGTTTACAGTTTATACCGATCACAGTGCATTGCAATGGTTTCTCTCACTTAAGAACCCTACCGGTAGATTGGCACGCTGGGGTGTTCGTTTGTCGTCATTCCATCTCGAGTTCAAGCATCGTCGTGGAGTTGATAATGTCATCCCAGATGCTCTTTCTAGGGCCCTTCCAGTATCTGCAATTAGTAGTGCTAATTTTCATTTAAAAACTAAGGATGCGTGGTATAAAGACATATTTCTTTCTTGTGCAGCTAAACCACATATTTTTCCAAATTTTATAATAAAAAATAATATATTGTTCCGACTCTGCAAAAATAAACATGAACTAACAACCGAATTCTCATGGAAAGAGGTAATACCCAGCGAGTTACGTAAGCAGATTATCAACGAAAATCATGCAGAGCCTACAGCTGGTCACTTTGGCGTCTTTAAAACATATCATCGTCTTACGTTACGTTATTTCTGGCCGGGAATGCATCAAGACGTCGTCAAATTCGTCGGCTCGTGTTCCAAGTGTCTCACTTATAAGGCACAAAACCACCAAACCTTGGGTGAACTGGGTCGCCCTAAACAATGCTCCAGACCATTTCAAATGGTATCAATTGATTTAATGGGCCCTCTGCCTATAACTAGGAAACAAAACAGCTACATTTTTGTCATAACTTGCTGTTTTTCAAAATTCTGTTTAATATTTCCATTGCGCGCTGCTACTTCTAATTCGGTTTCAAAAGTTCTAGAAGAATCATTATTTTTAGTTCATGGAGTCCCCCAAACCATATTTCTAGACAATGGTAGCCAATTTATAAGTAAAATTACAGAGAGCTTATACAAAAAATACAATGTACCAAATGTTTTCTTTACTCCAAAATATACGCCGCAGGTAAACACGGTCGAACGCTACAATAGGACCATCGTCACTTGTCTTTCGACATTCGTGGAGGAAGATCATAGATCATGGGACATTTTTATCCCTAAGGTGCAGTTTGCCATCAACAATTCGGTGAACGAGGCCACTGGTTTCACTCCTTCTTTCTTGGTATTCGGCAGAGAATTAGTTTCCTGCGGCACACATTATGTGGATGCCGATCTCGGCGATGAAGTTTTATTCCTTCCTCGTGACATTTACGCCGAAAACCTGGGCTGTCTTTCTGAAATATTCAAGGCCGTTCAAGCAAAACTTTGGCATGCTCACACGAAAAACGCGTCTCATTACAACCTTCGTCGCAAATCTGCGGAATTCCACGTGGGTGACATTGTAATGAAACGTGCATTTGTCTTAAGCGACAAGGACAAATTCTTTAGCAAAAAGCTAGCACCAAAATTTATTAAATGTCGTGTTATACAAAAAAAGTCTCCATTGGTGTACGTTTTAGCGGACATGACCGGTAAAAACTTGGGTACCTGGCATATCAAGGATTTAAAAATAACTTGTCTAAATAAGTAGAATTCTTCTTGTATGAGAACTTAAAACCCTCGCTATTGGCCGTTATTTTATACCATCTTATAATCTTTTAAGTGTTTGTTCGGGTAATCAGTCCTATTTTATTGTGTTGCTTTGCAGACTGGCTACCCCTTTTAAATGCTAGGACGCGTAAGCTCCCTTATTATGGTGGTTTTTGCTTGTTTAAATGCGTGACGTATGAAAGTTTGAATGATGAAAGGTACAATACAAACACGTAACTTTTAAGAGCGGATTTTATCTTTTTACTAAGCAGTTAAAATCCTTTTTGCGGCGCGCGGGGTAATGTAACGTTGCACGTTCATTTTATCCGTATTTAGTTTTTTTTTAGATACTATTGTTTTACTTTCAATTATGAATTAATTATTTATACGTACTGATTTTATATTTATTTACACTTTTAATCCATGATACCTACTTATTTCTATTTATGAATAAAATGTTATTATTTTATTACAACTAACAATTTTAAATTAATTATAATCGAATGCTACTATTAAACGAAATATTTTATTAGCAGATAAATAAAACACTTTACAAATAACACTTGATCAGCGCGACTGTACGATGCGCTCCAGAACTTTCGATCGTTGCCGCGCCGGCCTGCGCACTGCGCCGGCGCACACACCTCACCGCGACGTCTTCCAAAGCGGACCTATGTTTGTTGTGCGTTCACTAGTGCTACTACGTGTCATCTTACGCGCTAACGAACAATTGAAATCGTCAACCTCTATTTAAGTATCGGTGCAGTGCACGCCTAGTTTCTGACGTTATCAGGAACATACTTAAGTGACCTTTTATACCCCAATAGGGTAAGTGTTGAACCATTTAAAATATAAGTGAGCCTTTGTGTTAGATTTTATGGTGTAAAATCATTACCGCAACGCTAGCACTTATTATTATTTTTCCAAATGTAATATCGTAATGCTACGTTAATTAATTTTAACTGTCAGCCAATTCTGCTTGAGCGTTATTACTCTCCCTTCTCCTCTTCCCTCTTTTGTAAATCCGTTCTGATTGAAACACTTACACCAACTATTAGCCGTTACTTTCTTATTACGCTTTTGGCTTCTTCGGAGTGTTCTCAATCGGAAAGCGACACGGCCAGCTAGTGACACGGTGCGTTATTCACAGGGTGCTACGTTGTAGCTGAAAACCACGGCTGCCGGCACTGTGTCTAGTCCGCCACTTCACACGACTGACGTCACGCTACACTCCTGTGACGTCACCGCATCCAGGAACACAACTGATTCACCGGCCACTTCATCTTCACCCGCTTAACCATCCTGGCGTACAGGGAAGTACCGGATCGCGGAGGCAAAATTATAGACGGGAATCGAACCCAAGACCATTTCTTTTATTAATAAATATTATTTAATCAAGCTGATCTGACTTGTTGGTTTTATTTAAACCAGCAACCCCTATAGGTCACACCCTTCAAAAAAAATGTTTCACAAACCCGTAATATTTTTGAAAGACCTATCCAACAGTCCCCCATACTATGGGATAGACAAGAAAAAAAAAACACCCCCCATGTACAGGGGAGAAAAACAAAAAAAAACTTTTTTCCAAATTTTATTTTACCACTTTGTTGCCGTGACTTGTGTATGTTCATGTCAAATTACAACTTTCTAGTACTAAGAGTCTCTGAGCTAGGCTGCGAACAGACAGACGAACGGACGGACAGACAGATGGACACGGCGAAACTATAAGGGTTACTAGTTTGAACACGGAACCCTCAAAATGGGTCACAGCTCGGCAACGCAAATGCGATTCCTCGCCCATAGGCCTAGTCAACATGATGGATATTACTATAGAGTAGATAAGACCAGTTTAGTTGATATGCATACATACATACCATCACGTAGAGTACATAGAACGTATAGATTTAAGTACACCTTAAGAGGTAGCATGTTTTTACCTTGATGGCATAATCTGCGTCCTCCTCTCCCATAAACTCCACGAAGCCATACCCTTGGTGTGTCTGAGTGACACGGTCTTTGGGCATATGAACATTCACTGAAATAAATTTTAAATTAGACATATCTACTTTTTTATGTATTTTAACTGTACATTTACAAACGAAAATAAACCTTATCGCAATGTTTTAAAGTCTCTGGATGGTCAGTTAACAGTGTCTTTGTTTGTACTAAAAGCAAGGGTACTCTTGCATGATTCACACCCTTAATTTACAGCAATGGATCGTTAACTTTTAAAAGGAGTATGTAGATTTATGCATGAAAAAAAAACACATTTATTCTAAGGAAACTGACAGTTCGTACCAACATGATAAGACACATTGTGCCATGCATCTAAGTATGGAAAAAATATATGTGGGCAATGCGGTATGAAAGTAATTTTTCCCTGAATAAAGAATGAAGAGCGCTAGGAGGTTATTGTAGATGGCAAGTCAGGGTATCTCTTTTCTACTCAATAAAACCTAATTAACTCTGCTCCCATTACGATCAAGTAGATAAGAGGTACGATAACATTGAAAATATGATAGCATTTCAAAAGCAATTAGATTTCACTTAGTACAATAGCCTGCCAGAAGTGGGGTCTGCGACTCACAGACATTTGTAATCACATCTGCAATCCGCAGACTACAAGTGCATTCTTCTTTCTCCAAAACTTAAATATGTTATATAGCCTAAGCAGCCTCCACACTCAAATGGGTCCGGCATGTCTGTTGCATGTTGGAGGAAATATGGACTAAAGTGTATGATATATGTAGGTCCCACAAAACTGAGTGGCAGACCAAGACGATGTTGCCAAGATGAGATTTCTGCAGCCTGTGAAGAATGGTAGTAGACTGTCCAAGGTAAGGATTCGCGGAAGGAAAGGAGGGAGGCTTTTACCCAGCATTTGGACATTACAGGTTGTTAAATAATAATAAATAATAAGGCATAATCAAAGAGCAGAATTCTTCATAGCAAAAATCAAACTGTCAGAGGGATTGACCTAACTGTTTTATCGACTTATCGATAAATATTTGTCACTTAACGAAACAAAGTTAAAGTAATGAAATCAGGCTTTTGGATATACATACAAATAAATTAATGGTGTCCCTAATTAGCTGACCGCCACTGTATTTTAGTATAATAGTAAAAAATAAAACAGAAAATACTTTTTGTTTAATTTTCTATATGAAACTTATCATTAAAAATTAAAAACAAATATTGCTAAGAGTAGGTAACTAATCTTCATTCAAAATAACAAAGTCGAAATCTAAATCTGTACTAAATATGTTTACTTCATCTTCCCTGTAGTAAAAGAAAATAGTCATTATTTTTTCAACATTGTCACCTTTTAAATTACTCCTTTTTTCATTGTAGATCCATTTATAAGATGAAAACGAGCGTTCTACCTCAGTTGAAGTAACAGGAGCATATTTGTAGTACTCAATAACGGTATTTTAATCACTTTTTTCTATAAAATCAGCATATTTGCGTATCATGTCGTAGTCCGGAACTCTATCTAGTACTTTTTCAAGTTTTATTTGCACTGTCTGAGATCCACACCAATTTAGAATACTTCTCACCTGGTCAAGTATTAGAAGAGAGTCTAATAAGGATAAACAGGATGTTTGTAATTTGATTATTGCATCACGTAAAATGCCATAACTTTCTTTTATGTACAACAGATCATTTCTCAAATTATTGTGCTCTTTTAGCTTCTCTTATTGCAGCCGACTCTTTTGAATTTAAGTTTGAAATTACTTCTGTAATACATTCCAAATTTTCTGCATAATATATAGCTGCATTAAGCCATGTGCCCCACCTAGTTATAATAGGTTTTGGAGGCAATGGTATGGATGAACAAATTTGTTTGAATAAGCGGACTCTATGTGGAGACTTTAAAAATATATATGTGTATTAAGGCGTCAACACTTTTATATTAAGATCGTATGTGCTCGCAGACTCTATGTAATCCATGTGCCAGACATGTAACATGTAGTAGATTTGGGAAAGTAGCTTTTAAGATTTTACCAGCCTTTAGCATGTACGCGGCACTATCAGTGGTCAAAACAAGGACATTTCTAATATGCTCATTATATGAATTGTGCCAAATAAACTGCAATTGTTTTTTTAAGTATTAGGCCATTGAGTTACCATCAACTTTTTCAAAAATTTTACTTCCGATTAAGTAAGATTTGCAAGAAGATTTTTTCTTTAGTTCTCTTAAAATCAAATTAGTGACACTTTTGCCCATCCTATTTAAGGTTTCGTCGACTGTTATCCATATATATTTTCCTATCAGGTTCTTGCGTACCTATGTCTTGAACTGTTTGTTGGTAAACTATATCTAAGTATACTTTTCTCAGCAATGATTCATCTGGAAGTGATCTTGATGTACAGGAACAACAAACATATTTTTGGATTTTTTTTATAAACTGGATTGTTAATCTTTTTCCATGGAATATTGCACGAAACTAAAAATATGATTAAATCTATATAGAATGTGTCTGAACTTTTTTAGCATTGTGACGAATGAGTTTTACTCACTAAATGACTTTCAACACAATGGTTCTTTAGCTGATGTAAATGAACGTCACATTTAGAGCAATATATTGTGGAAGAATCTTCTTTGAAACTAAGAGAAGAATCTTTCTGTATCCATTTTTTTATTGTTTTTCTTGTAGGATTAACCATTTAAGTAGCACGGCACGGAAATCACTCATGAAAACTCAAGTGACATAAATGACATATGTGACACTGACATGATTTACTTTAATATGGAGATGCAAGTAGCTTATCAAAGAGGTCAAATGTTACAGAATAATCTTTTAAGTTGATTATGAATACCTAATGCGATATTATTCCGTAACATCGATAAGTCGATAAAACAGTTAGGTCAATCCCTCTGACAGTTTGATTTTTGCTATGAAGAATTCCGCTCTTTGGGTATAATACTGCCGGTAATGGCAGCCAACTCAAATGTAGTAGTCGAAACATTCTATACTCTATTAGCAACTGCATAAAATTTTAAATGCTTATACTATTATTCTGCAGTTAACTACCTTCTTTGGTATTACAGCAGAATACTTCTCTGAATCTCTTACCAACTGGTCCTGACTGCACAAAGAGCTCCCACAGCAGGCTCTCGGAGACCCTATCGTCAAGTCCTCCCACGTATATTGTTGCATCTGGAAAAATACGCCGTGAATACTTTACAAAATCTAGCTCTGAGTAGGCTATTAAAATTAGGACTGCTGAATTAGACTGCTTTATAGTGAATTATAAGAGTAATCAATTGAAACCTTACAATAATACAGGGAGATAGCAATATTCCTGGAAATCACGAGTTAGAGAATGATTTGAGGCTTAAATTGGTAACACAACATAACCTCAACTTTTCGAGTAAAAATAGTATATTGGCAACTTTTACTGATCGGTTAACTTTCAAATTAAAAAACAAGATAAGAAGTTTCAGATACCATTGGAAAATTCTACGCGTTTCTGATATTTACCTTGATTTCTTTCTGCAATCGGTCCCGCTGCCATCTTATTTTGACGTAAGATAGCGGCGTCGGTAAAATTCGGCTTCTACTCCATCCATTGTCATATTTGGCATTTGTCATGTCAAGGTAGCAACGTTTAGAAACTAAAATTGAAATGCCAGGCACAATCTACTAATACCTATTATTTTATCTTGACTTGATTTACAATTCAATTAAAGATATTTACAATAAATAAAACAAATCAGTACTTTAGAATCAGTAAGTCTAAAGTTTTTTCATCTGCGTTGTATTACATAATTTATATCTTCTTTCTTTCGACGATGGCGCGCACTTGCCACACTGCAGATGCTGTTTGTGTGATTTTGAAAATGTTTTTGATGTTTTTGTATCTTTTTCATAAAATTGACTATACCCCCCTTTTTTAAGATGATAAAAATATTATCTTCTTTTTTTGTTAGCTATAAGCACAATTCAATTCAATTCAATTTTTGGGAGAATATGGCTCCATCAATGTTTTGATGATTCTGCCAATGTCGAGGTTGGATAGTGCACTGCCATTTGACGTTTTGTCGTGTTCGGTGCGTTGACGGTGTTCGGTGGGATACCAGCAAGAATATAATAAATATAGTTACTTAAATATTTTGCTAAATAAATATTTTGTTAAAGTTTAATATTATTTTTGGACAGGAAGTTATTTAAAATCTTACAATATGGAGTAAATACTAAAGTTAATAGAAACTGAACATTGATTGGACGGCTAATACAATGGGGAAGTAGACTATATAAAGGAACAGATATTTTAGGACAATCCAAAAATAAATGTTCCAATGTTCCTTCGGCCAAACCACATTCACAAATCGAGCTGTCCCTTATTCTCAATTTTGCTAGAAAAACAGGAGAGCAAAAGTGACCTAGACGCTAACGTATAATGGTGGAAGTATTTAATTTTGAGAAGTCCCTGTTTATGAAAAACCATGGTTTAGTTGGAAGAGCAGGCTGCAGGTCTCCGTAATGCTTGCCTTTGTTCTGACGGGATAATTGCCATAAATTGTTCCAATTGGCCTCTAGTTGGGGTTTTATGGAAGCCCTTAAATCGCGAGTGAAACATTTAATCCAAGTATTAGATCCAAGTTCAATGGCTTCCTTTGCGCAAAAATCGGCTGTCTCGTTACCCACAATACCGTTATGGCTAGGGATCCAAGCTAAAACCACCTCAATGTTGGCAAGATGACACTCTCTAAGTTTGTCTTTAATCATCAGAGTTAAGTAAAAATTATCTCCAGAATGGGAAGGAAATCCCATCAAATCCTGCAAACAACTCAAAGAATCTGTTAATATAATAGATTTACTAAGATTGTGGGACTTAACATATGATATGGCTTCATATATAGCTACAGCCTCACCGGTAAATGTTGAATATTAATTAGGGCATTTATAGTTTAAAATAATTTTATATTTGGGAATCCATACAGCACAACCAACATTATCTTTAAGAGATATTTTGGAAGCATCTGTAAAAATACTTAGCCATCCTGGCCATTTTTTATTCATAAGCTGATTAAATTCACTGTTAGCATTTAATGTTTTTTGTTAATACCTAGATCTAGAGTTACAGATGGTTGAAAAATTAAGGTATCATAATTAAAACAAAAAATGAGATTTTTACTAAACTGGAAAGAAGGGATAGAAGCAAACTTTTTGAAAGATTTAATAAGTAGAGGGAGATCTTTTTTTGTCCAGTACCGAGAAGTCGCAGTTAAATCATTTAATGTCTGACATTTTAACAACAGCGGATGAAAATTGTACTGTAGGACATTAAGGAAAAACCTATCGGCTAGGTACTGTCTACGAAGAAATAATGGGGGTTCCAGACATTCTACTTGTAGGGCATTTATTGGAGAGGATCTCATAGTGCCAGTTATAATTCGTAAACATCTTGCTTGAATTTTGTCAAGTTTTGCAAGAGCTAGCTTACTACAAGGCTCTAAAATGAAACATCCATAGTCGAAATGACTACGCACTATTGCATTGTAAAGAATTTTCTGGCTATACGGGTGAGCACCTCATCGCACACCAGACAATGATCTCATCACATTAATACTCTTCTCACATTTATTAACAATATAATTCAAATGATGAACTCCCGTTAGTTTAGAGTCAAGAAATACTCCAAGGAATTTAACATTATTTAGAATGGTAATTTGTTGACCATCAACTGAAAGATTTATTGCAGGAATATTTATTTTTCGTGAAAAAACCACTGCATTACATTTAGGAATCGATAATGTGAGTCCATGATTCTCCAGCCAATCCTTCAAATAAAATAGGGCAGAATTTAATCTGGTAACACAGTTTGCAAATGAAGGAGAGATACTGTACAGTACTATATCATCCGCGTATTGCAAGATATTACAAAAACAATCAACCGATGATTCTAGATCAAATGTATACAAACTATATAGAATTGGGCTTAGGACTGACCCTTGAGGTAAGCCCTTCCACACAGATCTAGGAGGAAGCAAAGAGCCATTGATTCGAACACGAATGAATCTCGCCATAAACAAGCTGCAAATGATATTGATCAGCCTCGACGGAATACTCAGCTGGAGCATTTTCTGCCTGAGTATTGTGAGGCTGACGCTATCATAAGCAGAAGCAATGTCTAAAAAAACACCAACCACATTTTCATTATTGCTAAATGCAATACGAATATCGGAAGTTAAAATACTAAGACTATCTATCGTACCCATTCCTCTGCGAAACCCAAATTGCGTCTTAGCTAAAATATTTCGATTTTCGACAATCCACTCAAGTCGATTTTTAATCAGGTGTTCCATAATCTTCGCTAGAACCGAGGATAAAGCGATCGGACGATACGATGAAGGATCATTCGGATCCTTTCCAGGTTTTAAAATTGGGATAACAATTTGGGTTTTCCAAGAAGTAGGCACTACGCCATTTACAAAAATATGATTAATAATATCTAAAAAGTAAACTTTAGTGGAACGAGAAGATCTAACCACAAACGAGTATGGAATCCCGTCAATTCCAGGGGCAGAGTCCTTCAGGTTATCTAATGCACACAAAAGCTCGGGAAATGAAAATAAGTCATTCATTCTATCCATAGAAGGAGGGAATGATGAATTTGGAGGAGGGAAAAAATCTTCAGATGGAACGGAAGGGGGAGATAATCTGTCCATAAACTCTTCTAGCCAAGTATCTGTATCATTCGATAATGTATCAGAGTTGGTTAGGCTACGGCGAAAAGCCTTAATTTTTTTCCAGACCATCGTAGAAGGGGAACATGGCGACAAAGATTTACAGAAATTTAACCATCCTTGAACCTTTTTTTTTGAGAGCAATCTCTTTGATTTTGCCGAAGTTTTCTGGTATAAAATATAATTTTCCATATTTAAATTATTACAGTATCTTTTCTCTGCTAGATTCCGTTCTCGAATAATATTTGTACATTCTGAATCCCACCACGGAGGGGAAGGGATCTTACTACGAGCCGTATTCTTAAACGGGATTGCAGCGTCAGCTGCTATTCCGAGGGCTTCAATAAATTTAGAATACAATTCAAGGAAATTGTCATTGTTAGTTTTACATAAGGAATTGACTTTAACCTCTAATTGAAAGGAGAATTCCGGCCAGTCAGCCTGAGCCACTTTATATTTTAAAAGGGGAGGAGAGATTGAAGGGGTAGGAAAATATTTCAAAATAGTGGAAAGAATCGGAAAATGATCACTGCCGAAAGAAGCACCTAGAACTTTCCAAGAGAAAGAAGTAACCAAGCTCGCAGAAACCAAAGTGATGTCTAACGCGCTAGTATTTTGCAGAGGCGAGACCCTTCTTGTAGCAGAACCATCGTTTAGTACACATATATGAAAATCATCCAAGATATCTAATAAAGCAAGAGAATTTGAGTCAGATACGTGACAACCCCATAAAGTATTTTTACAATTAAAATCTCCTAAAATTACAAAGGGAGAAGGAATAGATGATAAAATTAAGTTAAATTCAGCCAATAAATCTATAGTTGGATGAGGAATGTACACAGATACAAAAGAGATATTTAATATTTTAGCAGCAATAATATTTATACCAGAACTATGAACAGGGAGGGGTATTAAAGAGTACACAAAGCATCTGTTAACAAGAAGGGCACATCCAGCGTATCCATCGCTTCTATCATCCCGGAAGCATGCGTATCCCGGGACCCGAAAATTGGAGCCCGGTTTCAGCCATGTCTCCGAGATGGCAAAAACAACTGGTTTATATAGATTTAAAAGATATATAAGATCAGATTTTTTATTGTTCAAACTCTGCGCATTCCATTGAAGGAGATGCTGGTCCATTGTTTGGGATGAGGGGGACAATACTTTGCAGTTGAGAAATGACATTGTTCGGTAAGCTATCACTAAATTTATGAATAAGGTTCACTAATAAACCTGTTAGGTGTTCCAGGAAATTATCATTCGGCGTGGACTGGGTATAATTATTACCTAAGGCACTGCCATTAGGAAGGGTAGGCTGTGGATTTTCGATTATTCGTTTATGAGCCTGAGTGTCATACGACTTACCTAAAGGACGATGAGACTTCCGTTCATATGTGACCGTTTTTCTGTATGATTTTTGCGAAGAGGATTCTTGAACGTAGTTTGGAATAGGAGGTGAACCTAGAGGGGCAGCCATACGAGGAGGGGGAGGTGAAAATAATTTTTGTGATACCTCGCTTCTGCATACCTCGTTTTAACGGGGCGAAAACGTTGGGAAGCCTCTAGGTACCCAATATTTTCGTCCGCCATCACGATTTTAATCGATTTTTGCCTGGCGTGTTCAGGACATTTCACGTCTGTGGCCTTATGCAGACCTAAACAGAGAACGCAACTAATTTTGTCATCCGTAATATTACACGAGTCGCCTGTATGGGGTTGAGCACAGAGGTAGCAACAGGGTCGAGATCTGCATTTGGCAGCTATATGGCCAAATCTGCAGCATTTCCTGCATTGAATTGTGGGGAGGTCGTACGTCGAAACCGGAATTGATGAATTGTAGACATATATTTTTTCTGGTAGGTTCTGTGAATGAAATGTAAGGACTACCGTAAACGAAGGAACCCATTCGGGCTCTTCGCCTTCCCTACGAACCTTCCGAAAAAGGCGACGGGCTTTTATTACTTTACATCCATTGTATCCAAAACCAGCAGGAATCTGGATCCCGGCAACCAACTCCTCCAAAGACCAATCTGACGGGATATTTTTGATAACTCCCATCCTAGACACTTGGTACCTAGGAATGGAGGCTACCAAATTGTTTTTATTTAAAAACTCCAGTTTATGAAAATTATTAGCCTCTTCAGCTGATTTAAAGCTCAAGGCGATTTTGTTACGTCCGAGCGACTTTATAGAGCCCTCAACTATATTATTCAAGTTATTTTTGTGTAACAATTGCGCGAGTCTTAATACTTGTAACGTAAGTTCGGCCGTAGGTTGCATTTCTACTTTACTGACATGAACCACAAAGGGACCATTGTCCAAAGCTGCGTAGAATAAAGGTAGATCGTCAGCGCCATAGCCAGGGCAAACATACATATTTTGAATTGACTCGCCTGGAGACCTAATCTTTTTAATATTGGGCAAGTCTGGAGTACTCTCAGGCACTAAAAAGCGCTTTCTTTTATTAGACTCAATTATATCGGAATCGATCTGAGAATCTACAAAAAGGGTACAGTCATTCGCTATATTACAACTACCCTCAGGAAAAATGGCCGACTCGGGTCCCCCCTTGTCGGGGGGATCTTTGTCGCTCATTTTACCAACGAAATGATATTATTTTATAAAACTACGTTTTAAAGTTAATATAATACACCTTCACCTAAATAAATATTACTATTATAAATAGGTACGCAACCGAAACCAGAATTTTTAAACCTGATAACTCCGGGCACGTGCACACACCAACACAACGACGACAGATCTCTGTCTACGTTCATACGTATATAAGCACAATGAATGCCACTATGCCAATGTCAAAAGTGAAATTATCTTCTTTCTATCTGGATGTTCCTTGACTTTTTGCCATGGAATTAATAAGTACAAGTAAAAAATATTCCTGTTCGTAAAAATGTGCACAAAAAACATACTTTAATGTGGTATTTAATAGTATAGAGGCAACAAGTATGCCTTTCAGAGATACAAAATCTTTGTTGAAAGTTATGGATGTTTAAATCAAAATTTGGACCAGTATTTTATATTTTGAAATATTTATCAAAAAAATGCTATAGGCTTTATCTATGGGTACAAGATGACGATAAAAGTACCTACATAAAACTAAAACAATAAATAAATAAATAATTTTTTTTTTGGTATTTTACTTTTGTCGACAGTATGTGAGAATTCCAAATTCAGCCAGCATGCAGGGGAACAAAATATATTTTTAGGATTGTTGTATTTAAATAAGAATAAGTAATACCGTACGTAGTACTGTTACAAGCGGAACTCTCTTTCTAGCAAAAGGAGTTAGAAAGAGACTTCCGCTTGTAATTTGTAACTTGTAGCTTCGTGAAACGGCCCTCAGATAAAAATTTCGTTACTATTGACTAACTTTTAGATACAATATTTTTTTACAAAATCAATTTTCATTACAAAATTAAAGATTTTCCCAGCTTACCAAAACCGAGTTGTTTATACACCGACCCATTTTGCTCGCTCGCTAGCTTATTGCTTGCTATTACCATTTCTGTTAATAAATCATGAAATTTTGGCACACAATTACTATGGAAACTTTATCGTTATGCAATATAACCACTATTCTAGATAAACTTATTTATTGTAAAATTAAGCTTTGACGATAACTATTTTATTGAAATTTCTAACAAATTAATAATATTAGTGGAAAGTTCATTACTGTTCATGAGATTATACCGACGCTTGAAAGGTGAAATGGGATAAGCGACATTTTTTGTGATATTGAGTTATATACATCATTAAAATCAGCAGATTTTTCTGCGTCGCTTGAGCTAGGACTCGTGGCCGTATGACGATTTTTGTGTCGCTTATCCCATCGGTGATTTTTAGAAACACCGATCTATTTTTGTTACTAAGTGACGTCTTTTTTTACAGATTTTTGAATATTGGGGATTAGATAAAATGTTTTTTTAGAAAATGTAACTTAGACTGTTTGGCTTGTTTACAACTATCTTTTTACTTGTCGGTTATATATTATTACCTCATCGTATAACGTATTTTTATTTCCAGTATATCATTTTACCTATATCTACAGAAAAACAAAAGTTGGCTTAGATCAAATAACTTAAACATCTTTATTCGCACTATTGTCGGTTATCACCTTTTACTTGATATTTATTTTCGAGAGCAATGTCGCTTATCCTTTTTTACTTGATATATTTTTTAATCATTGCTGTCGCTTATTCTTTTTTTCCTGGATATAAATCTAAACTAGACCGTTGAGTAGATCGTTTTAAATAACACGTAATTTTCATACGTGCTGGTTTTTAGATATTTTTTTCTATTATTGTTTTCTAAAACAGAACGTATTTGTATTAATAGAATGTATTTGTGAAGTCCGTTATTACCCATCTAAAATATATAAGCGTCGCATACGCACTGTCCGCGGAAGCTTCTACATCACTCAAACGCCATCCATCTAAATTCAGTACGCTTCGAGACACTGTCTAAGCAACACGCGTGACACTTTCTTCGAGTAGGTACCTACTCAAATCGATCGAGCTGTACTACAACATCGTAAGTAATTTTACACATAAATGATAATGATATAATATTTTTTGTAGTACATGTTACTTAGGTCTGTGTGACATTTATATATAGGGGAGGAGAGAGGAGTGTGTACACACTACAGTTTTTTGATCTCATTATGATTGTGATTAGGTCTAGAGTGACCATTTTTTTATAAATATAATTTACATTGTTTTAAACTAACACAATTTACACTCATACTAAAAACTCTAAAGTTACTCTGAGTCTCTCAGTAGTCCTTAGTACAGACAAGTTTGTCGACAAATTGTTTGACTGTAACTTTTTTTATCTCTAATGATGTGTAGTTACCTTATTTGTTTATTTTTATCTCAAATAGGTGAATACCTATATTTGTTTGCTCATCTGGATTTTTTCAGTTCCTCTTTATTAAAGACCCATTAACATTCGTAACAGTTGTTTTATTTACTTTTTTCATCAATAACTTGAATTTTGGTATTGATTGATTTAGAAGAGAATTAATTATGACTGATAAATTTTAGCTTAGATAAAATATTTTGAAGTTTAAAGTTGTCGCTCATAGCAGTTAGATTATTTGTCTTGATTTAATTTCTGGCTAATAATGACATTAGTATAATCTAACCTTGCCATTAAATTTGAAATGTTTTGTGTTGGATAGTTTTTACTAATTATTTTTCAATTCCTTTTTCCGGTTAGACTCTTTTACTTGAATAATTTTTCATCACATATTTTGGTAAGCTAGTTTTACCTCCTGCAGTTTTTGAGATCAATTTGCGTAAGCTACACTAAATCCTAAAATAATACATTTTTGGGTAATGTTTTGAACACAATGTATAAAAAACACCGCCATGATCATGTGCAAAGTTGAATTTTTAAAATCGGCTAACTAAATAAATTATTATGATTTTTTTTCAAAAATTTGTGCGGTTTATTGGCTCTCCTGTAAAGTTACCATTTGGTCGCTTACCCCATTTCACCTTTCAAGCGTCGATACGCTTCATGCAATGTCATCATTCATCAAAAAACTATTATCCAATGTATTTAATGCCAAATTGCTTTACTTTGAAATCCATAATTCGAACTTCGTCTATTGTTATCTCTTTTGCTGTTGATGCATATCTAATTTGCAAAAATTGATGGAGCGATCCGAAGTTCGAATAATGGATTTCAAAGTAGAGTCGCATAACCCCCATTGGCCATCCTAGTAGAGTGAGACAAAAGCAAGATGTCTCATTTGGGAGTGTTATTTTACTTTTTTTTTTTTTTTCGTTTGTTCTTTCGAACAGGCTAGGGCTAAAAGCCATGCTGCCTCGTCTTAAGTAATTCTCCTTCCACCCAATTAGGGGTTATAAAAGTCTTCAGTATATATTGTAATAGTCAAATCCAGTGTTGTGTTCAGTTTCTTCGATACTTTGAGAAGTAAAATCAATTACAAATATCTTCAACTATATATATTGTAGACAAATCCAGTGTTTAAGTCTTCAGTTGAATTTTATACTTATAGTCAAAACCAGTGTTAGTCTTCAGTTTTTATTTTTTCTTTATCGAGTTCAATCCAGTGAGTCAAATCCATTAAGTACATATGCCTCGTTATAAAATTTTTTTTATTTAAATCCGGTCAGTGAGTGTCATATCAAAACCAGTACAGGTACACATTACAAATCAAAGTTTGCGAGATTCAGACAATACAAACATTATCAGTATTATTTACAACATTATACTATATTTCTCCTACAGTACTAACAATGAATTTATACGAAGGGACGTATGTACAATTATTTACAAGAAGTTTTATGATGTCACACGGGACCAAATCAGACTTATAAATTTGAGTAAGTTCATCCAACAACACAAGGCGCTGAATGCCGAAGGATGAACAATCGAAGATGATGTGCGAAATGGTTTCTTCATGAGAATTGCAATAAGAGCAGACGGAGCTATCAACCATTTTTAGACGATGTAGATGGAAATTTAACCGGCAATGACCAAAACGAAGGCGTAAAATAATCGAATAGAATTTTCTATTAATGTAGTAATTACTCTTACAGAACCAAGGCTGGCTATTGATTTTAACATTAAAAGGAGCATACCAAAGTCCCTTATTTTCCACTTGTATACTATGATTCCAGTGCGTTTTCCATTTTGAAGTCATTCTTTGTTTTAAGATATGAATCAGATCTGTATATGGAATTGAGACATTAAAGCAGGTTGTTTCAAAATGTGAAGTATTAATTGATTTTGCTAAATAGTCTGCTTTTTCATTCCCTACGACACCTATGTGAGACGGAACCCACATGAAACTTACTATAACTTTATCGGTAGCAAAAAGATCGTACCATAACTGTTTAATTTCAAAAATTAAGTAATTTGTTTTAGCATGCAGTTTATGATTATCCAAATTTTTTAGTACGCTCATGGAATCACTAACAATAAGCCATTTTTGGAATCCTTGATTGTGATGCTTGATATGTTTTAAAGCTGCAAAAATGGCGACTGCTTCAGCTGTAAATATACTACAATTTTCATCTAGTTTATAACCCAAACCTCTATTTAGATCAATATCAAAAATGGCAAAAGAGACATTAGAGTCCATTATAGACCCATCAGTATAAATCAAACGATGATCATCCCATTTAAAAAGATTGCAATTAACTTCCTCTTTAGATGATAATTTACTGTCAATAACAATTTTCATCGCAGGAAATTTACTTTCAAAACTGCCTTTGTAACATGGCAACACACAAGAAGATGGTTTATAAATATTAGAACTGTCAAAGAGACTAAGCAATTCAGTTAAATTCTGAAGAACGTATAAAGGATTTCGGCGCATAGCACATGGTAATGCAATTAAATTGGACAATAGCTGATTATTAGACGAAAACAATTTTAAGACAAATTTTTCCTTTAGGGGAAACTGAGGAGGGTTGATCCCTAGGGGACACTTGGTAAACTTCATTTTAAGTTTTACCAAACGAGATACATGTTTTTACGCTAGCTACTCTCATTCATTCGTAGCTAACTTCACTTTCTATCATGGCGGGTTTTGACAATTGTCAGTGGTTTGCAAATGGCGGACGAAGACAAAATCGTGTGGTGTGATATTTATTTTTTGGTAAGTTTTAGCTGGATTTATTTAATATAAAGTGAAAGAGATGCTATTAGTGAGATTGTTTATTGTGTTAGTCGTTTATTTAAGTGTAGATAATTGTTAATTTCATTGCAATACGTGATCACTAGTTTTGAGTACGACATGTTTTATAACCTCTCTATGTATGGGGAGACTTGTACTTTTTATTTAGGGGTGACATCATCCCGGGATCATGTCACCCCGTGAGGGATCAAGTCTACCTTGTAATCAAATAACCAGAGGATTCATAGAGCTATCATTAATATATTACTTTTTTTAGGAGAAACCATGCCGCGAATATATAAGACCAAGAAAAAAAAAGAGTACCCATAAATAAAGACAATTTAAAAATTGCTGTAGCAGAAGTTTTAGCCGGAAGTACTTTGAAAGGAACTTCCAAAAAACATGGCGTACCTCTTATGACCTTAAAAAGATACGCAAGACGACAAAAATAATCCAATGAAGAAATTGAGTATGCACCTAACTACAAGAGATCACAGCCATGAAGTTTCTGAATATGGATAATATTGTCAGCATTAAAAAAATGCTGTTATTACTATTCTTTCTCACTGCCGTCCACAATGTCAATAGTCAGAAATTACATGGTCGTGCATGTGTCAAGATTGACTTCTTATGTGCCTAGTACTGTAGGTTTCATTTATTGTATTTCTAGATTGTTCAAGTTTTTGATATTATGTTCGGATAAAATAAAGTCAACAATTGGTACAATTGTTTTTGTAAGTAGAAGAGAAAGTCAATGTTCCTTATAGATTTTAATTTTGGATGTTTATTTTATGAATGATTAAAACGTATTAGGCGTTTTTTTATAGTAAATAAATTGATTACCAGTTTTGTGTTGTTATTTGGAAAATACTACAATTTCTTATTTAAAATTTAATAAATATGGATCACCAAGTGTCTGCGTTCCGGATAAATACTATTTCTGTGGTATTAAGTCAATGAATTTAGAGGAAATCAACCCTCTAGGTATGGCATTCGCGATAAAATCTGTTTACCATGTGTCCCCAATCATGGGAGATTTGATTCATGCGGATCAAATGAACCAATCGGTGGGAATTAAGCCTCTAGGTATGATATATACGATAAATATCTGTTTTCTGTGTGTTTTCCTATTTCTTGATGCATTGTTAACTGGGAATCTAGTTATTTAATTAAAGGGAATCAGGTATGGGGAGACACGGTAAAAATCTGTTTACCAAGTCTCCCCTCCGGGATCAAAGCTCCCAATCAGGGGTAAACAAGTCTCCCTCATACTGGGGACACATGGTAAAAGTCTACAGTATGACATTTCATTAAATAATGAGGTTAATTGTAGCACAATCTTGTCCTCATTCGAACTATCAATGAATAGATAAATTCTGAATCTTATGACCTAAAAAGCTATCCAATGCAGCAAAAAATAAAAAAAATAGAGTCGAAAAACAAAAGGGGTGATCAACCCTCCCCAGTTTCCCCTAAATAGCTGAATCTGATAGACAACGGAGGAAGGTTACATTCAACTTGCATTACATTTATAGGTGTGCTTTTAAAGGCACCAGTTATCAACCGCATACTTTTATTTTGTATTTTATCTAAAATATATACAAGTTTACTGTCCCCAGCAAAACACAAGAAACCATACTCAAAATGGCTACGAATCATTGATTTATATAATAGTAGAAGAATTTTTGGGTCAGCACCCCAATAAGTTGAGGCTAAAGATCGTAAGACATTAAATGCTTTGTTAGCTTTTACAGTAATTTTATCAATATATTTTTTCCAGGATAGATTATGAGTTAGTATGACCCCTAAAAACTTTGTTTCTAGAGAAATAGGAATGACAACATTATTATAGTAAATATTAGGCATTATAGCACTTTTTTTCCCAAAAACTAACAGTTTTGATTTGAGAGGATTGACATCAAGATTTAAGTACGAAAAATATTGAAACAAGTTACTTAAAGCATTATTCATGGAGTTAGCCAAGTTTGTTAAATTTGTACCACTTGCATAAACAACAAGATCATCATAAAACTGCAGATTTTTTTCATTTGATCCTAAGATTAAATTTAAACGACGAATGTAGAGTATGAAGATAAGAGGCGACAAAATTCCCCCTTGACACACCCCAACAGATGCAAGTCTAGGTCCATAAAGACAACCATTATGTTTAACAAATACTCTTCTTTCAGACAAAAAGTTACCAATCCACTGAACCACTTTCCTAGGGAGCCCAATAGAAAGCACATCAACATTGACACTGTTAAATGCTCCTGCGATACCAAAGAAAACAGACACAGAACAATTATGATTGCTTAAGCTATGTTGGATGTCAAGATGCAACTGACAAAAACTCTCTGCAGACGATCGACGACCTCTACGAAATCCGAACTGGTTGGATGGAAGTATATTATTACTTTCAACAAAAAACTCTAACCTTTGTTTCAAAAGCTGTTCAAATACTTTACCAACACAAGAAGTCAGAGCAATTGGCCTATATGAATCTACATTTAGTTGAGGCTTACCAGGTTTAATAACAGGAATCAAGCAGTCTGTCTTCCAAGATGAAGGTATTTCATTACTAACCCAAAGATGATTTAAAATATACAATAATTTTAATAGACACTTTTCTTTCAAGTTTTTTAGCATTTTGTATGGGATTCCGTCTAGACCAAAAGCACTATCTTTTCTAGAAAATATAGCTGATTTCAGTTCTTGTAATGTAAAAGGTTGTATTAAAAAAAAGTTATTAGAATTACTTTCATGAGTGCTAGTAGAAAAAAATTGTCTATTCATTACATGATCAGGAGTATATTTTTGAAGAAATTACAATCATTACTATTGGTAGGAACATATGACATATTGAATTTACGCATGTATTTCCAGATAACAGAGAGAGGGGTACAACGATGAAATGAACTACACAAAGATGCCCAGCTTTTAGCTCTTTCCTGTTTCAAAGTAAGTTTTTTAAGAGCTTGTAACCTTTAAATTCTAAATATAACTGTTCAGAAGGGTTATTTTTAAAATTTACATAAGCACTTTTGGACTTTTGTACAGCTTCAGAACATATAACATTCCACCAAGGTAAAGAGGGCTTACTTCTTAACTTCGTAGAAAAAGATGTACCTATTGTTATTTGAGGAACTATTTTGATAAGGTAAAGATGATTCTACAGCACATTTAAGAGTCTTACAGAATAAGGAATAAGCTTCCAGAGGAGAATAAGATGCAACATTAAAGTTAGACAACAAAGTTTCAGTTTTATCTTGATATTTTTTCCAGTCCACCAGGTTAAAGTTTGGAAATTTAGGAAAACGTAATAAGCTATTTTGACTAGGATCGACATTACAATGATTATTAAGAGAGACATTTATTATTACAGGAAGGTGATAGCTACCAAGTGGATCATTATGAACAGACCAGTCACAGGACAAAGCCAATGATGGACTAACCAAAGATAAATCAAGAGCATTTGGTCGCCAACTTAAAGAACCAACTGTAGTAGGAAGACCATCATTAAGAAGCACTAGATCATTATCTTCAATAATTTCAAGGACGTCTCTGCCACGTGGAGAAATGGTACCACATCCCCAAGAAATACGAGGGCTGCCTTTTAAGTTGTGTCGTTTGCCAACCTCCCGCGATTATTTAAAAAAAAACATATGGCATTTTCATCCTTTTGAATTTAGAACTCGAAAACAAAAGAATGTTTTCAAATTGGTCGAATAGTTTTATTACAGCGTCTATTCAAAGGTGACAAGTCGGTTGTAAAAATGGAAATGTCTAAGGAAAATTTGCGTGCGGTAATTTTCTACAACTTTAAAAGGGGATTATCGCGACTTCAGTGCTTTGAGGAGATCACATCTGTGTTTGGTGATGCAGCACCGTGTCTTAGGACTGTAGAACGCTGGTACTTAGAATTTTTACGTGGGCACTCTAGCCTCAGTGATAAGCTTCGTGAAGGTCGTCCAAAAACCGCCATGACGCAAGAGAATATCGAAGCCGTGCGGCAGCTAATACTCGAAGATCGTCATGTGACATACCGTGAAATAGAGGCATCCGTGGGCATTTCAGGGACCACTGTCCAAAAAATCCTGCACGAAGAACTTGTTGTAAAAAAGTTGATCTCTCGTTGGATACCACATTTGCTTAGCGACGACCAAAAAACAGCCCGTGTAAGTTGGTGTCGCAAAACTCTGAAGCGATTCAGCCGAGGAGAGTCAAAACATGTTTATGATGTGGTTAGTGGTGACGAGTCTTGGATATATGCTTACGATCCAGATTCAAAACAGCAGTCAACTGTCTGGGTCTTCCAGGACGAGCCAAAACCGACCAAAGTCATACGCTCTCGGAGCACTTCAAAAAAAATGGTTGCCTCGTTTGTGGCAAAGGGTGGTCACGTCGCCACTATTGTACTAGAAGATCGCAAGACGGTTACCGCCGACTGGTATACCACTGTTTGTTTGCCACAAGTCATCACCGAATTTCGAAAAAACAACTCGGAACGTCGTATGATACTGCACCATGACAATGCAAGTTCGCACACCGCCCGCCAGACAAAGATGTTTTTGAACACCCAAAACGTGGAAATTTTAGATCACCCGCCTTACAGTCCTGACTTAAGCCCTAACGATTTTTTTACGTTCCCCAAAATTAAGCAAAGTCTTCGTGGTCAACGTTTCAGCTCACCCGAAGAAGCTGTTGACGCATACAAATCGGCCATTTTGACTACCCCCACTTCGGAGTGGAATAAATGTTTTAAAAACTGGTTTGAACGCATGCAAAAGTGTATTAAATATCGCGGCGAATTCTTTGAAAAACAATAAATGGTAATAATCTATTAGATTGTCTATACTTATTTCAAACGACACAACTTAAAAGGCAGCCCTCGTATGATGAGCATTGAAATCTCCAGCAAAAATCATAGGACCAGGAACAGACTTTATTAAAGCATCAAATTTATTTTTATTAAATACTGGATTGCAATTTGTTGGACTATAGAAACTAATGATACTGATTTCTTTATTACCAATAACAATACGCACTCCAATATTTTGTATGGAATCATCAAATTTAGTGACTATTTTTGAATATGTAATGCTATTATGAATCAGAATAGCCACTCCGTTATGTTTATTACCAGTGTCATTTCTTTCAATATTGTAACCTCTAATGTTAAACCGTTGGGTTGGTCTTGACCAAGTTTCTGATATAATTCCTATATGTATATTGTTTACGTACAAAAAGTTACTTAGTACCAATTTATTACTAACAATACTTTGCGCATTCCATTGAATTATTTTTAATCTATCCATTAGAAATAATTAAGTTTTTTTACTAAAGGTGGATCTTAAACTTTCTTTTATGGATGATGAATTAATTTATTGACTCTACAAGTAAGTTCATAAATATGTCTGATTTTGTTAGATTATTTATGTGAGTTTCTATGGATTTAGCGTTTAGCTGTGGGAAAGATTTTTCATTAAATAGATCTGAATATTTAGCTGACCGGGATTTTATTTTGCTTTCTTCAATTTTTTGTTTTTTTAAAGGGCATGCTGCTGCTATGGCAACATGGTTGCCACCACAGTTTGCACATTTGGCATTAGCAGACTGTACTGAACATGACCGAAAACTGTGATTTTCAGTGCAAATAGAACACACCTCTGCATTCTTACAAAATTTAGCAATATGGCCAAAACGCATGCAGCGCAGACACTGTTTGACTGGAGGAATATATAGGCTGACCTCGTGTCTCCAGTGATCCAGGAATACATGCTCGGGCAGTTGGGTTGATGCAAAGGTTACTGCGACAGTCTGTGTAGGTTGGTATGACACGGCGCCATCTTCACGCCGCATCCGCCGCATGAAACGCCTGACCTGGATAGCGTTCCTCGAGCTTCCTATCAATGAAAAAATTTTTTTATTCGACAATTCAGTGGGAACAGAGGTTAAAACCCCCGTAACTTCGGTGTCCGCTGCAGGTATGGTAGCCACCATGTCCAGATCGTCCAGCAAGTTGGTATTCTGTAGGAACACATTAGCATTGTTCGATAAATCGAAGGTTACACCAACTTTATATCTGTTTATAGGTCTCAGATGTAGAATGCCGGAAACGCAGTACTTGCGAATCGCCTGAGAAAGTTTTAAGCGATCCTTATCAGTAATTGGGCTGTCCACTTTACTGTGAGCTAGGAAAACCACAAACTCTGTTTTGTTGGAGTTTTCCGGGTATTTTCGGGCATAACTCCTGACTTGATAAACCCTATATTTATCCTCGTCGACCTCGGGATCATCGGCAGAGCCGGAGGTTTTGGGTCGCTTTGGGGCTCCCCCCCATCTCTATATTACAAAACTCTTAATAACTAAATATAAACAGACCAATTTCACAACAATATATACAATTAACGCAAGAAAAAGGGAATTTTCAAAAAATATTTCCAAATGTGCGCCTTTCTCAATCAAAGTTCCCGCGTTTTTTTTGTGTTATTTTACAGCACTTTGAGAACTTTCCAGTTGTTTTGTGTTCTAGTATTACTTCCATGCTTTTCGCTTAGACTTTTGTTTGGTGTCATCTGTGAACAGTGTTGCCATTGCTATGGCAATTGCCGTGTTTTACGGAAATTGGGCACAATTTAAGAGAAATCTACGGCCTACAGCAGCAAATCTATTGCCGTAGCAGAACCTACGGCAATTTAGACAGACCCAAATTATGCTAAGTGCCAAGTCAAAAAAATAAAAACACGGAAGTATCTCTGAGAATTCAAGGGAATCCCCGCAAACGGGACTGCATTTTTTTTTTAGTAACTGACGAAATGTTGAACCGTAGAAAGGATAGTAAGAAATATCAATTAAATAATAGCGAAAATGATTACGTGGAAAGTATCCAAAACTTATATGTATGGTTGAATTATTAGGTATGGCTATGATTGATTGATGTTTTGTATTTTTTTGATATACTTAGTTAAAAATATTGAATAAAATGAAAATGAAAAATATGTTTTGTTTAATTTATTTGCTACGGCAGCCAAACACAGCGTTTCCTTAAAAACACGGTAATTTTCCCCATCAAACACGGCAGTAAAAAATATGTCGCTGGCAACACGGTCTGTGAAATGTGCATAGTTTGATTCGTCTGTGGAGTGACTGGTTGTCTGTAACAGTAGTACTTTTCCTAACTTTTGCGCCATAAACATAAACAAAGCTAGTAAACAAATAGAATAGTTCTTATATTAGGTATAAGAACTTCAGTAAAATGCAAAGTGCGTCGGATGTAATAGCTTCGATGTTTTGGTTTAAAGACGAAAGAGAAGAAGAGCGAAAGCCAGGTATAATAGAACAATTTGTGCAAAATGTTGAAGATTTCAGTTCTCAATACGGAAGCGAAATAAGTGTATCGTACACAGCTTTTAATCTTCGCGGGCCACCGTCAAATTTTCCGGATTATGGCGATTATCCTCAAGCTTTTGTAATGGTAAGTCTTGCAATAACGATATATTAATTTCTATTTCAATCAATAGGTTTACCGAGGTTTGAATTCACGACCTTTTCGTGTCGATTTACAATTACTCTCGTAAGTTCAAAACTTTGTTTTTAAACGCGATATTTTCGCAAAAAAATACTTTTGGAACAGGAAAAAGTTACAAAAATAGGGAATGCCTAGTATAAATATTTTTTCTTATCAATATGCCTTAAGTATGTAGAGAGATGCAGTTTGTTCTTCTGACATGTTTTCTCAATGTGCCTAATAGTAGTTAAATACAGTATAATATAGATTACAATAAAGATAAGAATATGTAGAATTATACTGACTTCTTCATGTTATTTAGTGGTTTTAGATAGATAGATAAAACATTTATTTGATGCTGCAAACACACATGCAACAATTGTCATAAGCAAGCCAATCTCAATTGCATGTGTGAGTTGCAGCAGTTCAAAAAGTTAGTTTGGTCCAGTTATATAGATTATAACATTTATATAACATAAGTGTTTATGAATATTTTTTGTACAGCGTACTTACGGAACTTGGTGGGAAGATGCCCCATCAGCACAGAATGACTTCATGCCTCAAAACAACACAAGAATTCCTAGCCAGGATTTTGTTGGTTAGTATTAAACTAAATAATATTTAAGTCATTTATAATATCGATTTTACGCAGACAGTGTTAAGTACTATGCTAAACAGTCAAATAACATACATTATTACTAACTAAGAGTTGAGTCGGTCACATAGAAATATTTTAAAATTGTTTTAATAGTGTTCACTGTTAAATATTCCAGGATTTTTTTTTCCAAATTTCATAAAAATGGGTTCAGTTGTGTAGCTGTGAAAACATAACAAACAGACAGTCAGATCAGACATTTATAATATTAGTATGGACAAATGACAATGCATCAGACATGACACCAATGGGCTTCTCTCTGTGATGGTCCGAGACCAGCCCTCTATTTCACCATCTTGATGATGACACGTGCCAGGTGACAATTTGGTAAGCATTGTGAAGTTAACATGCTGATATATCAATGTGTTTCATATAAGCTACGCCATGTACACTGAAATGTCACCTGTCACCTGTCTTTGTCAGGATGGTGATATAGGGGGCAGAGAGAATGCAGATAATAGTAAATGTATTTATTGATTTTCATATCCTTAACCCGTGGAGCGCCACAATATTTGAATTTGGAAATCAGAGTGATACGAATTAAGATTGATACTGTTATGCACATATATATGCCTGTGACTGGTTATAAGTTTATAACCTAACCAGTTACAAAATATTGGGCCTGCCCCAATAATAGAAATAAAATGTACGAAATTTCTTTCCCTTCATAATCATTTTAATTCTTTCATATAAAACCATTACTTTGAACTATATTTTTTTATTGGGAATCAGAAAAATACTAATAGGCCGGAAGTAACGAGTTATTTTTTTGTTATCCTGTAGTGTTTGATACTATGATATAAGAATTTAATAGAATTGTTTTGAATACACTAATTGTCACTTCAAAATATTAACTTTTTTTGCTTCTCTGCCATTTCATTTATTATTTTATTTAATCTTTAGTTCACAATAATAAAAATAAAACAACAAATAATTACCTTCATAATACCTAATGCCAGTCTACCAGTTGACTTTTGGGCAAAGCAGTCATTTATTTTTAGTATACCCCATTTCATGTATTATACTCTGATTAATTCCCTCTCTTCTACAATAAGGATACCCCATTTTGTGTTTTTCCTTAACTATAACTTTAGATAATCTTCTTTTGTATGTTTCTCATACATGACATTTTACCATATTCTAGTAATTTTACAATTTGTGTCCTTCTCTTCGCTCCACCTTTAGGATACCCCATTTTGTATGCTTATCTTCCAACAGAAGTATCCTTTGAACGAGCAGTGTACCCACTTGAGGTGTCTGTCTTCGAGACCTTTAACCCGGGTGCCTTGGTTCGTATCTGGGCACAAGGGCCCTCTATCTGGATCCTGCTATGGGAAGGTGAACCGGAATATGCAGGAGACAAACCTAGGATATTCAACCCACCAATAAGACAGATTGATGTGACAACGAGGTCAGTTTGTTTTTTTTGTAGGTTATATTTGCTAATTATTGTCTTAAATAAATAAATAAATAAAATCACAGGATGATGTCACACAAATTGACCTAGTCCCAAACTAAGCTCTAGGCTTGTACTATGGGTACTAGACAACGATAAACTTACTTATATATAGAAATATATACTTAAATACATAGAAAACATCCAAGACTCAGGTACAAATACTCATGCTCATCACACAAATATCTGCCCTTACCGGGATTTGAACCCAGGACCCCTAGCTTCGAAGGCAGGGTCACTTCCAGCTAGGCTAGCGTGTCGTCTTAGCATTCTTATTGGTTTTACCAGACGTGTGCTACTTTGGTGCACGAATACTAAACTTAGCAACGATTGCAGCTGTCTAGATGAAAATTTATGATGACTGAAATCCATTTTTTGATTCATAAACGATATTGTGATTTATTCATCTTATCTAAGACTGACTAAATAACAATGGACTTTTTTACCTTAAGAGGAGCAAAAGATTTTTATAAATAAATATGTATGACCTCTTTTTTATCGATATCAAATGGTATTCAAGAGCGAAGCTGATTGAATTTTATGTTCTCGCTGTTAGATTCAGATGCGCACTTAAAAAAATCTCCCTGTTCTGTAGTAAGGTGAGCGTCACGAGGTTAATAGTGATCGATATTCTTCGTTTTTCTATGAAACGCTAGTAACAAAATATACGTCAGCTGCAAGTGCAAGTGTGATAGCAATAGCCTGCCAAACATTATTAGAAGCTGGGAATATAATTCGTACCTTCGGTAGAACAAGGGCACAATTGCCCCTTTAGTCACATTGTACATTGTGCCCTTTGTTCTAGTGGACAAGGGCATAATTGCCCCTTTAGTCACATTGTATATTATGCCCTTGTTCTACCGAAGGTGCGAATTAATTAATTATAAATTCCGCGATCTGGATCTCAATGACCATAAAGCCTGTGTGTCTGTTCTTTGGATGTATTAAGGTGGGTACGAATTAAAGCAGCCTCGGGTTGAGGCACGCACGGCTCACCTATTTTGCTCAAATCCGTACGCGCTCACGCGCTGTCGCCGTCGAGAGTGGGTCTTTTGACCGTGCTCAAAGGCGCCTCGGTGTGCGTGCCTCGCGTAATTTGGACCGCGGGCAGAACGACAAGTTCTAACTTGTCTGTGGGTGAGGCGCGTACGATAAAGTTGCTGAGCTGTTCCATCACCGACGCGATTTCTTCTTCTTTTTGTTAATAATTCGGTGAATTATGATAAACGCAGCCGCGGCTGTCAACCTGCCCGACGCCATTTTGAAATGTCGGCTCGCGTCAAGCACGCTGCCTCACCCGCGCATGTTTATGTGCAACAGTTTGACTCGCGAGCAGCTCGCCGCGCAGGACGAGCATGGCTCAGGCTGAGCCGCTCAGATTCGTACCCAGCTTTAAACTTAATCATTTCCTTGAGACTGTTAAACGCAATAATACGATTAGAAATAAAATCCTCGATAGTATAATATTTCAGACATGAAACCTTTTTGGCATGTTTTTGGTTGAATCTTCGAAACCCTACGATCTTTAACGGTGGTTTTTGATTCAATAGGTGATTATTTACAACTTCTTAATTCACAATTAAGAAGTTGTAAATAAGACATTTTTTTTATAAATGTTGTGGTTCTAAAGTAAATAGCAATTATTTGAATTTGACGCTGCAAAACGCGCGTAAACAATCTCTATCTCACGTTGTTCGCGCGGACGCGCATAATTCCATCCCTTTTCATTCTTGTGGGCGTGGCACCTTATGTGGCCTTTTAAGCCTTTGGTGTCCTGAATCTAAATGTTATTCTTGCATCAATAGAGTACTAAGACTGGAGTTTAACCACAAAATGCTGCCATATTACACGGAACTTGATGCCGTACTGTTAAAGGGAAGAGAGCCTCCTGCGAAATTTGTCGTGAAGACTATATACCCTTCCTTGCTGCTCAAGAATGGGCCTGTTGTTGAAAAAGGTAAAAATACATTTAGCATAATTATGAGAAAATGAGAGAGAAAAAAAAACATGTTCCCTATTTATGATTTTGAGGTATAGTTCTTACAAATGTCGCGACTGTCAATGTTTACTTGTTAATTGATGCGACAACCAACTTGTGCCCAAGTTATTAAATATTGGGTAACGGTACTCCGTGGTTATTAATTGCATCATCATTTGACGTCGATGTATCTCATGACGCCGTATTACCTTGATTTTCTATTTATAACGCCGTTTATGTTTTTTATAAAAGCCAAGATTAGTTATCTGTAAAATAAATAGCGCTTCTAGTCATTGTTAGACACCGATTGAAGAAAAAAATAATTAACATTTTTAAGGTACCTACAATATTAAAACAAAACAAAACTACTGGTCTGGCTCTAGTTCTTGAACTAAGAGTTAATTATTATGTCCTTTCTACTATGTGTACCCATAGACATATATTAATACATGTTTATCCATATATCTACTTAGCAATGTATAAAGTTATTTTCGTGTCTAGCTCCAATTTATTTATACAGGTGTTAGGAAGGTTGTGTGCCAAAAGAACACGGCGGCGGCGCGCCGCGGCGGGTCGGTAGAGTTAACTATCATCCTGCCAAAGATGTTTTTTTTTTTTTTTTTATTCTATTTCGATTTTTTCCAAAAGTACACAGTTTTCTTTGTGTCGGTAATAGGTTATGTAAACCATCATTTTAGAGTGGACCCATTTTTTTTGCCAGAAAATTCATAGTGGTTATAGATATGTGGTATACCGTTACAGTGGTCATAGATTGAAGAAGTTTGTGTAAAAAAGCCTGTGAATTTTATTTTCTAATTTTCACGCTTTGTCGGCTCATATCTTTTTTTTTGTTTAATATGGGAATGCAAATAAGATGTTAATAGAATAAGCATACCTACATTAAAAGTAAAAAAAATACAAATAGCTTATCGCTGCGACATTTAAAAAAAAATATGTGAAGGAAATTATGAACTTTTGGGAAATATCGAAATAAAATAAAAAGTAACCGTGGGTAGGATCAGTGTTAATTAGCCTAAAGTGTGTTGCAAGTGACCTTACATACCCGCCGTATTCATTTGGCACACGACCTGCCTAACACCCTGTATAATCTTAGTATTTAAAATTATTACTACATAATTTCAGAGTTATAATTTCGAATTAATTAAAATCCTGATTTTTTGCACAATTCCGAACGTAGTATTTTGATAACTAAGCTAAGCTCCTTTTGAAAATTGTAGCTTAACACAGTTTTCTTAAAAAAAAAAAAAAACGCTTAGGAAATAACCGCACGAGTCTCATCAAATCACAGCTGCATATCGTTTGTTATCGAGCATTTATTCATCGAATGTTATTTTAGTCTCCCCTTGTAACTATGCGAGCAGGGCTCGGATACCGGTTTAAATTTTCGAACCGTTATCATGTACTTGTCGCAAAACCTTTTCATTTCGGTTCCGTTCGCATAAACCGGTTTTTGGGTTTTCGAATTAACCGGTATAGAGCTAAAAAACCGGTTTAAGAAAACGCACGTCACGCAGCATAAAAAAGCGCCGCCGCTTAGTGTTTTTATTCAGTGCAAAACTTTTGGTCTCTCGACTCGCTGCTCGTGGATTAAACCGGTTTATTATGGTTAAAATAATGTTTTCAAAACGTTCGCGTTCCCTGGAAAAGTTCGGGGCAAAACCGAAATAAACCGGTATTAACCGGTATTTTTTAAACTGGTTGCGAGCCCTGACTACGAGTACGCATTTAAACAACATGGTGAATCAAAAGGTAACTTCTGAATAAGATTATGATTTCATATTAATGCATGGTGATATCAACAGGTCAACTTTTGAATAAGGTCATAGCTTCCAACCTGCACGAATCTGTTATGTCCCCCTCCGAAGCGGGGTGGAAGGAAACCCTCTTAGATACGGGACCGCCGCTCGGAGATTTTGAAAGGTTCCCGGTAAGTGTTACAAAATTTATACGCTTTATGGTATTTTTTGGTGGCTTTCATTGTTTAGGGTTTCGTATACAAAAGGTGCCAACGGGCAGGGCTTGGACTACCCTCTCCTCGGGAAAAGCCTTACCAAGGGCTTCCCCTTGAATTAGCTAGCCTAGTCGAGATGCTCACCCATTGATCCAAAGGATAACGGCGAGCCCTTTAAAAGTGGTAACTGGTAACTAATTCACCATGGTAGGGTTTCCCTAACCATTTTAGTGCTTATTATGAAGCTTTCTCTATTGTGGAAGATATGACATGTGTGCAACAAGAAACTGTCGCGGGTAAACGAGCCAATCACAAACGTTTGCCATTGAAAATCGAACCGTATTGGATCTTTTGCCGCTTAAGTAATACAAATAATCTGTTATCTAACTATAAATAGAGCAATGTATGAATTCGTATGACGAAGTAGACATGAAAGTTCTACAAGGGAGACCTTGTTTAATACGGAACCAGCGAGTTACAGCGAGTAACTGCTTAAGCGCGATGTATATCCTTATTTTCTTACTTAAATAGGAATCCATTAGCTACACTACCCATTCAGATTTATTTTTACATCAAGGTCACGCACCTTTTGCTTTGCCTGTCGTTGGATTATTCCTGTGATAGTCGTTTTTTAACTTGCAATGTACTTATATGTAAGTATGTAAGTTCGGGGCAAATCTAGCAAGGAAGTTTTGAAAAGGCGCGTGCGCACCTTTTTCGTGTCTGTCGTAGGATTGTTCCTGTGATAGCCGTATTTTAAGAGCTTTTTAACTTGCAATGTAATCAAATCTTGCAAGGAAGACTTGAACCACGGGGACCGATTAAGCTGAATTTTGATAAGCCAACGTTGATGACAGTATAATATGGCACCATCGAGCTGGTCTGGTGATGGAGTCGGAAGGTGGCGACCGGAAATTAACTTTTTAACAGAAACTTTATGTTAATTTCAAACACTACACCCTACAAGCAAGCCATATATAAAACAGTTCATCTTTTAAATGACTGAGCGTCGTCATTAGGTTAATGTACTAATTATGATAACTCCAATAAACAAGTGTAATTGGTGTTTATGTCAGCTTTCACACGAATCATAATACACTCAGGAGCATGTAAAACGGGTATCTTTCAGTGGAAATTCTGTACTAAGTGACCCGTTTTCATTGCTCTTGACTATAGATTGACCCAACTTAGAATCGAAAACCAAACTACTTATTCCTACTGGACGTAATCTAAACTAATATTGTATGGAAACAGGAAAATGACTTTTGTTATAATGGGTTTACACGGGCTTAGCGTTTGTCATCAGTACTAATAGCTTAATAGTACTAAGCGATTAGTATACTTGTCACTATGCAGATTAGTAAACCTGCAAAGTGACAAGTGAGAAGTATACGTTGGTAAAGTAGAGAGGTATAATATTATACTATAGTCTGTACTTTTAGGTATTTAAAAAAGTGTAAACAAAAAAACCACGTGACATTGACAGATGGCAGTTTGTCAGCCAATAGGAGCAGAACACTGATACGTCAAAGCTCGACCAAACAGCTTGGATTGGTTGATGAGCAGAGCCACGTCGTTTGGTTTGTTTACACTTTTTTAAATACCTAAAAGTACAGACTTTAGCCCCCAACCAAGCTGACGACCGGGGCCATAAAACCCTTGAGCTCGCGTTATCAGTTTCCCATTGTCTTTCACGGAGCGAGCCGAGACCTATAGTCCAGGTAGTAAACCCACATTGAGGAATGTCGATATTGGCGATAAGTTGAGTGAGTAAATACATTTTATGTGCATGAATTCAATGTAATAATAATGAAAATGGCATTACGCTGTACAATGTAGGCTACAAAAATGTACATATGACAAATAATTTATACAATTTCTTAATTTATATAACTAATTAAATATCTTCGTTGTCACAGTCGAACTCCATTCGGTTATTACAAAAAAAAACCTTAGGAAGACAATAATCACTGAATAACTAGGCAATTATAGTTAAAAAAAAATAATATTAAAATTACATCGACGTTTAAAACATTTCGTAATCGCCACATTCCCATCACTACGACCGCCTAGTTTTATTGCACCTCACCCGAGTTTTATGGCCCCGGTCGTCAGTTTGGTTTAGGGCTAGTATAGTAAACTATTTTTTTTAAATGATAAACTCTTTGTTACTTACCAAATGAATCACGGTTATTCGGAATAAACTATTTGAATTTGAATTTGAATATTAGTGACGAGACATTGGAAATGGAACAACTTATCATAATGCTAGATTTACACGGGCTTAGGAGCTAATGCTTAGTACTTGTCACTTACACTTGTCACATGTGTGTAAACATGTTATACCCAAGTGCTTAGTATTAATGCAACTGCAAGTGCAAGTAATTAAAAGCCGGTCCTATTTACTAAGACAAGTACTAAACCCGTGTATTGTAGCTGTTTATACACGGTAAGCAAGCGACAAGTGTTAAACAAATTGTCGTGGGAGTATCGACTTGTCGCTAAGTAAATATGATCAAATTATATTTACTTGCACTGTATACAAACACTAATACTAAGCTCTAGTCAGCGTGTTTACACATTGGTATTAGTGCAAGTGACAAGCAGTGATGGGCAAAATATAACCGATTAACGATTAAGATTTACTTAATCACAATTAACGATTAAAAATAACGATTGATAATTAGAATAATTTAGTCATGATTAACAAACCTGCGATAACACGGGGCAAGTTTTAGGGATTTGATATCGATAAAAAAGATGTCGATGTAACTAAATAATGTTTATGATACCATGAACAAACGTAAACAGTCTTATAAAAGGTGAGGAAATTTCAATAACCAACATGAATGAGAAATTGGCTTTGAGTCATTAAAAATATATTAAGAATGCCCCGTTAACCACCGTGGACGTTGAGAGAACGTTTAGCAGTTCAAAGTGGATATTTTAATCTCGACAGCCATCATTAATACTGACGAATATGGAAAAAATATTGATTGTACCTAGTTGGTTACTAAGTTATGTTACTGTAATAATCCTTATCTATATAAAATATACTAACGAAAGTTAAATAAATTATATATTAAAATGAAGTACACTCAATCAGGATTTACATTTGTCAATTTCATTCAAAATGGCCTCCTTGGGCCTGAACACAGGCCTTCAGACGACGAGGCCAGTCATCAATAGCGGCACGCACGGTTGTCATATCTAATTCCGTCACTGTCTTGACTATGGCCCGCTTGAGGGATTCAAGATTTGTGTGGGGTTTAGCAGAGGCTTTCTGCTCAATAACCTGCCATATAGCATAATCCAGGGGGTTGAGGTCCGGGCTGGAGGAGGGCCAGTCTTCGTGAGCAATGAAGTCAATTTTGTTGCTTCGAAACCAGGCTTGAGTTGTTTTTGCCTTATGTGCAGGGGCTGAGTCTTGTTGAAAGACCCAGGGCTGGTTTTGAAATAGAGAGTGGCTTAAAGGCTTCACTATTGGTTCCAGAACGGTTTCCTGGTAAACTTTAGCCCCAGTTTTGACACCTTTTTCACAGAAATGGACCTGTGTTAACCCTGAGTATGACACACCTAACCAAATCATGACATAAGAGGGATGATGGCTTCGTTGCACTCTCCAAACAGCTACACTCGCTTCTTGACTGTTTTTTGCATATACTCTGTCATTCTGGCGGTTACAACATTCTTCAATGGTAAAATTTTTTTCGTCTGGAAATAATATATTTCGGTGGCCATTTTGTGCGTACCGCTTCAGTAGCACGCGACTTCTATTCAGCCTCATAGTCTTCAATCGTCCATTAAGCAAATGACCTTTCCGTCTACGATAAGCGTGTAGTCCAAGGTCTTGATTGATAACTTTTTTAAGGGAGCTTCTCTTCACAGACATCTGAATTGCCAACAACTTTTGCTTCCGGACGGGGTTTCTTGCGATTCTCGCCTTCACTGCCTTTATTAGAGCTGGGGTCCGAACGGTGCGTGGTCTTCCAGACCTCTTGCGGTCATCAAAGCTCAGGGTGCTATTGTACCTATTTATGGTACGATAAACAAATTGTTTGTTGATTTTCAGATTTTGAAGCAACTTCAAAATCACGTTTGGCGGATGCCCGCATTTGTGCAACGCAATTACAGCGACACGATTTTCTTTTAGACCCCAATCCACTATACATACGACGAGATAAGTGTTGTGTGTGCTATAAAATTATAACTGGCAACCCGCCATGTTATGTCATTTATTTATTTTTTCGGTAGCATTTGTTTTAACGCAAGAAAAGAGTTTGCAAATCGAGTAACAGAACTTAGTTACCAACTAGGTATATTATGAAAATGACTTAATAATAACCATATAAATACACGTTTTAATTTGTTTATTTTTTATTTGAATGAGGAGATTCAAAATGAGGAGAAAATAAGTGATATTTATTTATGTCGAATAACATTTAGACTTTGGCAGTAACATCGATATATTTTTTGTCGATAAAATATTTTGCAACATCACTTTCGTAAAGATGCCCCGAGTTATCCCAGGTATGATGATTAAATTAGTCGTCGATTAAGTACCAGCAACAAAAAAAAACGACTAATATTAAAAAAAGGAGAGACTGATCGACCGCCCGCCTGTCCCCACCCATCCACATCATCAATATTAAAAGTATTTAATCTCGATTAATATTAGGAACAAATAGGTTTCTTATTATTGCTACAGCTTAAGGAATAGGATATATTGTTTAGTTTTGGAAGAGAGCCGTCCATTGCTTATCTTATTTTGTAATCTTTGTAACTCATATTGAATTTTTGTAACGTGAGTGTTTCAATTTTTAATCGAGATTTAATCGTGAAATTTATTCGATTAAAACTACGATTAATCAATCGATATTCGAGTACTCCGTCGATTCATTTAATCGCGATTGAATTAATCGATTTTTTGACGATTGATTGTTTGATCGATTAGTTACATACATACATCACGCCTTCATTCCCAGAGTGGGGTAGGCAGAGCTATAGAAATACTAACAAATCTACAAAGACTTGTTTATAATTCTGCCCTCCTAAGCCAATAAGCAGTATCTCAAATTTAATGGCTAAAGCAAATTCAATCCTATCCTGTTAGTAATAAGGTTGCATTTGCTACAGGAGATTTGTTTGAGATACTGCCATTTACTTTAGCAGGGCAGAATTCTATAACCACATCGATTAATTAGTTGATGAAAAAGTAATATTTATTAGTACGGATGTTATATAAATCTAGTATTAAAACATCAGCATTTTAACATACGCGTATCGTTCCAAATGTTCCAATAAGAACGGTTTGGAAATAAGGTCAAAGTTCATTTAAAGTATGATGCAGTGCATGTGCTGTTAGTATGTTTCTACATCATCCTTTTTTTCAGGATGAAACGATACTTTCCGTGATGAAGTATCTAGACATGCAGTCTTTATGCCGATGTGCTCAGGTCAACAGGCACTTTAACAGGCTGGCATCAGACGCGATCCTGTACCGCAACATTGATCTTAGGCCATACTGGCACTGCGTGCAATCACAGGTAATGCTATAAAATAAAGATGTAGGTATGACGACATTGACGACTATTCAGTAAGTGCTTTACACGTCAAAAATCTGAGCTGTCCTTATCTGGTAGAATATTTATTGTCCGAAATACACTTCGCGTAACATGTATTGCCGAAACACGTTTAATCGAATGATCATTTCGCACCAATATTTACTTGGCATAACTAATAGTACCCATAGTTCTGCAGCATATTTATACAATTGCCATATCTAACATAACAATCCTATAGCAAAGAGTCTTGCATCCTAAAAGCGACTATTTCAAAAAACCTGCAGCTGTTAACACTCACTGTAAACTGAATAAACGGAGTTGATACTCCAACACTAATGTGAAAAGATCAGGAAATCAAATACACTCGCGGTCGAATAATACGGGTCTGGGTGCGTTTTTCATACAAAAGACGCTATTTCGAAACCTTTGTTCCTGGCATGTGGTTGTTTTGAGTGAGGTTTAATGGTGAATGGGAAATTTATGATAGGAGCATTACACAGGGCCAATTTTTTTTTTTTATGTTAAGGATAATGCACACGAGCACTCAGACCACCTGATGGTAAGTGGAATCTGAGACCCATAGACATTTGAATTCTCAAGACTATATATATCCTTAGACCTCAAATGCGTTGCCAACCCTGAGGACTACGATAGCATGCCTCTATGCTAGACAAATTTAATTACACACAATTAACGAGCAACTTAATATGCGAGTTTGCTAGACAATAATGTACTGTTCTTATATTATTATTTTATTGTCAACAAATGATTGGTATTAATTAAATGTATTTATTGATAGTAAGTAAGAGGACTAAGATGGAATGCCTCTTTGCTCTCTTTGTTGTCAAGTATAAAATATTTTCAGGCGCTAGTGACCTTATCCGCCCGCTGCAGATTCCTTCAGAAACTGGACCTGTCGTGGTGCGGGAGCCATCTCATGATACAACCCAACTACGTCGTAAAGTAAGTAACGCAATGTTGAATATGTCAATTCCTAAAAAAAACCGAAATTAAATATCTTTATTTTGCTTAAAATGTGGCGCAACACAGTTTTCCAGTGTCAGAAATAAAATTGAAATGATAAAAGAACCGTTTTCACTTCTCTATGCTGGGTGTACGCTGAATAAAAGTGCCGTCGTCACATAGACAAAGTCAATAAAGCTCTCCAGCTACGAGGCAACTGCATTAAATTAACTTGTTATTTTTTTGCCTTCTATGTTGCATCTAACAATAAGGAAATTAACCTTTTAGGTCTATTTTACCTTGACAGCGTAAAATAGACCTAAGTATCTTTGAGGAAGGTTGACATTAGCTGTAGTTTTTAGGTTAACATCAAAATCAAGTATTACTAACAAAAACATTGTAAAATCAACGTATAACTCTGCATTATCGACTTCTACCCAAGTTAAAAATTTCAAGTAGAAACAGAACATAGTGGCGGGAAACAAGCTTTTGTCTTATTTTTTTACTATATTTATTTGGGAAACTTGTTGTGTAACTAATCTAATCTAGAGCCATATTCCGGTTACAATCAAATACTGTAAATATGCTCGGAAAAATAGAATTAAAATACACATATCCATTATTGTTCAAATTTTAATTTTAAATTTTAAATTATCACTTACTTTTTGTCCTTATTTCCTCGCACTCGAAGTGAAAATCAGAGTATATTTTTAACGCTGTCTTAAAATTCATTTGACCCCGTCTTAATTAGCCACCCTCGCCTACTTCTTGGATAAAATGGGTTGTTGTACAAGCTACTATTTATCTATATAATTGTCAGATTGTGCATATTTCTTATTCCTACATTCATAAACGACACGTTGGCCTAGTTGGGAGTGACCCTGCCTCTGAAGCCAGTGGTCCTGGGTTCAAATCCCGGTAAGGGCAGATATTTGTGTGATGAGCGCAAATATTTGTTCCTGAGTCTTGGATGTTTTCTATATATATTCAAGTATGTATTTCTCTATTTAAGTATGTTTATCGTTGTCTAGTACCCATAGTACAAGCCTAGAGCTTAGTTTGGGACTAGTTCAATTTGTGTGAGATTGTCCCCTGATATTAATTTTTTTATTTTATTTTATAAAATAACACCACGCCTTCATTCCCAAACTACCCCACGGTAGGCAGAGCTACAGAAATGCCAACAACTCTAAAAGACTTGTTTATAATTATGTAACGACACTTTGCACAATCAGGCCAAGATTGTTATCCCTATTCTACATAAACTCATGAATCTCATGATACACCCCATTACGTGATCGAATAAGCAACGCAATCGATACATTGTTCCAGTTCAATGTCAATGGCAAGGTAGTTGCAATTATCGCGTTTCCCCACGCCTTAGTACGAGATAACCGTACAATGATTCGTGTAATCAGCGTTTGCTGGCATGTTGAGTGCCAGCTCCCTTGAGTTTCATACTGAGTGGAGTCGATTTTAAGGTTGGAATGGACAAGGGGCCAATGATTATTATTCGCTTAATTGATTTTTAGAGAAGATAAGGGTTATTCATTTGTTTTGCAACAGTCAAAGGACGATGGGTAAAAATGTCCCCACCCACCAACAGTGATGAAACATGTGCCAGTTTATAGATCTTGGCAATATGATGTATTTTTTCTATGGCGACGATCACCATATGTATGGGGTTTTCTTGAAAAATCATAATCTTATCGTATGGAACTATGGAATTTGTTTGAAAATGAACACGTATGTAGATGATTTGCCTTGCCTGGCCCTTTGTTTTCATTAAAAAATTCCCATTGATTTTGCTACGAAGATAAGTATTTTGTCTTTTATTGGGTCCTAATGAACATATAGACCTGCAGCCCGTTACTGTTGGAGGGGGGGGACGGGGTCTATACAAAATTGCCCATCACCCTTTATGATCGTATGATATTTGAATTAAGAGTGGCCAACACTGGTCCATCTCCCTATGTGTGTAACCTTCCGTGGTTTCACCTGGTTCCAACGGAAGACCAGCACTGATTTTACTACCATTATGCTAAATTGGGATCGTTTCCTTAATATGCGTATATGTTGTGCGTATTTCTCTGTTATTTGTTATTGATTGTCACTAATAAGTGTTTTTTTTTCTTTCATTCGATTATCGAGTTCTAGGCTCTATGCAGGTGGATAAAACACCGTCACTTTTTGACTTGTGGCCGTAGACATGATCTTCGAGAGAACGTTATCGTCATCGAAAATGTATAGGATTGGCATAAGCTGCCGGACGGTCGCGTCGAATACTCATGTCGATTCCATACATTTTATCAGTTTTCGAAAATCGTTTACGTTAGCGTTGTGCTTGTCTCGCTTCTCTGTATGTAAGTGCGAAAATGAAGGATGCCTTATCAACATTCATCTGCGATAAAGGCGCGCTCGATGTTCTTTCACGTTCTTGTTGCCAGTAATAATAGCTTAGCTTTCTATGGAATGAAAATTCTGGGAACTGATACATTCTGTGAAATGAGTTTCTGTAGAACAACGGGACACCTTTTTGTTTATACGTCAATATTTTACGACCAGAAGAGTAACGGATAATAAAATGCAATGATCAAATTTCTCACAAGCAATCACAAGCAAACGTTCGATTTCTGAACTGTGTTAAGGTTCATACTCGAAGTTCTCGAAGCCATTTTGCTTCTCGTGACTCAGTTATGTTAACTTATGTTACTTCTCTTAAAGCTAAAAAACATTTGATTTTACAAATTTATCGGCGTGCCGCCGTGTCGTTGCCAGGTTAGAATACTGCCACTCCATGTCTTCCCGTGGATGTCGTAAGATGCGACCAAGGGAATAAGTTGTAGTACTGTTAGGCGATGGGCTTGCAACCTGTCACTATACTGGGTGATTTTGGGGTCATGATCCGGAATGGCCAAAAGTGAATAAGATGGTCATACTGAACAACCTTTCCGATAGGACCAACCACGAAATCGCCAAAAAACAGCTGTTCCATACATTAACGGTGAATTAATTGAGAGTTAATGTATGGAACAGCTGGTTTTTAATGGCGATTTCGTGGTTGGTCCTATTGGAAAGGTTGTTCAGTACGACCATCTTATTCACTTTTGGCCATTCCTGATCATGACTCCAAAATCACCCAGTATACACTAGTAAACTTCTTGGCCTGATTGTGCAAATTGTAGTCACAGAATTATAAACAAGTATTATTAGAATTGTTGGTAACACTGAAGCTCTCCTTTTTCATGGAAGGGGTCTGGGAATGAAGGCGTGATGTTATTTATGTTGCACATGTTGTTGGCATAGTATCAAAAATTATGCCAAATCACTGCTTTGTAGTGCTCACTCTTTGAGTTAAACCACGGACAGACGCACAGACGGACGTGGCGAATGCATAAGCGTAACTTGTTGGCTAAGGAACTCCAAAAAAGACATAAAAATTCTGCAGTTGTGACAGAAACAATTAGTTACACATCTATACGAGTATTTAAAGAAACAATGCGAACATTCCGCAACTCTGAAATAATGCTGTTAACAAAAGAGTCGTGTTCGAATGATGCATGTTAATTTGTTACCTGTTAGCATTTTTAGAAAATAGGAATTGCGTCATTTAGGGTACTAGATAACGATAAACATACATACTTACATATAGCTACATATAAAACTTCCAAGATTCTGCAGGCATATATTCATCAGAAGACGGAACGGATAGACGGTCAGACAGACAGACAGACAAACAGATCATGTATTATTTCTAAAAATTTTCAGTGGTTTCTTACATCGATAGAATTATTATTTTTTCATGACAACTTTTTGTGCAATCACCCATACTAAGTGAAACCTAGTTCACTTTTCATCTAGTATGGAAAAACAAACTGTGATAACACAAAAAGTTGACATGAAAAAAAAATGCCAAGTAGTTTTAAAAACACCCTAAGTTCATTTTCATTATGATTCTATCGATGTAAGAAATCACTGAAAAAATATTGAAATAATACATGAACTCAAGGGTTTTTCGCAACATGGTAAGGAAAAATTACATTAATTCCGATTAAAATGATCAATATCTCCGAAAGTACTTAAAATCGATAAACATACATGGGGTTAAATCGATAGCTTATGAACTGCCCTATCACCAGAGCTCGAAATTTTCGTAGGACTTTTGAGCTGTCATAGGGACTTCTCGTTTATCGACTTCCGATATACATGTGTATATCGATAAATACAGAATACATTTTTTTAAATATGATTACGTGTAGAAGTAAACAACATGCAGTTTTATCGCGAATGAGCGATCTCTTCGAGACAAGATAAAATTATGACTATCTATTTCTTTTATAGATAAACTAATGATGAAACCCTTCTTAGCACTAAAACTGACTTTGAACATGAAATTGATAAATGTTAAAACACTGAACTGATTAAATGTAGAATTGTTAACTATTAACTTTTCATTGCAAATCTCTATTTAACATTTTCAGCCACTCAAAAGTTATATAAAAGAGATCGCTCTTTGGCGATAAGACCGCCTGTTGTTTAGCTTTACTTTTAATCTTCATTGATGTGTTGTGTTCTATAATGTATCTTGGACCACGGTATGCCACTAAAACTACCTAATAAACTTGCCTACGAAGATAGTGGTCCCGGGATCAAATCCCGCTAAAGGCAGATATTTTCTGATAAGTCCGGAAATGCACACAAATTCAGAACCGTCCTTTTAAGAGTGCCACATGGGACCCTAATACTAAATCTACACTGTTCGTACGTCCTAAAATTTTGTAGCTTTTTTGTAGCTGGTTCGGTTTTTTACAGAAAATGTGTACGGAAAATTGTCTACAAATCATCAATTTTCGAGTTCAATATTTCTGAGGCAGGACAGACAGACGTAAAGACCGACGAAAGACGAACCGAAATGACCGAAGACGTTTAGTGGTGGTAGGACCCTGTGCAGGGTCCTTCCGGATCGCTACCACCATCTTATCCATTAACCACCCGCCAATTAACAGTGTTCGCGTTGTTGTGTTCCGGTGTGGGGATAAGACAACCGGTGAAATTACTAGCATAGAGGCATTCCATCTTTGTCCTCAGGGTTGGCTACGCATTTAAGGTCTTAGGATTATAGTCTTGAGAATTCAAATGTCTATGGGTCTCAGACTCTACTTACCATCAGGTGGCCTGAGCGCTCGTGTGCCTTCTCCTTAATGTAAAAAAAAACCCTGTTGTGTTCTTTTAATATTCCCACTAGGAGTGTGCGGTATTTTCGTCCTATTTCGGTTTCCCTAGCTTCTACTAATTATAGGATAAATAGTTTTTTGTGCAGAGCTGGTCGGAGTTTGAATAGTGTGTTAAGGAGTATTGATTTTGACATTTTTGCAAGTAGTATTAATTCTATAAAGAATAAATTAATTCAATATTTTGTGAACAATCTTCATATATGATAAATTTTTCGGGTGTGCGTGCAGGTGCTGGTTGGCATAGTTATTGCGTACAGTAAAATTTGGTGGCCTGTAGGTAGTAGTTGTTATTAATTAATTATATTTTTCTCTCTCTCTCACTGTTTAAACGTTTAACTTAGGCTTATTCTTTTTCATATTACTTAATTGTTACTCTAGTTTCTAATTTCTTTTGTAAAGCTGTTGGTTTTCCATGGATTAATAAATAAATAAATAAATAAATAAATACGAAACCCTCGGTGCGCGAGTCCGATCGATTTTTTCAAGTCTGTTAAGGTGGCGTGTACTAACATTTATGTCTTGATTTGCAGTTTCATTAAAGACAACGGCGCTGAATTAACACACTTAAGGATGAATTGCTGCAAATTCGTTAACAACGCTGTTCTAAGAGCCATCGTTGACACGTCTATCTACTTACAAGGTCAGTTTAATATTATATACAAACATACGCATACAAAACATCACGCATTCATTCTCAGAGTGGGGTAGTCAGAGCTACAGGAATACCAACAGCTCTAAAAAGACTTGTGTATAATTCTGTAACCACATTTTGCACAATCAAGCCAAGAAATTTACTAGTGTATTAGTGACAGGTTGCAAGCCCATCGCCTAACAGTACTATAATCCCTTATTCCCTTAGTCGCCTTTTCCACAGGAAGACATGGAGTGTCACTATTCTAACCCGGCAACCACACTGGTTCGGGGGAGTTATATTATATTAAAGGGTATATATGTAGTTGTATGTTTAGTTATATGAAGTATACTGACAGGTGATATTGACAATTTGTAGAATAATAACGCCTTGTTCAATGTAATACATACGAGTACATACGTACCTTCACGCCGGTCTCCCAATGGTGGAGACTATTGCGAAGTTAACACTTGCAATAAAACCTTTTAGAAGTGCAATCATATCTAGGGATAGGATTTCGGTGGCATATCGTGGTTCTATAATCCATGGAGTCGCTATTGTTAAGGAGTAGGCACCCGAGCACTCAGGCCACCTGATGATAAGCGGAATCTGAGACCCATAGACATTTGAATTCTCAAGACTATAATCCTAAGACCTCAAATGCGTTGCCAACCCTGAGGACTAAGATGGAATGCCTCTATGCTAGTAATTTCACCGGTTGTCTTATCCCCACACCGGAACACAACAATGCGAACACTGTTGCTTGGCGGGTGGTTAATGGATAAGATGGTGGTAGCGATCCGGACGGACCCTGCACAGAGCACACATACAAAACAATTACATAACAATTATATATAATTACATACATACTACCTAGATGACCTTAAGAGCTTGATCACACTATCGTTTTTGCCGGCGGTTTCTCGGCGGAGCGGGAACGCGAGAAACCGCCGACAAAAACGCTAGTGTGAAAAGGCTCTTAGTATAATCTTATTTCAAATAAACTACTAAAGTACTAAATACATTTTTGGTTCGGTTCAACCCACCCATACCCACTAATATTTGTTTGTTTTTTACGCTTTCACATCGGAAGATATCCTTCATACCAAAATTCATTTCAATTGGTCCTGTGCGGTGTACTGAATTAATTCGTTTTGAAATATGACTATACTGAAGGTCAAAATTAGTGTACTATGTATATAATAATCAGAAAATAGCGACTCCATGGATTCTTGAACCATAATTTGCCCTAAAGGTGACTTTTTTTTGCTGTGGAAATGCATTTACGCATACCACCCAGGTCCACGAGGACCTGGGATGGTTATGTGGAACTTACCAACCGAGAGTGGCCGGAATACCCACTAAAACCCCAGCGGTAAACCATCTGCGTCCTTCAAGGAGGTGCCACGCAACCACGAACAAGCGCATTCAGCTGTGACACCTCGACGCCAACGATTCCGGGAAGGAGCTTTTTTTTTTTTTTTTTTTATGTTAAGGAGAAGGCACACTAGCACTAAGGCCACCTGATGGTAAGTGGAATCTGAGACCCATAGACATTTGAATTCTCAAGACTATAATCCCAAGACCTCAAATGCGTTGCCAACCCTGAGGACTAAGATGGAATGCCTCTATGCTAGTAATTTCACCGGTTGTCTTATCCCCACACCGGAACACAACAATGCGAACACTGTTGCTTGGCGGGGGTGGTTAATGGATAAGATGGTGGTAGCGATCCGGGCGGACCCTGCACGGGGTCCTACCACCACTGAGCCTAGGTTTATTGACGCTACCTCAGACATCCGGTGCGCCAACATGGACGAACCTAACCCTACTCATATCATTGAATATCCACTGTATAAACAAGTGCAGCAAGCTGTTACGTATTGAAAGATTCCAGAAAATAGACGCAATGTTTTCTGCTATTCCTCGCTTATGAAACTCAGGTTCACCGGTCCAAGTATAACCTCTTTAGTTAACTCTGCATTAATCAACCTTTTAATGGACAAACGTGCAATGTTATAGTGATGTTATTAAATATTTAACGAGAGCACTCAAAGTAAAACGTACAAATGTTTTTTTTTTATTTAGCATTTTATAATACTGCCCCGTTGGTTCTGCGGAAAGTGCGCCTTCTTGAACAATCGTTGGCTAGTAATCTCTTGCAGAACCCAACAATAGTACATTACTGCACAGGCCGGGAAATAGGCCGTTGCGGGACGAGTATAAGCTATATAGGTGTCCAACAACCGCCCCTCCCGGCCGAGGCTTGTATAGTGCTTTTCACTAACAAAGCGAGGAACAAAATTGCTTATTTAAATATTTTCAAGCACAGTGCCAAAATTAACTTCAAAAAAACAATGCCAACACCAGCACCGATATCATCATGATGCCATTTAAATTCAAAATAAGTATAACATAGTATAAGATTGATATAAAATCAGAAAATAGGAATCTAATAGGTAAAACAAATAAATTAAAATTATAAAATGCATTACGTGTATTCAAATTAATTCGGCAATACATTTAGTTTATGAACACATTATAAAAAAAAAAGTGTTTGGCTGTTTGGAGTTAGTTATCTTAGTCCGAACATGGTTTTAAAAAGTAAAAAGTCGCGGCTACGTAATGAAATTTCATACCTTTCTCGGGGCCCCTGCCATTGGTAAATAATAACTTTTTAATTTGGCCGAGGCCTGGAACGCCGAACTTCGCGGGCTGTTTTTACAACAGTAAGGTTAAGATTTCCGTGTATGTAGGACAAAAAATATCATCTGCCCCCTATTTTACCATCGTGACAATGACACGTGACAGGTGACACTTCGGTATATATTCATCACTGGGTTTCATAAAAGCTGTGCCATGGACACTGAAATGTCAAAATTCAATGATTTTGCCAATGATTAAAAATATTGTTTGTGGTTATGAAAAAAGTTGTATCTCGTGCAATGTTTTATTGTCTTTTAATTTAATTTAATTCATATAACTAACGTAATGTTGCATGCGTGTAATTACCTTTGATTTCTTGTTGGCGTTTTACCTTACTATATTATTGTAAAGGTTTCACGTGTATAGTTAATTTTAACAAGAATAACCCTGACATAGTACCTACAATACCTACATGGTTGCTACGTCGTTATGTGAGATAATTCTATCTTTATAATCTTGTGCTAAACTCTTCGGGTATTTGATAAAATCACGTTCGTTTTGTAGAATGCATTTAAGTAGTTTTGTTATATTTTGCTATACATCTCTTAATATATTATTTAATAATCCTAATGTAAGCACCTACCTAACGTATGTCGAGTAAAATTAGGATAAGGAACCTTTAAAATCTAAGATTCGAAAAAAGTATGAAGTTTGGTTGTCGTTTGTTTAATATTTCATCTGTAGTTAATTACGATAAATTTAATTAACGTAGGACTTTTTTTCACAATTATTATGGCTAATCAAGCAAAAAAGTTAGTGATTCTGGTTGTAATTTCTTCGATACACTTCCCCTCTGGCCGTAACCGAAGGTCATGGAATAATAAACCCCAAATAACAGATGGGAAAAAATATTCCACCTGTGTTACCAGTAGTAACAAATTGGCAGTGAAGGGTGGGAATATCCCTACACAGATTCACACGTTACATTCAGTACCTGGGCGACCCACCTCTACTCGGGTGTATGTAGACGACACTATTAACGACACGTTAGCCTAGTTTGGAGTGACTCTGGCTCCGAAGCCAGCGGTCCTGGGTTCAAATCTAGGTAAGGGCAGATATTTGTGTGATGAGCGCGAATATTGGTTCCTGAGTCGGGGATGTTTTCTATGTTAATAAGTATGAATTTCTTTATATAAGTATGTTTATCGTTGTCTAGTACCCATAGTACAAGGCTGGAGCATAGTTTGGGACTAGAATAGAAAACTGTTCAGTTATTTAGTTAGTATTGTATAAACTTTGTTTAGTTAGTATTGTATACATTTTAAAATAATATTAAGTAAAGTTACTTATCTTATTGAAGAGACTCAATGATCCCGCAGTCAAACTGTGTAAACAGTTTTGTGGGACAATGTTCTATTGTTATATTGTAACCAATATTTCGTTAATACATTTTAAAAATAAAATAGGTCAATTTGTGTGAGATTGTCTCCTGATATTTATTTTTATATATGTCTAAAACCTCGGAACTCGATTTTCCGGCGGAACGCGAATTTTCCCGAAGGTGACGAGTTGACCCGAAAATCCGCAAAAAAATCCGCAAATTTCATTCGTTAAAGCCATTTACGATAACGTGATTACAAATATCACTTAATTGGTTATTGCATAATATTCTTTGATATAATTAACACTTGAGTTTAAAATTAATGCAATTATGTTGGTAATATGACAATAAAATGTTTTTAGAAGTACTAACGAACTGTATTCTTGTATATAGTTATTATGCGCGGTTATGTTTGGTAGTGTGAGCTTAAAATCCATACTAATAATGTAATTGCGAAAATAACTTTGTCTGTTTGTTATGCTTTCACGACTAAGTACCAATTTCACCATACGATGTTTTTAATCAATGTTAAGCGACTGTCAGTTTATACATTTTGAGAACTTTTAACGCTCTAATCGTCTGTTAAGTGGTTGAAATCGTATGGTGAAATTGGTACTGAATCGCTGAACTGGTGTCAATGTTATGATAGCTCAAGGAAAAGGCACACGAGTACTCAGACCACCTGATGGTAAGTGGAATCTGAGACCCATAGACATTTGAATTCTCAACACCTAACCTCAAATACGTCGTCAACCCTGAGGACTAAGATGGAATGTCTCTATGCTAGTAATTTCACCGGTTGTCTTATCCCACACGGGAACACAACAATGCGAACACTGTTGCTTGGCGGGTGGTTACTTACCCGCGATATTCGACTTTTTCGCGGACGAATTGGTGGGCAACGGCTAGTAATATTTTATGCGCAGTTTGACTACTTGATATTATCTAGGTAGTCTAAATATAATGAGACACTGACCTTGGAGTTGATTATCTTGCCCAATAAATCTTTGTCTGTGAACACAGATTAGTAGAGGAATAGCCTCTACTAATGAGCTTCCTTATTGCGTATTAAACATAATCTTTGATTAAGCTTAAACATGACTAAGCCTGCATATCCATAAGCAAGCTGTAAGTATAGTTCTGCGAAAAACATCCTTGCAAGTCGGTTATATTTATTGCTGGTGGAAATGTGGCTTAAAGGAAATTATAAACTAGGCTAAATTCTAATGGTGGTAGGACCCTGTGCAGGGTCCATCCAGGTCGCTACCAACATCTTATCCATTAACCTACCGCCAAGCAGTATTCGCTTTGTTGTGTCCAACTTAGTCATCAGGGTTAGCAACGCATTAGATTCTTAGGATTGAAGTCTTGAGAATTCAAATGTCTTTGTCTAAGATTCATATAGTATGAGTGCTCGTGTGCCTTCTTGCCGTAATAAAAGCCGGTTCACTATTTCGCTGCTTGGCATAAGCCTAAATGGGGTGATCCATTGATTAGTAAAACCGCACGCGGCCGCGAGTCAGAGGTCAAAACCGTCAATGGAGCACCTAAAAGTCAGTGGTCTTAAAACGGATCACTATTTGAATTGGCGAGACTCGCCGGTTTACTTCTAATTTCCAGCCATAGATGCCCACCTAGATTGAATTACGACAGTTTATACGACCTTAATTGTTTAAATGCATGTTTAATATTTTTTTATCTAAATCATGACGCCATCTTATTTTTGATCAGCCGTTACCGTTATTTAGACCCAATCGGTTTTTGAGGCAATTATAAAACAAATCACAATAGAGTAAAATATAGCTCATCAAGTTGGGTTTAGGTGGTAATTAAAGCAGTAAACGCCACCATAATGAAAAAAACTATTAACTTTGTATGTGTGTAGGTATGTAAATACTAAATTGTACAAAACACAGACATTCAATTACAATATTTACAGAATAGGAATGTACAATGTCGAACTTATTCCTTGAAGGGATCTTATTCAGTTAAGCTTTGGGTGATTGAGGAATTATATGGTGATAATTATAGCATAAAGTTAAAATACTGTATAAAAGGCGAAGTTAGAAGTTCTCTACCAGTCTATAGTGATAATTATGATGTACGTTGAACGTACACAATATACGTATTCTGTTTATGCGGTACTTATATAGAGAATGAAATAATATTGGGCATTGACTGAGGCTCCGCTGTGGAGCATACTCTGTATTAGAGCCCCTTTAAACTCGTAGGTAGAAATAATATTAGCATTTTTTTTATTGAAATTGATGTACGAATGCCATGTATTATGTATGTATGTATGTATGTAAACTCTTTATTGCACAAAAATATAAATATTACAATGTAATATTATTATGTACTTATTGAACATGAATTGAAATAGTCATAGTTTTTATGACACGAGCACACATTCCTTGAAGGTTCTCAGTATTGCTGTCTCTTTCTAAAAATGCTATCCCTTTCACTCTTAGTTGAAAAATAAATTGACATACACTGAAATGAAGGCCCATAAGGGGGGTCCTGAAAACGCCTGAAAAGGGTTTTTCAGAAAGAGCTATGGCGTAATCTGATCTGAATTTTTGATATTCCTGTTGCAGAGCTGTGCCTCCGCTCGGTGGTGGGCTGCTCGGACTGGGGCTGCCTGGCGACGTTGCGGCGGCTGCGGCGCCTCGACCTGTACCGCTCCGACGTGCCCACCGCCGCTGCCGTGGCTGTCGTGCGCGCCAACCCCGGCCTCAGGCATCTCAACGTCGGTACGTTACAACCACACTCATTAGCGCGCCACGTCGAGACGACCAAGGGTCGTGGCGACCAGAGGCTATAATAATGTCACGAGTAGGTATGGTTAGGTAGGTAGGTAGATTAGAATCGAAGCGCCGAGTCAAGGACATTTCCATTGTTAACGGGTTCAATCAAGTTCAAGGCTAAGGCCGTCGCTATTATAATACAAGGCCGCAACGAGTAGAACCCTCCATTATCGAACGTCCCCGGTGGGTCAAGGTCCATCGGTCATTCGAGAAGTCATTCTGGAACATTCGGCGATTGGGAGTATAAAAGGTGAGGCGCGTGCGGCGATTGATTCCTTACTTGGAGTGCGAGCAATGCGAACGAATGAACGAGCGATAATCTAAGTTTATTGTGCGATGACTGTTTGTAACGATTGAGTGTGTTAATAAAGTGTAGCTCTTAATTATCTGTGTGTTCGTGCATTTCTATTAGTTACTACCGCCACGGACGTAACAATAAGTTCCTGTTAAAAAAAATGGGACAGTTTTTTGCTGCCGACTAGTTTTTTTTGCAAAGTCATTATTTGCTTATCGAGACCAATCGAATGAGTCCCAACACGGTGTATCTGCGTTTAGTATAGTGGAGATCCTGTGGACTCCTTCCGACTTCATCATCACACCAGCTCAATGGTACCATATTATTGTATTGTCATCGAAGTTACATAGGTTCACCAAAATTCAGCTTAATCGGTACCAGAAGTGGTTCAAATCTTCGTTGCAAGACTCGACCCAAGATTGTAAGTTAATAAAAAGCTTGTAAAAACGCTAAACCTCTTTTGTTTAAATCAAATCAAATCAAAACTTTTAATGTCATCATGTTGTATAATAGGTCTTATGTCTAATGCTATAAGTTTCAACACGCTTGCTGGGCACAGAAATCTTCATCAATCTTTAGGTAATTAGCTAAATGATAAAAACACACGTTAAACTTTTGACTTGTAATTTATTAGTTGCATTACGTTCTAGGTGCATGCAAAATGATATCGGCCATGGATGAACTGGCTGTAGCTCTGGGGGCGAACTGTCCCAATCTCATCTCGGTGGACTTCTGGAAGTCTTACTCCCTGACACCGACTGGGATACGGGCTCTTGGGAACTGTAAGCACTTGCAGGAGTTGGATGTTGGGTGGTGGTAAGATATTTTTTTTAGTTCCATAATTTAAACTGGTAAGGCCCTTGTTTTAAGGACTTACTGTCCTAATCTCATTTCGGTGGATTTGAGGAAATCGTATTCCTTGATTCCTGCTGAAATTAGAGATCTGTAAACATTCGCAGTTTTACCTCCTAAGGCACGGCCTTTTGAACACCAAGCAGCGAAGTAATACGACCTGTCTCAGACGCGACACAGTCTTTGATCTATAAAGTTTCACGACAGTTATTTATATTTGGCGATATTTGGCGTCAGTGCCACGAATTTCCGAAGACGTGATTGGCCAGCTTTCATCCAAAGGTTAAGAGCGAACTGTCCATGAGGATACGCTGGAGTATATCTATTGTAATCTTATCTGGGTGGACTTTAGGAAGTCGAAATCTTAGATTCCTACCGTAAATAATAATTCTGGAATTTGTAAAGTTTTGCGGGATTTGAGCTTTGGGTGGTAGTAAACATGTTTTTAATTTTTGTGCCATATCTTAACCTCCTTAGGCACTTCACCTTAAAGGCAGACTGTCCTAATCTCATCTCGCTGCAGTTGAACTGTCGTAGCTTTGGGTGGTAGTAAACGTGTTTTTAATTTTTGTGCCATATCTTAACCTCCTTAGGCACTTCACCTTAAAGGCAGACTGTCCTAATCTCATCTCGCTGCAGTTGAAATGTCGTGATCGTTGATTCTTAGCGGGATTAGATTTCTAGGGATCTGTAAACAAAAAATATTTTAATAATTAGACAGGTTGCCACTTGTTCAAGTTTCTCTATGAAGTATTGGCTAATTACAAGTTTAGTTTTCAAAAGAGAATTTCAGTCAAAAAGAGCTAGTCATCGTCAGTCTACTGCAAAATAGTGTGTAATGCATTCAATTTCGTCACGATGGCTTAGGTTGGACATGACATATACGGAAAACACCGCTTTAACCGTCAAGTTTACCCTTTATTGGTTGATTTTTATTACAATGGTCATATTGGAACGTTTCTCTTTCGTATTACGACTTTTTATTTTGGGAAAATACAGGTATTTCGCTACATACATAGACGATCTCATACCATGACGATGATGGTTGGGGACGCCCGGCCTGAGCAGGTAGGCGGTCGATCAGTCTCCCAGTCATTCCGCCCTGTTCCCCTTGTTTGAGCCGTAGGTTACTGGCCCGGCGACGCTCCCATCCAACATGGATCCCATCTCCTTGATCTCATAGTGTATTTTCTACATAGACGATTCGGTTCTGATCTCTTTTACTTTTTAGTACAAACGTAAATATTTTCGCTTTACAGTCTTCAAGCGGGCGGGTCAGGCGAGTGGTTGGCCTGGCTGCACGGAGGGGAGCTTCGCAAGCTGTTCCTGGGTGCTCTCCGCGGCGTCTGCGACCGGGACCTCAGGACTCTGCTGCCCAAAGTGCCCAAGCTGACACAGTTGGACTTGCTGGGCGTTAGAGCGGTGACTCCAGACATTTGCGATGCGTAAGTATCTTTTTGTCATGGAAAAGGCTAAAAAGAGTAGCTTTCTTTCATAATACCCTGGTACCCTGGTAATTAAGTTACGCAGACACGGTATACGGCCCACGGCTCTTGTCTAAAACCAAGACCTTAATCCAACGTGTTCAGAATGCCTGTGCAAGATATTGTTTTAGGATTCCCCGAAGAAGCCATGTGTCGCCTTACCTCAACGAGGCAAAGGTAACAAACATGGCGTCAAGACGATACTTGCATTTTGCTACGCTTCTTTTTGGCGTCGTGGGCAAGCAGTCACCTCCATATCTTTACGATAAACTTACCTGGTCTAGCAGAGCGCGCCTAACCCGTCTAGTGGTCCCGCGGTATAAATCCGCGGCCTTTCGGGGAAGTTTTAAGTATGCCGCCATGAAAATATGGAACAATATTCCGCCACCTATACGGGATCACTGTGTTGGCCATGCTTCTGTGTCTGGTCTTAAGAAACATGTTATTTCCCTTCAGTGTGGCGGCATCATTGACCACCTTTTATAAATTAGTGTTTTGGTTGCCTTGAGGGTTTTTCTTTTGTCACTGCGTCTTGTCTTGTTGTAAGGATTTTCGTTAAAGTTTATGTACCTCTGTAATCTGTCTGCCTTCCGCATGTAATTAATGTCGTATCGATGGGTCCAGCTGTAAATCAGCGCTGTGGCTACATGCTGCAGCATAAATGCTGAGCTGGTTGCCCTTTTAGTGCCTTTAGGTAAAAATAGTTAAGTATACAAGTTGTTTGCACTTAGTTTTGTTGTTGTATATTTAGGCACTGAATAAATGATTTTTCTTTCTTTCTTTCTTTCTTTCTTTCTTTCTTTCTTACCAATACGTCTAGATCTCAAAATGACTTATACGAAATGCCTGATTTTTAGGGTTACGTAGTCGACAAGGAACCCTTATAGTTTCGCCATGTCCGTCTGTCCTCGTCTCTTGGTACTACAAAGCTCTAATTTGGCATAGTCATACATTTAGTTTGCCGACAAATTTGTAAAATAAAATCTTGAAAAAATTGGCTAGCCACTATGTTTGTCGATGAACATTTGTATTTGATAATTGTTAGGAGGACCAGATGCCAATTCATAATTATTATTATCGTTAAATTGAACAAGAAATAGTTCAAACCGTTCGTTCTAACTTTTAACAACAGAATGTTGACATTTCACCTCAACATTATTTTTTACCACAGAATTATAGTAAGTAAGTAAGTAAGTAAGCTTTATTTGCATTAAATGTGGTTTACAATTTGGTCTTTCATAATAAATAAAATATCAGATCGCACACTTAGCCGTACTGCAGCATGCAAAATTGGTAGGTACTTAGACCTAAACATATTTTATAAAAATGCCTTACAATTCAATTTGTCGGACAATTAATATATTTAACCTACATTAAGAACTAAGATTATTTAATTAAATACGTGGTCAGATAAAAATAATTAAAATTTGGATGTGTCAAAATTAAAAAAATCCTCAACAGTATAGAAATTTTTGTCCATTAACCAAGAATATAATGTCTGTCTAAATATCATAATAGTTGATATTTGTTTAATGTGTATCGGTAGATGATTAAATATTTTTATGGACATCACATAACAGTTATTCTTAAACAAAGCACTTTTACATATTGGTCCTAATAACTTTGTAGGATCTCTATTTCTTAACTTTGGATTTGGTACAATTGTGGTGAATAGGTTAGAGTTAGACTTTACAAAAACACTGATTTCGAAAATGTACATGCCCGTTAAGGTTAACAAATTTAGTTTTTTAAATAATGGTCTACACGATTCTAAGGGGCCTGCTCCACACATAGCTCTAATACATTTTTTCTGGCTGACAAACACCCTTTTTTTGTCAGTTGAATTTCCCCAGATAATTAAACCATATCTTAGCATCGAGGCCACGTAACCGTGGTAAGCCGTTTTTGCGGTATCCTCCTCAGATAAACGTTTTAACCGTCTCAAAGCATATGAGAATTTTTCCAACCTGACAGAAATATTGTTAATCCTAGAAACTTTGTTTCTTTTACTTCTTCCAATTTATGTCCTTTACAATTTATATCTAGCTTAGGTCTATGAGCTGTAGTGTTACAAAATTGAATATAATTAGTTTTTTTATATTAACAGATAAATTATTTCCCTCCAGCCAATTACAAATAGATTCAATTGTCATATTAATATTGCTCATATATATATTCTTATCTTTATTGACATCAGGTATTAGAACTGAAATGTCATCTGCAAATAAAACAGTTTTATAATTACTTATCTTAGGTAGGTCATTAATATATAGTATAAACAACAGCGGTCCCAGCACACCGCCCTGAGGTACTCCTGTGCAATTATATCTATTTAATGATCTGTAAGGAATCACTTCATGTTTTTCACCTATCCTATTTATCTCTACGCATTGCCTTCTACCTAAAAGGTAACTTTGTAGCCAGGATAAGGGGAGACCTCTAATTCCATATCTTTCACATTTAGCTATTAGTGTATCATGATCAACACAGTCAAAGGCTTTACTCATATCAAAAAATATTCCCGTTAGTGGAACTCCTTTATCAATATTTCGAGTAATCGATTCCACAAGAGAATAGCAAGCGTGCGATGTTGATTTTCCCTTTCGGAAACCATTTTGCTCTTTGACTATAATTTTATGCTTGTCTATAAATTGTGTTATTCGCGAATGCATAGCCTTTTCATATATTTTAGAAAATATTAATATGAGGGTGATAGGACGATAGTTACCTATATCTTGTTTATCTTCTTTTTTAAAAAGAGGTTTTACTATAGAATATTTTAATCGTGAGGGAAATTTACCTTGGCTGAAGGACTCGTTTATTAAATGAGCTAAGATTGGTGCTATGGCTTTTGAACATATTTTAACTATATAAGTAGATACTCCATCGAAACCAACTGCCTTTGTATTGTTTTTGTTTAGAGATCCTATGTAGTTTAAAATCTCGCTTGTAGTGCAGGGTAAGATGAACATACTGGTGTTTATGTTATTAACATTTTTAATTACTGACCTTGTATCTATAAGTTTTTTCTGATTGTTAATGAAATGGTCATTAAAAATTTGTGCTATTTCTAATGGATCGTGGATTTCTTGGCCTTTGACTTTAATTGACCCTATACCTTCAAAACTGTTTATTAAGTTTGCTTTATCCTTAATGATGTTCCAAGTAGCTCGATTTTTATTTTTTGCGTTAACCATAGACTTATGATTTAGGATTCGTTGCGATTGCTTTATGCATGATCTTAGTAAATTACTATAATTATTGAAAATATTTTTATGCACTTGTGTTTTGTGTCGGTAGTATAGAAACCTAAGGTTCCTCTTGCCAATACATGATATAGTTGAAAGAAATATTTATTCCTGTGTGTTAATGTCAAGAGGTCAAACATTAAACAATATTCAGAGTGTTCTCATTTAATTAATACCTTTGTTTTATTTTCTAGGATTTTAGCCGAATGCCACGAGCTCAAACTTCTAGATGTCAGCTTCTGCGACCAAATACAAGAATCTCAGGTATGCTCGAAGAATATCTACAAAATAATTTTCAATTATCATTTGCCACTATTTGTATCCAAGGACAATCTCACACAAATTGACCGAGACCCAAACTAAGCTCTAGATTTGTACTGGAAGACGATAAACATACTTATACCGACTAGGCTAAACAAGTCGCTAAAGATTGTAACTTTCTCCATAATTTTATATAATAAATAAATAAATATCAGGGGACAATCTCACACAAATTGACCTAGTCCCAAACTAAGCCTTAGGCTTGTACTATGGGTACTAGACAACGATAAACATACTTATATAGAGAAATAAATACTTAAATACATAGAAAACATCCAAGACTTGGGAACAAATTTTCGCGCTCATCACACAAACATCTACCCTTACCGGGATTTGAACCCAGGACCGCTGGCTTCCGAGGCAGGGTCACTCCCAACTAGGCCACTGTGTCGTCAAACGTCGTCATATACTGCCGTAAAAACTAAGCTGGCCCTTATATCTAGGTTCAAGAATGGCGCGAGCAATACCCCCACGTCAGCATAAAGAGGTCATTCCAGGCAGCAAACTTGACAGCGGCACCAAACCAACTCTTCCTGGCCCCCAGTCTAGAATGATTGGGTACATCTTGCCCAGTCTTCCATGTTCCTGAAGTGTTTGGCGGCGATGTTCTGTATTCTCTGGCAATTGCTGCAAATATACCTTGTATTCAGTTTATACCAAAAGAAGATAAGAGATAAAAGATGTTTATTCCGTAAGCATACTTGCAGAAGGTAGTACATAGAGTGGTTGATACTTTGTAAAGGGAAAGTGTTTGGAATAGGCAGTCTATTACTAAACTTGCAGAAGGGATTACATGTTTATTATTATAGAGTGGTTCATACTTTTTTAAGGGGAAGTGATTGGAATAGGCAGTCTATGCCTAAACTTGCAGAAGGTAGTACATATAGAGTGGTTGATACTTTGTAAATGGGAAGTGTTTGGAATAGGCAGTCTATGCCTAAACTTGGCGAAGATAGTACATATAGAGTGGTTGATACTTTGTAAATGGCAAGTATTTGGAATAGGCAGTCTATAACTAAACTTGGAGAAGGTAGTACATAGTTATTATTATAGAGTGGTTGATACTTTGTTAAGAGGACAGTGAAGCAAAAAAATTGTATACAAAATTCGATAGCGTTTTTCTTCCCTTAAACATTGTCCGATTTTTACGGTTTTTCAATATGTTATTGATATTATGAAAAACTTTTTTTGTACGTTTTCTTTTCCAAGAAAATATTTATTGGCTTGAAAATAAAGTAAAAAACCCAAAAGCAGAAACGTACAGACCTAGATTTCCATTATATCTACAACATATTTAAAAATAGTGGAAATCAGATTAGATTTAGGGGGGGGGGGGGGTTAGAAACGTTATCGCCCGGAGCTAAATTTCTATGAATTATTTTTGACAGCTACGCGATTTAACTATCGCTTCACAATCCTCTTAAGGGCAAGTGTTTGGAATAGGCCGCCTAAACTTTCATAATTAACTGTACTTAATGGTTTATTTGTTTTTAGTCACGCAAGTAAGTTAATTCTTAAATGTCGACATTAAATAATGTGAATGTGCCCCACAACAAAAACAAATTGTGTGTTTTTTTAAATATAAGAGAAATGATTTGGGGTTGCGTATATTTTACGAAAAACTAGACTGAAGTTGATGTCAATTAGCGGTTAGTTTTGGCATTTTTACTTATACACCGCCATCTTTTACTGGTCTTTTAAAACAGAAATTATCGAATCATAGGTATATTTATCTTACAAAATAGGGGAGTCTATTAAAATACACGTGTAAGTTAAAAGAATGTCCTCCATCTAGAAAATAAAACCGAATTATAATAAAAATAAAATGTCAATTGTGAAAACACTCGGGATTGAGTATGAAGTGGTATCTCTATTTCATTGTCTTCATTACAGATGTTTAACAAAAGATTAACTCAAAATATAGTTATCAATATTTTCTTCGTTACATTATTTAATAGTTTATGTATAGTTTTTTTTTAAATAGAACTACTTGGGTGGTCTATTTTTTAATCTTCTCGTGACTAAAGCTCACAAACACGACTGATGTTGCTGATTTTTAAGTTCGTTGTTTGAATCTCATCTGTGACTGAAATGTTTTTGTTTATAGTATCAAATGCTCCCACCCACTCGTATAGGTACAATATCACCGTGTGGTATAATGTTCATTAACGGTCATCAGTGAAATTGGACGTAGTTTTGCAAACAGGAACCAACCCACAATCATTTAGCAATAAAATGTCAACCCTCAGTATTCAGCATTACAGTTGACATGCTATTGTCAAATCATTGTGGGTTGGTTCCTGTTTGCAAAACTACGTCCAATTGAAAATTCGACCTCCTGGTTTGTTAATTGAATAAGTTTGATTTTGTATTTCTTTAACGTAAATTGTCATTTGTTTTATATTTGTATTGGACATTTTGTATTTTATGTGGTTTTATTGATTATAATATTTACGTCAGGTTTTAAGGACCTTCAAAAATTCGAAGTTTAAATTATAGGTTCCATTTGTATTTATTATAACATTTGTAACGAGTATGTTCATGTTAACTCTAATCTTTAATGTTAATTTTAAGATGAAATCCTACTAGTACTTTGGTAATTTTAAAATGATTGGTTTTTTTTTTTTACTTTTTGAACGTCACAGTTGGCAAGTATTTTACTAATAGATAGTATAGACTAGGGTACACTTTATAATGAAAATGCCTATAAAAGCATAATTTACTCATAATATACTGAACTTGTAAATGCAATAAGTACAATACAATACAATACAAATATTCTTTATTGAACACCACATACAAATACAGCATGAAAACTAAAATACAAATAAAATAATAATAAAACCCATATGGCTACTCCATTGTATCTTGTTCTATTTCTGTATTATTATTCTAATTTGTATGGTCAAGGACTTATGCCACAATGGAACCCTGTCATAATGACAGCGTTTATCATTAATTTTAGCTTTCTTTCATGTGGTTTGACGCTGTCATTATGACAGGGTTCCGTCGTGGCATAACAATTAAAGTCCTTGACTGTACCGGCTAGAATATTCAATGCAATACAAGATATTTTTGTTGGAATAACGAGATCATAATAGTATTTCATATAATTATCATTCACACACGCTATAGGCAAAGTAAAAAAAACTAATAATTAACATGGAACTTATTAACTACTATACCCACGTGAAAGACATTTAAAATCAAATCTGGAATATATGTCAAAAACAGAATGGGAATGAAGAATTAAAGAGAGAGGAAATAGAGAAGAGAATAGTGTGATAAGAAAGACTGACTTGTTTAAGTTAATCAGGGAGACACCTGACTGATTGTCTCAAAGGGAAAGGCACGTTTTTAGGGTAAAAATAATAATTAACATACGTTGTTGGAAGCCACATAATAAACAAAGAATAATTAAAAGACTGAATCCGTACACTATAACAATTGTCTATTTAACATTGTCTATAGACAATAAGTGGACTTATCGCAAAAAAAGCATCTTTTCCTTACAATTAAACCTAAATACTGCACCTACTCGTACTTTGATGTGTCAATTCTGAAAGATTTTGTGGACTTCATAAAAAGTACGCACAATATTTCGATGGTAAAAAACTAAATATTCATGTTTGTCCTTCTTTTGCCATAACGTCGTTTGTCCTAGACGCCATAAGTTCCATAAGACTTTAGTCATAATTGATGTAAGCCATAACGCTTAGTTCCCATAATGTTGAATTCCCATAACGTAGGTATCGATTGTCCTAAAACATTTGTCATGATTTTCGCTGCCATATATTTGATTCTAATTTGGATAGTAATAAATTAAGTCATACATTTGATAACGGTTAATAACCTAAAGTTTCTTATGTTTAAGTTAATTAAGTAAGTGGAGGTGCGCTTTTTCAATTGAATTTTCTTACATTGCTGTTTAACATAATGTTGATTGTCCTAATGTTTAAACAAGAGTTGATACGAGCAAGCAAAGCGAGGGAGTGTTAGGTCGAACTGAGGAAACGTACGGGCCGATTAAGTAAAGCAAGCGCACGCAGGTAAACTAGTTTCGGCCAAGCGAATTGGTATTTTAGGCTTATCATAAACTTAATTATTAGACAACCATTAAGACCATAAACATGGCAAGATAAATTAGTATGACAAACGTTTAGAGGAACCTACATATTAGGACTTTAAACATTATGGCTTACGATATTATTACTATTAATTATTATGTATTACAAAACGCGGGCAAGCATCATTGGTTCAATTAATGTTATGTCACGTCATGAGAATAAATCATTATTAGGACCAAGAACGTTATGGCAACTGAAATTAAGTCACACATGTTGATTCAGAAATTGGCCTTTATATTTACACATTGTCCATATTTGCGTCTGTTCGTCGCAATTAACTGAATGATGAAATATTTCAAGAAATTTCTTACAGGAAAGCTTTAATCTTGTACTGTATTTATTACAATCGACTGCAAAGACATGTAAAAAGTGAATACGCTCTTGTAATCTGTACAAGAAATACAAAGTTCCGTGATATTTTAAGAGCTTGAATTCGCCAAATAGATAAAAGACATCGTATGAGTAGGTAAGACTTTTTTACATCCTTAAATGGAAAAGGAATGTTTATGCGATTGGTGATTACTTTATCAAAAACGAAAATTATACTGTATTTATATTTATGAATTATTGTATTGACGTAGTTTGTGTATTTATAAGGAATCTACGCACTTTGTAGAAAATATCTCACTAGTTATAACAGTATAATTATTATTGATACTATTTTCGGCTCCAAAAGTAAAGGATTTTTTTGGTCGACTATAGAGATAGGGTGCTCTTTATAATTATCTACTTACATTTTGAACTGTGTATTTACCTAACACATCCAAATAATTTTAAGTACCAATTTTACCATACGATGTTAAACTTAATCAATGTTAATCGACTGATAGTTCATACATTTTGACAACTGTTAACGCTCTGATCGTCTGTCAAGTGGTTATCGTCGTATGGTGAAATTGGTACTAAGGGCCACAGACTAATATTGGCCTGTCATCTCATAGTATAATACAGTCTGTATTCTAATATGGCCACAGGCTCTATTCAACAATGTAACATCGTATTATCTCGGCCGCCATTAAGTAAATGAGAGCTATCGTAACGTTGACAATACGATAACATGTCAATAGCAATATTGGTTTTATTTTCTGAATATTCAATTTTCCGAATTTTTATTTTTCCGAACGCTATGTTATGCTGTAGATATTTTTGATTTAATGCATAATTTAATTGCAATGTGTGGGTTAGTTAAGGTTGATTTACTAGTTATATCAAAAAATAAAGTTTTCTATCAAAACATTGCATGCGAAATTATGAAAATTCGGAATTTTGATCAATTTAGAATTATGACTCTTTGAAATTATGTAGTCTACCCAATTTTACCGTGTATAATAGAAACACAGTAACTGCGGCCGAGTTAAAAACTACAATAACACGTCAAATATTATTTAAAAAGGGCGAATGTCTCATAGAATCGCGCATTACTGACCTTATTTCTTAAGGTGTGGGGTTCAATTTGCATTGAGTATCAAGTTGCTCATGCATTTTTATTTAGAAAGGCAGTAATAGACGCTCGATTTCTTCGATCGTCACTTCTTCTTCGTGAGACCCGGTGTGCTAAAGGAGGTACATAATCAAGGCAATTTAGTTTTAACCTTAATTGAACATGTTTAAAGTTTATATTAATTTGTTTCAAAATTGAAAATGGCATTTAAGAGCATAGGTAATTGAACTTTATTACCTTGTTGGTAGATTGAAATTCCCACTCACAAAAATCTCCTTGTCCGTAGTTTGGTGGGCCTTACTAGGTTATTCGTTTGAAATTTTCCAGTAATCGCGGATAAATGTAAGCGTAGATTTTTTTTACGCTGGCCTAATGTAAACTTTGAATTAAAGATAAAACATAAACCACTTTTTACGGAAATTTAAGGGTAAGAGAGCTGGCTAACATTTTAATAATATTCCCTATAAAGTTCAAAATGCATGATGGGTCATAAATACATAATGATGATAATCTAATACAAAATGGTGCCTTTTTGATTATTAATTTCCTGAAGTATAAACGTGACTCCATAATCTTCGAGCATTTCGCATCTTTAGAATTATAGTGACCTAATCCACATATTTTAAATTTCGACTTAGGTCTCTATAGTACTAAATTTATGACTCGAAATCGAACGCTGAAAATGTTTGAATTAGGCCACTATAATTCTAAAAGTGCGATTTGTAGGTATGAGTATAAGATTATTACTTTTACAACTTAAAATGAGTTTTAAATGTATAAAAAATCTTGAGAGAGAATACTAGATCTGTGTTGAGCTCGAGTCAATTGTAATATTCTATGTTGTGGTGACATTGATGATGTTAATTAAAAGAAATAAAATACCAGACTTTTCTTCTGCCTTTACACTTCCCGTGCCAACGAGTAACCCATAGCTTTATCGAATTTGACTTCATTTAGATATCATTTAATCGAATTAAATTTCATTGAACGCTATTTTCTGCTGATGCCATGATGTTTTCAGGATATCTTAAACATTAACTACGTAGGTATGTTAGGTTACATGTGACTACCAAAACAAATTAATTAATAAGGCGAGAAATGCCGTTCGATGAAATTAAAATATAGCAGGATCCTGCAACCGCAGGCTGATCTGAACGCGTGCATTAAAATACAGTTGCCACTAAAGAGGACCCTACAAAAACAATTCCTGCAAATAATAGGATGTTTCTGTGTAAACGCGCTCTACTAACTGAGCTGACATTACTGCCAAGTTAATAATAGCTATCGTAACGATGACAATACGATTGCAACACTTGACTAGTAACAAAAATGGTAAGTAATGGTAAAAAGATCTTTTTCAAGATTTTGTTTTACCACTTTGTTGGCGTGACTAATATGTATATTCATGACAAATTATAGCTTTCTAACTGTAACTATAAGGGTTCCTTGTTAGACTACGGAATCCTAAAAAGCTCAGGTGTCTATGATGTCTGTTTAAAATTGAATTATGACGCACGTTATTGGTGCTTAATGGAACGGAGGAACCTATCTACCTTGAATTGGTGTAGTATTGGTTTACCTTATAACTGTATGTAAACATTGCGACCTTATTGAATTTCGCACCATTTTCTAGTACCTTCCCAAACCTAAAATTAATGTCACCATTACCCCTAAAACAAATTTATCTCAACGTTCCATTTGGGTAATACTTCCCCTTAACACGCGCCACTATTATAGTTCTCAACTAAAAAGGTAGTATAACTTACAAGGTTTGTTTACACATACTACCTTTTGGTTTTATATGCTGCTTAGATGGTTACTTAAAGTGCCTACTGCGTGGATTAACTGAGATTTATTAAAGGTGTAAAAGTGTTACGGTGATTTTATTTCCTTTACTACATAGCTACTTTTTTATACTTAGGTAAACGTAACTTTATTGATTTTAAAAATAGTTTTTTTGCACTTTAATTTACGTGACATACTTACTAAATTAGTCAATACTTCAGATACTTTGATCCTTTTAGTTTCTCAAAGCTGAACTCTTCAATGAGTGTTTATGTAGAGGGTAGTTTAAATTCTAAATTCTAAACGTTTCTAGTTCCTTGTGGTAGTGGTCGGTATATAATAATACTGGTGGCATTTTTAAGATCCAAACCATAGCAATTTAAAACTACCGTGTTTTAAAATAAAATCAAAACTATCCTTATACCGCAGGAGGTTATGGGGTGAAGTTTTTTCAATTTTGATCTTTAACTTGCTGAATTACTTCAGTTAAGATATTGATCAGTGCCTATAGTCTACTTTGGTTACCTACCTAGTTAATCTTGCTTCAATATCGTAATCATGTTACTTTTATTCACGAAAGTAAGAGCTCGACGGGCTACCAATCAAGAAGCTTATAATGTTGACACTGGAGATTGCACAGCGGGTAATGCCTTGAAGTGAAGAAAAGTGACCTTGAATGACGTTGCGTATGTTTTTTGTCCCTTTCTAAAAAACTCGGGATCTCGCTAAAGAAAGCCTTGTTCGCCGTGCAATCTCCAGTGCCATATTAAAGCTTCTTGGCTACAATATAGAGGCAATAGAGGATCTCAACTGCAATCTAAAGAGGGAATCCCAAATTAGGAATTCCTAAATTAGTCACAACAATAGGGACGCCGCCCTACCTACATATAATTTAACTTCTAATGTTAATAAATAATCAGCATTAATAAATATTAAAAAAACGCAAAAATAACATAGTTACTTAATGCCCGAGATAAGAAGACCTTCACCTATCGGCGTAAACATCACATCAAAAGCTATTCAAGATAATTGTTAGCATCGTGGATGTGACACGTTCCGACTCAAACAGTGATTCCATCTGTCATTATTCAGTATTCACTTTTGTCCGTGTAAATAATGGTAATTTGAAATAGGGACTTTGTAGCCAGTCCCTTATTGTCACTTGTAAAATCAATTCTATGCTGTTGCATAGAATTCTACGTGGAAACTGTTGGGATTGGTACAAAGTATAGGTACCTATTTGTAAAGAAGTGAATAATATATTTGTGGTGTGAATTATTATGAATCAGAAGACTTCGGGATATTGACGAGGTAAGTAGTGTTTTGTTTTATTTTTGTTAGAACATGGTTGTAAAATGTATCAACTGATTGCCAAAGAAATATTTTTGTGATAATTTTTGTACTTGTGTACAGTCAAAGGCATAAATTTAATATATTAATGCCCTTGATTATACCTAGGTATTTATAGTACCTAATATCATATTTGATAGTACCTCCTCAGCTGTCTACGCTGTTAGACTCTTTTTGGTGTCTGTTAGTATATTTGTCATGCCGGAGTGTAAAAGCGATATACGGACGAGTACAAAAAAAACTTTAAAATCCGTTATTCGAACTCCAACTGCTATCCCTTTTGCTCTAGGTGCGAAACTTATTTGCTAAAAGGTGACGAAGCGACTCGAAGTTCGAATTACGGATTTCAAAGTAGCTGCGCTGTGAAATGAAGCTGGTTTGACCTTGAAACGATGCAACAGGAAACGAATGTTCTAGTGTTGCCACACAATGGAGCGTTGGTATTTTATTGTTGATTGTACATTTATTGTCGCTGATAATTGTGTCGTTAAAGCCCGACCATAAACAAAAAAATCTCCAGGGGTGTTCAATCATATATCCAATATCCAAGAAATAGACTACACACAATTGACACCTAACTTTGACAGCAATGCGTCACTACTTTGAAAAAACCTCGTATCTCATATTTCGTCATAAACGGTTTTAAACTTATTTCTCTTCATATTTAAGTTTAAAATGGTACATCACGAAAAATGAAATAAGCACTCGGTTTTTTTCAAAATAGTGACGTATTGACTGGTAGCATTAATAACGTCTTTAAAGTTACTGCTGCCAGATGAATAAATTAGTTTTCCACAATATGCATTTTTTATTTTTCTGGTCAGGTTTTACCCCTTTTAGAGTTCCGTAGTCAAGCTAGGAACTCATATACATATAAGTCACGCCAACGAAGTGATTTTCAAAAATATTGCGGGTTTGTTTTTGTTACAGTCAAGTGTGTCCCCACTACAGGGAAAACTACAAATCCTAAAATCTGGAAAAAAAACTCAAATGAAAGCGCATATAACGAATTTAAAAAGGAAAAAAGCACAACTAAGTAGATATCATTGGTTCTTGAGATACAGGCGATTAAAGTGGTTATACCTACTTAAATCATCTAATGATTTTAAATAGAAAATGAGTTATTACTTGTTGATTTTTATGTTTATAGTACTTAACGGCTTAGGAACCCTACACCGAGCATGGTCCGACATGCACTTGCCCAGTTTTTTTTATGTTTTTGTTTTTATAATAGATATTTAAGTTAGTTTGTAAGTGAGGGTCCCTCTGACAACCAGCGCCGCGGCTTGCTGCGGTGCAATGCTCAGTAGGGGCCCTTTTCAACGCCATGTTTAATGTGTTGTTTTAGCTTTCATTTGTGTTTAAATGTGTTACTGTAAGCGTTGAATAAAATATAGGTAATTATTATGTTCTATTCTATTTTACTATTAATAGTTACTCTGTTTTTCTCCTCTAGGATTAACTGCCAGAGAGATTTTGAAATGCGAGGTATACGTATCGTTTGATTGGACTTTATCCAAAGCGTCTCTTAGCTGTGGGTTACTATAGGTAAACTAGTGTAATATTATCAATTATTACATCAAATTATTATATACAACTAGACTTCTAAGGTTTTGATAATTTTAATTTTATGTTGAAGATATCAAGGACAGACCTGCTTTAAATTTCAAGTTTACTAAACATCTTAAGGAATGTACAATGTATGTTGTAGTTATGTCATTTAAAGTTAAATATATTTAATATATTATTAATTTAAAGCTACAGAAATAGAACAGTTCTCCAACTATGATTTATACATTTTCTGATTTGTTAGAATGTAAATTCATGCATAAAGGGGTGCACACCCACCGTACCCCTAAACCGTACCACTGACCCAAAATTTGTATCATAAATATGAGGTAGGTTTAGGTTATGTTAGTTCTTCAGCAGGCCCGGAGGGCCAAACTACCCAGAAATAGGAGCTCTGCGACAGCAGAGCTCCGTCGACAACGTAAAATTCGATTTTAATAGTAATAATTGGTCAAAGTACCACCATCCATCTGTCAAGTGCGAGTAGTTATTATTAGAGCACAGTAAGTTTTATTAATTTATTATATTCAGATGTGAATTCGATTTCAAATCGAATCAGCAAGAGCCCATCTCACACTTGACTTTTTAGGGTTCCGGAGCCGAATGGCAAAAACGGAACCCCATACATGTAACTAGGGGACGAAAAAAAGTTTTTGAGTTACATCAGCGTGTGGGGTATTTTTAGATAGGGCTTCTAAAATGATACAGAGGTTTTTAAGTGACTTTTTTACGTAAGTGAACAGTTGGCGAGATATACGCTTCTAAAGTCGTAAAAATTCTGTCCGGGTGGGTAGTTTTTGAACTGTTAAATAGAACATTCTAATAAAAAATACAGTAGTAGAACATACGAAATACTTCCAACCAAAATTGTTTTGAACACAATACGCTGTGTAGTTTTTGAGATTTTAATAAAAAAAAAATGCATTTCAACCATGAACGTTCATCCCAGCTACGGAACCCTTCACTGTGCGTGGTCCGACATGCACTTGGCCGGTTTTTTTTTAGTATTTGTTGTTTTATTTCCAGAGTTTGTACTATAATATAATCATACCGACGCTTGTACGTTATGCCTTTATTACGAGACGACAAAAATAAAAAGACGTTGAAAAGTTTCTTATATGTCTATTACTTCAATTTCTTAAAAAAAAATGTATATCCACCGTAATAACACATATTATGAAAAAAAACAACCCGCTGTTTATTACGATTCAAAAGATACAGCTATTTAAACGTACAGACGGACAGACAGAGTAGGAATAATTTATAGAGTACCGTGTTTTTTTTTTATAATAGACATGTTCATTCCGTATACCCTTCATCGCGGCGGATCAGTTTCGTAATGACAAAATTGTAATAAATTTCTATTTAAACATTACAGAAATGTACCTCCGTATAGCACTCCTGTCCCTCCTCGGGGTGGTAACAGGGGATCACCACTCAAGAACAAACCAATGGCCGGACAGGTCGACCATCGTCCATCTGTTCGAGTGGAAGTATAAGGACATTGCTGATGAATGCGAGAGATTCCTCGCCCCTAAGGGCTATGGAGGAGTCCAGGTGAGGATTGGTTCTTTAGGACAGTATTCTACTATAATATTATTATTACCAAGGATCGGACAAACGCCCGTCATTTTCTTAACATAACCCTGTTAATAAAATACTTTTATGAATTCAACGACAATTTTATTAATGATTGACATTCTGATGTCTGTGTTCGAGAAAAAAATTTTTCGCCTATAAAAACCACCCGCCAAGCAACAATGTTCGCATTGTTGTGTTCCGGTGTGGGGATAAGACAACCGGTGAAATTACTAGCATAGAGGCATTCCATCTTAGTCCTCAGGGTTGGCAACGCATTTGAGGTCTTGAGATTATAGTCTTCAGAATTCAAATGTCTATGGGTCTCAGATTCCACTTACCATCAGGTGGACTGAGTGCTCGTGTGCCATCTCCTTAACATAAAAAAAAAAAGTCCGATCCTTGATTATTACAAATGAAAATGAAAAAAATAACCAGAGGGAATAACGACAATCGAAATCTCGCGGACGAAGTCGCGGGCAGAATCTAAAAAGTTATCATGCCAGAAACCTAACTAACATAATTATTATTATGATAACTTAGTCATAAAAACAAGTATACATCATATCTTGTTTAGGGGACACGGTTTATGAAGGAAAACTTTTTAGGGTTCCGGAGCCGAATGGCAAAAATGGAACCCTTATAAATTCGTCATGTCCGTCTGTCCGTCTGTCCGTCCGTCCGTCCGTCTGTCCGTCTGTACGTCACAGCCATTTTACTCAGAGCCTATTGGCACTATATAAATTAAATTTGGAGGATAGATATATTCTATGAACCGCTATAAAATGATGTAGTAAACATGAAAAAAAAATATATTTAGGGGTGGCACTCCATACATGTAAATAGGGGACGAAAAAATTTTTTAGTTACATCAGCGTGTGGGTTTTTTAGATAGGGCTTTCAAAATGATACAGAGGTTTCTAAGTGACTTTTTTACGTAAGTGAACAGTTGGCGAGATAAACGCTTCTAAAGTCGTAAAAATTTTGTCCGGGTGGGTAGCTTTTCAACTGTTAAATAGAACATTCTAATAAAAATTACAGTAGTAGAACATACGAAATACTTCCAACCAAAACTGTGAAGTTTTTGAGATTTTAATAAAAAAAAAATGAATTTCAACCATGAACGTTCATCCCAGCTACGGAAACCTTCACTGTATGCGTTTGTCTTGCATTTATACGTAGGTATAGGATGTTGCGTTTTATAGAATAAAGTGTAAATACATACCTACACACATACAACTCTTATATTGTGGAATATTTAGAACACACTACCTTTTCTATTAGAATTGCGTAAATATTCTGTATAGAGGCAACAAAAAATCATCAAATCATCAAAAATCATTCTGTCTAGCTATTACGGCTCATGAGATACAGCCTGGTGACAGACAGACAGACAGACAGCGGAGTCTTACCAATACATACGTAAAGTCACGCCTTCATTCCCAGAGTGGGGTAGGCAGAGCTAGAGAATTACCAACAACCCTAAAAAACTTGTTGATAATTCTGCAACCACGTTTTGCACAATCAGGCTAAGATATTTACCAGTGTATTAGCGACAGGTTGCAAGCCCATCGCCTAACAGCACTACAAGCCCTTATTCCCTTAGTCGCCTCTTACGACATCCACGGGAAGACATGGAGTGGCACTATTCTAACCCGGCAACCACACGGAAATCTTACTAATAGAGAACCCTAAAAACAAATCATCCGTAGTTAAGTATGCTACGCCGAATGAAAGATAATTTCCGTCCCTCATTTCCACACCAGGAGTGCTTTTAATGTACCCAAATCCATCACGAGTGGTTTACCTACCTACAACTCGTAATGCCTCCTAAGAGGAAAATACACTCAGAAGCAATGAAAACAGGTCAGTTTCTATGGAAATTCTGTACTAAGTGACCCATTTTTAGGGTTCCATAGTCAAACTAAGATCCCTTGTAGTTTCGCCATCCGTCCGTACGTCCGTCTGCAGCCTAGCTCAGAGACTCTTAGTACTAGAAAGCTGTAGTTTGGCATGAATATACATATTAGTCACGCCAACAACGTTAAAAAACAAAATTTTGAAAAAAAATACAAAAGTTTTGTATTTACATGTAACGTGGGGATTTTTTTTCTTGTCTACTCGATAGTGTGGGGTGTCGTTAAATAGGTCTTTCATTGCGGGTCTATGATAACAATTAAGGGATCCGTTTATGAAATATTAAACTTTAAAGAGTTAATTTTTGTTAGGATCAAGTCGGTCATCCACAGCTAAAATTAAAAACACTAAAAATCAGAAAAATATCTTCTATGAGAGCGCATACTAATGAATTTAAAAGGAAAACTATCACGACTAAGTAGACATGATTAGGTTATTGGGATACATGAGATTAGTGTTTATACCTACTAAAATCATCTAAGACCCCGTGGTGTTGTCCCGTGTGGTTGCCGGGTTAGAATAGTGCCACTCCATGTCTTCTCGTGGATGTCGTAAGAAGCGACTAAGGGAATAAGGGCTTGTAGTGCTTTTAGGCGATGGGCTTGCAACCTGTCACTAATACACTGGTAAACATCTTAGCCTACTTCTGCAAAACGTGGTTACAGAATTATCAAAAGTCTTTTTAGATTTGTTGGTATTTCTGTAGCTCTGCCTACCCCACTCTGGGAATTAAGGCGTGATGTTATGTATGTAGGTATGTAAATCATCTAAGACGGCACCAATTGACTTTAAATAGAAAAAATAGTTATTACTTGTTAATTTTTATGTTTGTAGTACTTAACGGCTTAAGAGCGTCGGTGGCCTAGTGGCTTAGGGGGTTGACTCGTGATCGTAAGGTACCGAGGTCGAACCCCCGCGGTCACCATGTACCAATGAGTTTTTCTAACTTAAGTACATTACCCGATGCTCTTACGGTGAACGTAAAACCTCGTGAGGAAACCTGCACATTCGAACAGCTGAGTGTGTGATAGGGTAATTGCACAAAAGATCCTAAACGGGTCGAAGTGTATCCGAAAGGGCTCATTTGTAAGATAAGATAAGACTTAAAGGCTTCGGAACCCTACACTGAGCATGTCCCGACATGCTCTTGCCCGGTTTTTATTATGACCTACAGTGAGTAACACGCCGTACGGGGAACTATTTAAGTGTCAAATAAAAAGTAGCTGTTATAAAGAAATTGTTAAAATAACACCCACCCGGGCTTAAAGTTGCTAAGTAATAAAAGGACTCAAGTCACAAAACACACTTTTATTTTGAACTTTGACTATTTGTTCTTACGTTGGAATATGGAATAGACAGATTTAAGATCCTACCCTATATCAAAATATGGTCCCGTTGCAGCATGTTCATGTTAAAATTCCATGTTTCCGACCTTGGGGCCCCACACAGGTGTTATTTTCTTAAAATCGGCTTCTTATCGATCGGTCGATCGAGTGACCGAGCTCATACAAGCCAACTTAAAGCTACTTAATTGAGATTGTAGATACGCCCTAAAATGTAGACTGACGGGACGACTTAAACTCAACGGTTAACAATTCGTCCGTGGACTTGCTGAGAATAACTCTGGATAAAGTGATCTTTTTTTAGATCTCACCGCCATCAGAAAACCTGGTGATCCATCTAGCGAACGGTCAGAGAACGTGGTACGAACGCTATCAAGTAATGTCGTACAAGCTGAAGACTCGGTCAGGAGATGTTGGGGATTTCCTGGACATGACGACGAGATGCAATAAAGTTGGAGTCAGGTCAGCTTTATACGACACTAAACTCGACACACCTGCCTGCTGCCTAATTGAGAAGGCACGCGCTAAAATGTGTTTTGTACGCTCCGACGGGACTTCTTAAACTTGCCGGATTAAACTTCACTTTTGAGATCGACGCAGCGCTGTCTTGAGAGAATCACCCCTAGAATGAGTCATCAAGTAGAATGTGTTTTGAATTTTATTTATTTGAATTGCGTTTTGATAAATTGAGTTTTGCGACGCCACGGCTCCTGAGCGATGGCTGTTTTTTTACCAACTGCTTCAGGAGGATGGTAATGTTTTTGATCTGTATGTATGTTTGTATGTATAGTTCTTTGTTCCCGCGGAGAGGCTGGATGGATGGGCCCGTTTCAACAAGCGAGGTGTTAATTAATTTAATTGGGATGCTCTTTTCCTAGTCTTCTCTTCTTCTTATTCTTTTGTTCACTTGCCTACTCAAAGCACAATCTCTCAAGGGTTAGCTGGAAAAATCCTTAAAAGAGATACGTCCGCTTTTGTACATATTTTTTTTATCTTCACTGTATCGATTTTGATTTTCTTTTTTACAATAAAGTGTTTGTATACATACACACATAGGTAGGCTTAGTGGTCCAAGTTGTGGTCAAGTGACAAATGCCTGGTAAAAGTGACTCAGATAAATGTCATCATTGTTGGTATGACTACGTTTTCAGGATTTACGCTGATGTGGTGGTCAACCACATGACCGGCGACAATGAAAACAACGTCGGAACAGCAGGAAGCACGGCTGACTTTAAGAACTACTCGTATCCTGCCGTTCCTTACTCTTTGGAGCATTTCCACTCGCCTCATTGCTCTATTAATAACTACAATGATGCTGCCCAGGTAAATAACTAATATTAATATTAAGAACTTATACAGGGTGACTTCAAATTGGTAATACAAAATCAATGTTTTACACACATTTCCCCTAAACTTAGCCCCTCAATTAAGTCTCATACTTTTAAAATAATCAGAAGTTTTTTTTTTTTTAATTTTTATATTATCCCATTTTTGTTGGCTTAACATGGTTATCCTACCATAATAATTAACAAAGAAGTATAAAGAATTTCAAATGAACACTTTCCTCTTTGGTTATCCGTCACCTGTCACAATTTATGAAGAAAACGTGTTTTGATTAGTAATTGTCACTTATCAAAGAAAATAAGATTGTATTGTAAATGTAGTGTAACCACACTTTGGGACTTTAATTATTTGTTTTGTTCGAAAATTAGCATTAATTAAATACAGTTAATTTTAACAAAGGGGTTAATGTATTATACTGTGTGGCATTAACTAAGCCACAATCAAGTGTTTTGTATTACCAATTTGAAGTCACCCTGTATAATTAATTCATAAAAAAGTGAAGAAAAAAATATAATCGTTTTATAAGTCTTCATCTTGTCACAGACAAAAAATTAAAGCTATCAAGTTTTCTTTTAAATTACTCAGGCCTACGTACTATCCTTCTAAATAAAACAGATGGATGCGCAACTTGATAGTCAATGCAAATTTAACCTCACACCTTAAGAAATAATGTCACTATGAAATACGTGGTTCTATGAGGCATACGCCCTTTTTTCTAAGGAGGACAACGTAATGAAGTGCTCGTGTGTGGATGTGATGTGATTAAAGTTGCACCAACAATGAGTAAAAAAATTACTGCCAAAATTACGGGTGTCTCGTTATATGTCATCAAATAGAGTAAGAAGCCTTTTGCTGACGGGCTATTATTGTTCAAAAAAAATCCCATTAAAATAGAAAATGTATGGAAACTGAAGTCAACAACAAGAAACAACAAACAAGAACAAGAAAGTTCGCGAATTTCTTTGCAGGTAGAATTGACATCATCTTGGTTTTCTGATTGCTTTATCTGTTTTGTTTTTTTTGCTTATATGTATATACATATTATGTATGTATTTATTTATTAGTGTATTTCATGTATTTATATTTATGTAGCATATTGATATTATGTAAGTGTATATGTTTATGTAAGTATATAGTATATAGTTAAGTCAGAATCTATGTTGCACCGCCACTACAATCTCTGCTTTGCCTAAAGGTTAACTGGTAGAGAATGCCTTACGGCATTAAGTTCGCCTTTTGCATATTAAGTGTATTCTTTTTTTGTGCAATAAAGATTAAATAAATAAATAAACAACAACTCATGGTCATTGCATACTTGCTACATAGCTACTGCTTGGTTAGCAAATACCTAAATAAACTTGTCAAATATTTCAAACGCTCATGTAACTAGTTGCGGTTGGTTTATAAGTAGGCGCACACTTCTTTGTCACTTTAACGTCAAGTTTGAACTACTGCAAGAATCTGTCAGAGGCGTTAAAACGCCAAGGTACTAAAGTGTGTAGCTACTTACAAGGCTGAGAGTACTAGTCACAATTTAATACTGAGCGGCAGTGACTATGACGTCTGAAGGCGTAGAGAAGTAAAGATACTTAATATGGTAAGGAGAAGGCACACGAGCACTCATGCCACATGATAGTAGAGGTCACTAGTAGAATGACTCGATCGCAAAATTACCGACTCGCAAAATGACCCCATCGCTTGTTGCCCACATCTCAAAATGTCTCGGTCGTAAAATGACCACATCGCTTGTAGCCTACTTCTCAAAACGTCCGAGTCGCAAAATGACCACATCGCTTGTAGCCTACTTCTCAAAATGTCTGAGTCGCAAAATGACCACTTCGTTTGCGTTACTAGGTAGGTTAGGTTCGTTAGGTAACTTCAAATGCCCGAAGGGCAAATTTGCCAAGAATAGCAGCCCCGCCACGCGGGGCTGCGTCGACTTTGCTAAGACAGGCATAAAATGAAAAAAGCAAAGTGGTCATTTTGTGGCTCAGTCATTTTGAGTTGTGGGCTACAAGCGATGTGGTCATTTTGCGACTCGGACGTTTTGAGAAGTAGGCTACAAGCGATGTGGTCATTTTACGACTCAGTCATTTTGAGATGTTGGCTACAAGCGATGTGGTCATTTTGCGATGTGGTAATGTTTCGATCTAGTCACTCTACTAGTGACCCGGTCCTACCACCATTAAATTGATCTCTTATACCGCATTAAAGATTTAGAATTGAAGAAGTACTTCCTGCAATACAGGTACGGAACTGCGAACTGGTTGGACTTAAAGACCTGAATCAGACCATTCCATACGTTCGAAGGAAAATTGTACGTTATTTCAACACACTCGTACTTCTGGGAGTAGCCGGTCTAAGGTAGAAAATGTGCAGGACTGTAATTATTTAGCCACTAAAGTCCGCCTCTCACTGGGACACCAAAGGTGCAACGAGTCGCCGCCACCGACAAAATATTGATATTTATTTTATTGCCATCGACGGAAAAACAGGCAGACGGGAAGTAGTCACAGCCGCTCATGGACATTACAACGCCGGAGGCAAAGTATATACCTACTTATACTTTGCTTTCGGCAAAAATAAATGTCAATACCTATTTTGTCGGTGGCGGCGACTAATTGCACCGCCACTGTACCCCTGCCTAAAGAACAGACAAAGATAATTATTGGTTATTTTTGATTAATTTCTTATTAGATGCTACGTCATTAGGACGTCCTTGGTGGCTTAATTACTTAAGTCCGAAATGGTATAGTCACCGTCATAAGTGAAAGTTGAATCTTGTCGTTAGTCTGGTTTAAAAAGTCACACGATAATATCAAAAAGTGACAGCTCGGTAATTATAAAAAGTTCTGATTATGACAAAGATTAAACCACACTTAAGATGTTTGTGTTGAGAGTGTTGTGCTAATCCTTACTGAAAATAGATTTACTTTAGCTTGTTTCACTTATTTATTACTTTTCTAATCTCTGTTATATTTTAATAAACTAACCTCAATTCTACGTATAATAAAGTGCGTTAAGTGTTATTCGTGAATTCCTTTTACGATTTTCAACGTATGTAGTGACATTCGTTATTATGTCAAAAAAGAGTAAAGACTGGAGTTACCCTGAGGATTGATTGGTTGGAGCATTGGCACAGTGAATTTAAAATCCGTTGTGGTACGGATACCGACCAAAGACCTGTCGTGTGTCGACCTGTTTTAACGGAAGAATTCCGTGGCCGCGCTGGCTAGTTGAAACTAAGAAAGTGTTTTTATCTCCATTTATTTTTACATAGTATAAAACAAGTCGCTTTCCACGTCTGTCTGTCTGTCTGTATACTAACTCTTCCTTAACTACGCAACGTATGTTGATGCGGTTTTCACTATCATTTAGATGTTTTTTACCTAAAGTTTTTATTTATAGTAAATTCTGGATTATGAACGGGTGTTACAGAAAACTCGCATGAACCGAAGCGAAGTGACGGCGGGTCGGTAGTTTATTATGTTAGCCTGTAAGGTATTTGTAAACATGGGCGTAGATATTGTATTTGTTAAGAAATTCCTTGAATCATATCACTGGCCAAGCGACTTTTGGGTCAGGATTCCCTTTTACCGATTAAGAGGGTGCACTCATTACTTTTATTATGTTTTCTAATAGAATAAAGTATTATTTTACAATCTAAGAGTGCTTTATTCTTGTACTAATGAATACGCAATATATAGCATAGATGACCAAACCCCGGGGTTTTCAGTGCGGGAATAACTTGAGAAAGAGTAGAGATAAACAGATAGGTTATTCTGATAAAATACCATATTTTACCTAATTAATAAATACCTTCCTGCGAATTGTAAACAAACTATACAATTAGTAGTTGACACGATTTTAAGCATAAACAATTAATATTTTTTCTATATTTGGAATAGTTAAACTTCGAGCTCTAAATATCCATTTCAATAAACGAACGATCTTTCTACGTCGGCAGACGTAAAAAAAAATTTTTTGAACTCTATTGTTGCACGATGTGTTTGCGATTCCAGTTCCTAGGTTCCTTGTAACCTATCACCTGAAATTATAAAAATACTTTTTCCTTTTAAGCTCAAGTTTGATTTGGAGATGTCTTGATAGGCTGTACAAACGATTTTTAGACTGACGTTCATGGGCAGACTTGCACCCTGTAATTTTTTAATGGCATAAAAATATGAAAAATATAAAACCAATGAATGAATGAACGCTTTCCATTTCTAATTTTATTGTGGATATGAACGTATGTTTTTTTAACAAGTATCTTTAAATTGAATAAATTATTTATGTAAGTAATGGACATTCTGTTTTTAAGTTAATACCTATTCTTTGGGTAAAGTCATTGATTCCCGCACCGAAAATCCCGGGGTATGTAGATGACACAGTTTAAACCTTTAACGTTTCCGTGTATTCAACTTAACGGAAAAAGGTGGCCACGTCTTCCGTTAAGTTGCTCACTGATAGTTCAATTGTTGTTAAGTTATGTCATATTCTCTATAAATTGTGTATTCATTTGTACAACAGTAAAGCGCTCTTTGATTTTTAGATAATGCTTTGGCACCCTCATAAATATTGTTCGCGTATTCTGAATGGGTTTAAATATTATTTGCTGTTATCATTTTAAATTTCGCTGCACAATATTTCCTGTTCACTGCACGCCGTCCATTCACAGGTGAGGGGATGCGATTTAGTTGGTCTGAAAGATCTTAACCACAGTCTGCCGTATGTTCTCGATAAACTGTCAGCTTTCCTTAACCATCTTGTATCTCTTGGCGTTGCTGGATTCAGGTTAGTTCTGTGCTTAAATAGTTTACTATTAATAGTATAAATGAGAAAGTTTGGATGTTTGGATGTTTGTGGCTCAATCACGCTTCAACCACTGAACAAATAAATATCAAAGGACAATCTCACACAAATTGACCTAGTCCCAAACTAAGCTCTAGGCTTGTACTATGGGTACTAGACAACGTTAAACATACTTGTATAGAGAAATACATAGAAAACATCCAAGACTCAGGAACAAATGTTCGTGCTCATCACACAAATATCTGCCCTTACCGGGATTTGAGCCCAGGACCACTGGCTGCGGAGGCAGGGACACTACCAACTAGGCCAACCTGTCGTCGATATACGTAAGGTCCTGGAATAGGATAAAGGCTACTTTCTATCCCGGAAAATTTGACTTCTACTCAGACGGATTCGCGGGTGCTAGAGAAGAATATCAACGAGTTTTGTTAAACAAAAAAATAATATAGGCCAGCTTTGATTTTTTCTTTATCCCAGTCTACATTAGACTGAACAAGTACTTAGTTCAGTAAAATTATACATTTCACCTTGCGAATGTCGGGTACCGCCTTTTTTAGGGTTCCGTAGTCGAACTAGGAACCCTTATAGTTTTGCCATGTTCGACCGTCCGTCCGTCCGTCCGAAGCCTAGCGCAGAGACACCTAATACTAGAAAGCTGTAATTTAGCATGAATATGCATTTTAGTCACGCCAACAAAGTGGTACAATAAAACAAAAACATTATATTTTTTTTTAGGTTATCTCCCCCACACGTAACGTGAGGATGTATTTTATTTTTCTCGTCTACCCTATAGTGTGGGGTGTTGCTGGATGGGTCTTTCAAAAATATTATGGGTTTGTAAAAACTGTTTTTCGATTAAGAAATTCGTTTATGAAATATTAAGCTTTAAAGCACTCATTTTTGTTAGACTCAAGTCTCCCCCACCCTACAGCCAAAATTGCAAGTACTAAAAATCAGAAAAAAAACTTAAATGAAAAAGCATATAACGAATTCTAAAGGAAAACTATTACGACTAAGTAAACATAATTGGTTCTTGAGATATAGGCGATTAAAGTGTTTATACCTACTTAAATCATCGGCTCCAAATGACTTTAAATAGTTATTACTTGTTGATTTTTATGTTTGTAAAAAATCTAGGTTTCGATCAGATTTATAATTATCCTACCTTGATATGACGTCACTAGATATCGCTAAAGCTATTGCGGGCAGCACTATGTATTGGATGGCTATGACGTCATGCTGAGAATGCACGTGTTATTAACGTCAAATCATAACGAGTATAATATTTGAACAACGCCGATAATACCTACTTACGTAGAGTCAAGCACTTTAATTGTTATGCCACTATGGAACCCTTTCATAATGACAGCGTTAATCATTAATTTTAGCTTTCTTTTATGTGGTTTGACGCTGTCATTATGTCAGGGTTCCATAGTGGCGTAACAATAAAAGTCTTTGACTGTACGTCCTACGAGCGTTTGGTGCATGCGGCGGCAAACTTGCAATTATTCTTCGGTTACTGATATTGTTCATTCTGAGTTTATTTTCCACTTTAAAGTACTAGACAAAAAAGTTAAGTCTAAAAAAGGACCTTGAATAGTTAAACTGATGCGTTGACCGAGGAATCTGCGAGCTCTTTGGTGTCCAGTGACGTCAATGAAAACACATCTTGACGACACGTTAGCGTTGCTGGTGCCTACGAAGCTAGTCGTCAAATCCCGCGAAGGACATATACTCGTATTTGTATGATGAGCACGAGTATTTGTTACTGAGTCTCGGGTGTTTTCTATGTATTTGAGTATTTATTTCTCTATACAAGTATGTTTAACGTTGTCTAGTACCCATAGTACAAGCCTAGAGTCTTGGGTGTTATCTTCTTAGTATGTACTTATTTCGCAATATAAATAATGGTACCCGTGTGGTTGTTGGGTTAGAATAGTGCCACTCCATGTCTCCCCGTGGATGTCGTAAGAGGCGACTAAGGAAATAAGGGCTTGTAGTACTGTTAGGCGATGGGCTTGCAACCTGTCACTAATTACACAGGTAAACGTCTTAGCCGATTGTGCAAAATGTGGTTACGGAATTATCAACAAGTTCAGAGTTCTTGGTATTCTGTAGCTCTGCCTACTTCACTCTGGGAATGAAGATGTGATGTTATGAATGTATTTAATTGTATGCATGTATAAATTTGGTCATCGTTGTCTGGTATTAGGTCAATTTATATCACATGTTTTTGTTGTTTAAGTTTGTTTATCTTGCTTTACCATATTTCTTTTTTAACCGAGATAACTGTTCATTTTTCAGTAAATGAAAAGTGCTATGCTCATGTTTCACTTAAATTAGTTAGTTGACAGTCTACTTTTTCGTGCAAGTAGCCTTTTATGTACAACTATCGCCTAAATGCTAACGATAATAATGGTAGTAAATAAAAAATCTCATAAAGTACCTAAATATTTCAGAGTGGACGCGGCGAAACATATGTGGCCGAATGATTTGAAGGCGATATACAAAAGAATAACCAATTTGAACACTCTCTTCGGATTTGCCCCAAACACAAGGCCATACATTTTTCAGGAGGTTATTTATTACGGTAACGAAGCCATCCAACCGAGTGAATATACGAATTTGGGAGACGTCACCGAGTTTAGAGTAAGTCAAAGAAACCTTTCAACAACATTTGTATGATTGGAAGCAATCACTTACACGTTTCTTTACGTGAATACATTATGTACGTAGTTAAATTAAATCTGAAAGTTGTTTGCATATCTGCTAAGTATGCAGAATACATTACGAGTGGAATGCATTCGTGCAACTTGAGGTCGACAGACTGCACCAATACTGCATTTACTACAGAAAATCATTGTAACGTATTTTTTGTGTAAACGCTTTTGTTTGATTTTAAATACATTTCCTAAAATTTTATAGAAGCGAATTTTTCCCCGTGTGATGTTTTTAACGTCGCATTTTTCCAGTCTAAAAACCAATTTGACGATGTTGTGTTGATGGAGTACTGCTTTTACAGAACTCGTTCCGGGTTACTTTATTTATTATGTATGACCTAATTTAGGTATAGGGTATATTAATTTTATAGCTAGCTATTTTGTAATTTAATTAAAGGGATAATCTTCTAGGAGACTTATATCTAAAAATAGGTTCTCTGCCTTTTCGCCAACAAATGTTTGACAAATGCATCGTTTCGCAACCCTTTTATTTGCCAACCGGCTTGTTTTTCTTTACCAAAAAATATTTCAGGGTTTTTATATAACTAACCTAACCTAACCCTATAGGGTTCTACAGGATGGTCCTGTAATAAATCCAGAATTATTTACAGTTTCAGGAAAAAACGCGGGTGGTCAAATGATATGTTTGTGAAATGAATCATTTGTGAAACAGGTTATGAAATGACAAGATCCCCTAAAAATATGTGCCTGGTTAAAAGAATAAAAAATATGGGTTGTTTTTTTTAGATGCTTAAATTCAAATTAACAACAGAAAACCATTCCACATGTGAATGGTCCACCACCATATACATATTAATGGAAAAATTCAACTAATATTTACGTTTCAGGCCGATGTAATTACAAATTGACCTTTTTTTGTTGGTTTAGCCCATTTTGTTTCGATATGGAAACACTAACCACACTCAATCAATCAATCAATCAAGTCATTTATTTGCGTAAAACATAAAATGCATGCAAATACAGTTATAGGATTAAAATTATGCTTAGAATAGGTACATTGAGCAATGCGTAGATTACATTATACATTACTGCTGGCCTTATAACCACTCTAATCTTACTGTTATATAAATTCCTAAGAGATGTATTCAAAACAATACGGTTACGACATCAAAGTTAGACGGGTTTTTTTTTTTTTTTTAAACCCAATTAAATAATACATTAAATAGCACCGGTAAACCACAGAGCGGTTCGTCTCGATGACTGAGCCGAGTATGTTAGGTAAGTAACACATACGAATTTAAATCTGGTTAAACTTACTACCTACTAGTTAAAATTGAATTACAAAAACACGCGTCAACGATCAAATCGCTCATAAATTCACGAATGATTCAATATTAACAATAATAATTGTTACTTATTTAGTTAAACGTGTATTAAGCCAGCGTTATCTTACTCCGCCGAGTGCTGCACCAGGGAAACCAGTTTTCGCTTACGAATACAGGCTCATACAATCAGAATCAGAATAATCTTTATTCAAGTAGGTTTACAAATAATAAACTCTTTTGAAACGTCATAGTAGCGACTTAGCCTAAATTGACTGCAGGTTCAAATCGCGACCGATCAGAGAAGAACCTGTAAGAAACTCTGTCGGATGTCTTTTTTTTTTTCGACGTTCGCAACCTTTTGTCGTAAGGACTAAACATTTTATTACAAGCAATTCAGTCCCAAGCATTGTTATCATTAATATAGTCTTTAATACTATAATATGCTTTAGAAATTAGTTTACGCTTAACGTAACTCTTAAATTTATTTACTGATAGTTCAGTAACATTACTTGGGAGCTTATTATAGAACCTAATACAATTACCCATAAAAGAGTTTTTTATTTTATGGAGCCGCGTGAAGGGCACTGCGAGCTTATATTTATTTCTGGTATTAACATTATGTATGTCACAGTTCTTTCTAAATTTAGCGATGTTTTTATGAACATACATAATGTTTTCATAAATGTATTGACTGTGCATGGTCAATATGTTAATTTCTTTAAACTTATCTCTAAGCGAGTCTCTCTGGCCCATCTTGTAGACAGCACGAATAGCCCTCTTCTGCAGAACAAAGATGCTATTTACATCAGCAGCACTACCCCACAGTAAAATACCATATGACATAATACTATGGAAGTAACTAAAATAAACTAATCGAGCGGTATCTAAGTCTATTAATTGCCGAATCTTATTAACTGCAAAAACTGCAGAACTGAGTCTACCCGCCAATCCAGCAAGATGAGGACCCCATTGGAGCTTGGAGTCTAACGTTATACCAAGAAACACTGTATCATTAACTAGGTCTAGTTTGTCATTTTTAATAGTTACAGTAGTTTGACTATTTTTCACATTAGTAGTCATGAACTTTATACATTTCGTCTTTTTCTCATTCAGTAATAAATTATTAACACTAAACCAATCGACTACTTTTGATATAGCATTGTTTACATCGACATTAAACTGCTGTTGTCGTTTAACTTTGAACACAAGTGACGTATCATCAGCAAACAAGACTATATCATGGTTGTCCTTTATAAGGTAAGGTAAGTCATTTATGTAGATGAGGAATAAAAATGGACCCAATATTGAGCCCTGTGGTACGCCCATTGAGACCAATGACCCAGGTGATCGTACTCCATTCACGTCTACCCTTTGTATTCTTCCGTATAAGTACGTTTTTATTAAGTTTAGCGCAGTACCTCTAACTCCATAGTGGTGTAGTTTCCTGATCAATGTGTCATGGTTAACGCAATCGAAGGCCTTGGACAAATCACAAAAAATACCTAAAGCATCCTGTGACTCTTCCTAGGCATTAAAAATGTTTTTAATCAACTCAACACCAGCTTCGGTTGTCGAGCGACCCCGAGTAAAACCAAATTGTTTATTGTGTAATAAATTATTATACCGAAAATGTTCCGCTAACTGTGACAAAATCAATTTCTCAAATATTTTACTGAAAGTGGGTAGTATGGATATTGGTCTAAAATTTGTGGGGTCAAAAGTACTACCCGTTTTGAATAATGGAATTATCTTACTATGTTTCATAAGATCAGGAAACTCACCACAATCAACACAGTGATTAAATACGACCATTAAGTCAGATGCTATGACTTCAATTAAGGATTTGAGTACATGGACCGACACTCCCCAAAGGTCACTGGTTTTCTTTATATTGATTGAGTTGAATGCCTTAATTACATCCAAGGCAGTAACGCGCTTGAATTCAAAGTATATACTGCATTCAGGCACGTTATCTTCTAAAAGTACAATGGCAGACGCAGGCGAAGAGTTCAAGCACTTAGTCGTGGACACTGGTATATCGGTAAAAAACTTTTCAAATTCAATTGCGATATCTGGATTGGAATCTATTATTTTACCATCTACTTTTAAACGATAGTCGTTAATGTTCTTTTTTCGGTGACCTGTTTCTTCATTAATTATTTTCCAGGTCGTTTTAATAACATCAGAACTATTCAAGATTTTGTTACTTAAAAAATTTCGCTTAGTTATACGGCAGTCTATCTTGAATTGCTTAGAATACTGTTTGACATGTTCCTTAAACTCCTCACTCGCGTTATACCTCTGTTCCTCATATAGTTGATACAGTATTCTTCTACGCTTATGTAAGTCCGCAGTAGCCCAGTCACTGAAAACCTTTGCACCACCAACCACAACCGATTTGGATGTAAATACTGCGTTAAATTGTTTTATGAATGTGTGAAAGAATGAGTTGTACATGTCATTGGGTCCCTTATCAGTTGTTAGAAAGGGCAAATTATGCACTAGGTTATGTCTCATTCTTTCCACACGGTCTGCAGTTATTGGCACAAAAGTAATTTCTTTTTTTGGAATATTATTCGATACGGATTTGAATTTAATTAATTGACCCAAATGATCCGATTCCAGGTTGCTGATCACACTCTTACCAATAGGAATTATATCAGTAAAAATATTATCAATACACGTGGCACTAGTGTCAGTAACTCTAGTTGGCTCCATAAAAGTATGTGTCAGGCCGAAAGATTTGAAAAGATTTATTAATCTTTTGGTTAGTGGACTGTTTTCTAAAATATTTACATTAAAATCTCCACATATAATTGTTTTTTTTCTCGAATAAGATAATTTTATTAGAACAGTTTCCATAATCTTCTCAAAAATTTCGAAATTACCTAATGGTGGCCTATATACACATACAACTATGAATTGCTCTAACTCTATTGCAGCGAGTTCTAATATTCGTTCAACAGATAAGGACACAATGTCCTTACGGTCTTTAAATTTAAATTTATTGTTTAATATGATTAACGACCCGCCATGTATCGAGCTATTTCTAGTAAATAAACTGCCGACCTGGTGGTTGATAAAATTAAACATAGCTTCGTTACTAGTTAGCCAGTGTTCCGTTATACATAAAATATCAATGCTATTACTATTAAGAAATAACTCGACTTGCAGGTCTTTACTCCTTATACATTGAATATTCTGGTGAACCAGAGTGATATAATTAGATACTTTGCTGCTAAATTTGTCCTTATATTTATTACAATTTTGGTTGCCAGGGTTGAGCTCCTCTGTTGTCTTGTTGCAATTAAAAATAGAAGTCCGTAGCCTTATAATTATGGTCCCTTGTTTTCCCAGGTGGGGTCAGAGCTAAAGAATGTATTCCGTGGAAACAACGCCTTGAAGTGGTTGGTGACATGGGGCCCTCAGTGGGCTTTAGGGCCAAGTGACACCGCCCTGGTGTTTATAGATAACCACGACACGCAGCGAAGCAACGACGTCTTGACTTATAAAGAACCGAGAGCGTATAAGGTTAGTAGAATAAGCCGTACATACTTGTATGTATGTAAATAGTTCCTTTATCAGAGTGATCAAGTCTCGAAGATTACCAACTTTGACTTTGCCGTTGAAAAAGTTTTGTCTCCATACATCGACATAGGTCGCGATTAGATAACCAGCTATGAATAGTTTGTTATCGCATTTTTTTTGTGATTTAACAACAAATTAACGATTGATCCTAGAAGGGTTCCTTTTTTTTAAGTATAGAACCCTAAAAACGACCCCAATTTTTTTTTTTATTTATACGACGAGCAAAGAGACAAAACGGTATTCTACGTTATAAATTTGAGGTGTGTACAAGTATCAAGTTTAACAAATTGAATTTCAACGTCGTTAACTTTATCATTAATTGCTTTGTGCTGTGCCTCTATTCAGGTGCGTTAAAACGATATCGTGTTTGACACGTTTAAGAATCGTTTATGTCACAGTCGCCATTATTGTAAATGACATGAGAGTTGACAATACAGAAACAGGTCAAAAACGACATCGTTACAACGCAGTTGAATAGAGGCCCTGTATCCTTACCATGAGATACAGTTACGATAATCGCTAGAGATTCTAATGCTCTGTCCCTTTTAATCTATTACAATACTGTGAGGGACAGAGCATTCGACTCGCTAGCGAGTAGGTTTCCGCTTTAACTTTTTTTTCTTTCTATTAAATATTTTCTTGGAAAGGAAAACGTACAGACCTAGTTTCTCATAATATCTACAACATAATCAAAAATCGTAAAAATCTGTCATAGTTTAAAGGAAGAAAAACGTTATCACATTTTGTATTCTTCTAAACATCTCTCAGCTCCTTAACCCCTTCAGGCCCACCATACTACAAACAAGGAGGTTTTGCAAGTGGAAATGTAATAACTTGCTCTAAAATGCAATTTTCATAATACACGGCTTCTTAAATGTGGTTTTTATGTTCTGATGGGACAACACTAACTCGCAGATAAATATTTGATGCATCATTCAAGAACGAGTTGTTTAAGAGAATGCTACCATCGTCGATCGATCTTCCGATCATTCCGTCCAGTTCCAATTGGTTGAGCGGTAGGTTAAGACCTCTTGCACTGTATCTTTTTTTTAATCAGGGAGCAATAGCGTTCATGCTGGCACACAACTATGGGGAACCTCGTGTGATGAGTAGCTTTTTCTTCGATACCAGCGACCAGGGTCCACCCAATGACAGCAGTGAAAACATCGTGTCACCTAGTATCAATAGCGTGAGCATATTTTATTTTAAAGTTTTTAATAAAGCTAGGAGTAAACATAACTACACGTGTTTTCAAGCGTTTGTGTCTCGTAGTTATCTTTCCTTAGACGGATAATTAGATCCTACAGTTAGACATAATCAAATGACATTTCATTTATTTACCTTTTATATTTTGTAAAACCAAAAAGTTTATAATACTAGGTTGAGTATTATAAAAATAGTATTATCCTACTTATCTACCTACTTAAAATGATAATAATGTTTGGTTCGAGGTATTAAATTGGAAACTTTGCATGCTTCATGGAGTTAATGAGGAATTCGTTCCTTTCACCTGTCATTCGATGCTAAATTGAAAGAAAAATATAAGACTTCACGTACCATGTAACTTATTATTCGAACTCCAGCGGTTGCCATAAAGCAAAAAAATATAGCTTCATCAAATGATTTATATGAATATAAAAAAAAAGTTGCCTAAATCAAAGAGACTAAATATTTGAAGCCATTTTGTATAATATGTAAAAAAAGAAACTTAATACACAACTCATTAATTTATCCAGGACGACACTTGCGGCAACGGCTGGGTCTGCGAGCACCGATGGCGCCAGATCTACCAGATGGTTGCCTTCAGGAACATCGTGAGAGACACCGAGATCCAGAACTGGTGGGACAACGGCAACAATCAGATCGCCTTCAGCAGAGGGAACAAGGGGTTCATCGCTTTTAATTTGGAAGGGAGGGATTTGAATGCGACTTTACAGGTAAGATGATATTCATCTTGAGTTTTTCATTTTTACGTATTTCATCTGGCATCATAAAAGCAGCCCTGAACAATAACTTCTTGAAAAAACACCAGAGAGTGGAAAATCACGGTAGGCTTTGGGCATACAACGCTCTTTATTGAAAGAGTTGACCAGAGCTCGACCAAAAAACTTTGGAAACTCAGCAGAAGACAACTCCGATACATTATCGGTGTTAACTGGGTACTTTGGGGTTAAACATCTCCTGGGAAAGATGAACCTTTATGACAACATGGATTGTACACTGTGCGGCGAAGAGGTGGAGACAATGAAACACTTGTGTGAATGTGATGCCCTCGCCGGAGGACGAATGGAAATCCTTGGTTGTGGTTACCCAGAACCAAACGATTTCAAAGCACTGCCATGGCCCTTTACTATCCGCTTTCTGGAAGGAGTGAAGGCTTCATTTGAGTAAGCGCTTATAAAAAGACGGACAGGGTCAAAGTGTATCCATAAGGACCCTACCAACAAGATAATATAAGATTGTTGCTGGGCTTACTCAAATGAACCCTCCACTCCTTCCAGAAAGCGGATAGTGAAGGGCCATGGCAGTGCTTTGAAATCGTTTGGTTCTAGGTAAAGACCTCATTAGTACAACTCGGTTCTTTACGATCACGAGTAGACCCCCTAAGCCACTAGGCCACCGACGCTCTTTATCCATGCTTTAAAACATCTTTTGTTTACAGACCGGATTACCAGCTGGGCAGTACTGTGACGTCATCACAGGCAAGAGATTTGGGACTGGATGTACAGGGGCACGTGTGACTGTGAACGCTGACGGCACCGCCCAAATCTACCAGGCTGCGAATGCTGAGGACATGCATCTTGCTATTCATGTTGGGAAAGAGGTGAGGATGTAACAGTTTATCCGCCTTACTTATAAACGTGGAATAACGGTAGCTTATGCCATCTTTAATTGTGACATTAGCATCTGACAGTGACAAAGCATGGCATAAGCTACCCCGCGGATATTCCACGTTTCTAAGGTAAGGGGGAAAAGTTCATCTTATAAAACACGCTTTATAGTGGCCGACTGTATCTATAGTGAGAAAGAAGTCACTTATTAAATAATTAATTACTATAATATTCAATACTTTTTCCATAATTTAATTATTGTCATACCTTAATTTAACCACTACATTTATTTTAACTTTGTTTTAGCTATATTGACAATTAAATACTTCGGCTTTAACTTTTTATAAAAAATCAGCCATACGAAAGAGGATAAACTTACATACATACATACATAACATCTTGCCTTCATTCCCAGAGTGGGGTAGGCAGAGCTACAGAAATACCAACAACTCTAAAAAGACTTGTTGATAATTCTGTAACCACATTTTGCACAATCAGGCCAAGAAGTTTACTAGTGTATTAGTGACAGGTTGCAAGCCCATCGCCTAACAATACTACAGGCCCTTATTCCCTGAGTCGCCTCTTACGACATCCACGGGAAGACATGGAGTGGCACTATTCCTAACCCGGCAACCACACGGGCAAAAAAAAGTGGATAAACTTGATGGACACTATTAACCATTAGGGAGTTCCTTCAGTCTCCATCATCAAACCACCTCGATGCCTTGTATTGTCATTGGAATTAGATAAGTTTACAAAATCCCAAGTCAATACGACGATTAGAAGTTGGTTGAAATCGACTTCCAAGATTTATGGCATACATTACTTTAACCCTTAAGCCTAATAGACTTTACTGGGGCCTAGCCAATATCCAAACGTTGCTAACCTTTTTGTTCTATCGCACTGTATTTAATTGCAAGTGACCTCATTAAAGCCTGTTAAAAATTGGTCTACTTTTGACTGTAAAGATGAGTCACTTTAAACGGTCGAAACTGTTATGTCTCATAGTGTGGTCCACGCGGACGTTGTAGAAGGCAGAAGTTAGTTTTCTATATAGAAGTTAGGTATATTATTGCCTAGTACCCAAAGTACAAGCCCAGAGCAAAAAGAAAAAAAAAAAAAAGTTTCTAATTTATTTCCTTTTTTTTTTGTTTCAGTCGCGAATAGCTTCGACCTAATCAAGAAACAATATCAAGACGTTAATTGCACGTATGAGTTATCTTATCAAAAATAATTATTATAAATATTTATCAAATTGGATAAAAAAAATCTTGTTTTATTTATAAACCACAAAGGTATCCCAGTTAGTAAAATTCCAGTACGGTATGGCACGGCACCATACCCACCAAATTAATTTACCTATATTTTAATCTACGTAAAATTGTAGGTATTTGCACTGCAGAATTGAATACAACTTTTTCTGTAATACACTTATATAACCAGAATGTAATAAAATACATACTATGACGTGTCTAAGCAATTCAGTTTAGGATGAGCTTAAAGGACAGAGCTAAAGCAGTTATATAGCTCTGGCTCTTTTTCTCACCGTAAACTGAATTGCTTAGGTAAACTGAAAACTGCATATAAATCGGTTGCGCAGTTTAGAGGAAACAAGCAGCCAAACGGACAGACGGACGCGAATAGCGACTTTGGCTACCATTTAAATTGTTAAATAATTTTAGTATGTGCAATGTCAGTTTTTGTTAGCTATTCAAGTTTATTAAATTTTAACCCGTTATGTTATCGAGTAGCGGTTTTGGTGGATTCACACATAAAAAATATCACAATGTAAAAAATACACGTAAAATAACTGAGTTAAATAAACGTTCTGAAAATATTTTACACATGCCAATTTCAAATGAATCAAATTCATGTTTTGTTCACAAAGATGATTTAATTTAATAATACAAGAAATATGTATACAAAATGAAACAATTCTGCGAGTTCTTATTTTTGCTTATTTACTGAATATCGGCTTAAAATAATACGCAAAAGAAAGTGGCTTTCAATCCGATATTGAAAATAAAATGGTGCAGGTTGTTTTGTAAATCTAAGCCAATTTATTCTTTAAGAAAAAAAGGTTACTACTCGTACGTCTAGAAACTGTTTTAGCGCGACACCTTTTTATTGGATTTTTATTTATATTAGACAAGCTTCTGCCCGCAACTTCGTCGGCGCAAATTTCGATTGTTATTATTCCACCGGGACCTTTCCCGGGATTAAAAGAAGCCCATGTGTTAGTTCAGAGTATAATAAACTACCTCCATTTCATCCAAATTCCTCCAGAAGTAGCAGCGTGAAGGAGTAACAAACGAACACACGAACTTTCCAATTTGTCTAATAATTAACCTATGTCCTATTCCAGAATATTATCTATCTGTGTGACAAATTTCATTCAGATCCATTCAGCCGTTCTGGCGTGATTGAGTAACAAACATCCATTCAAACTTTCACATTTATAATATGAGGGGAATTTGCATTGTTGTGTTCCCGTGTGTGTATAAGACAACCGGTGAAATTACTAGCATAGAGGCATTCCATCTTAGTAATCAGGGTTGGCAACGCATTTTAGGTCTTAGGATTGCAGTCTTGAGATTATAGTCTTGAGAATTCAATGGTTCAGATTGCACTTACCATCAGGTGGCTTGAGCGCTCGTGTGCCTACTAATTGCCAAAAAGAATACGCTTTGGAAATGGTAAGTTATAATTACTTTAAGGATTGAAGGTTTTTTATGAATATATCCTTTGATTTTACTAGCCTATAGTTTCATACAATTAACCCTTAAGAGCATGAAATTTGAGTTTCAAATTATTTTAATATAATTCAATTCGAAATTCAAGCTTGACACCTTTATCAATAACTTTACCATACCTATTTCATTGAGGTGTACTTATGGTCGTCTCTTCAGTTTACTTGATTTAAAATAAATATTTGGCAGTAGATTAATAATTCTCTGACATTTATTCAAAGTAATTGCCAATCATAGATTTTAAAATCGGTATCAAACTGTTATTACATTTTAAATTGAATTTTGTTTGAATATCCTCGCAACTGAAATTATAAAGTTGTTTAGTTTTATTTTTAGGTTGATGTAAGGGCTTGTAGTACTGTTAGGCGATGGGCTTGCAACCTGACACTAATACAGTATGTAGTAAACATCTTGGCATCTGAATAAAAGGTGTACCGCCGACTCCTCTCTCTCTCTCTTTATTAACGAACGATGGAGTATTCTCCAACTAAAGTAATATCTCCTCGATCTTCCCTAGCCTCTAGTTTTTTATGGAAAATTTCGTGTCATACATAGCACTGCAGGTACCGTGTCATAATTTCCCTATTAAGAGGATTGTGAAGCGATGCCTAAATCGCGTAACTGTCAAAAATAATTCATACAAATGTAGCTCTGGACGATAAAGTTTCTCACGCCCTAAATCTAATCCAATTTTCACTATTTTTGAATATGTTGTAGATATAATGGAAAACTTGTGTGCGTTTCCGCTTTTGCTTTTGGGTAAAAATTCTGAAAAAAATCTTGAATGAGAGCGCATATAACGAATTTAAAAGGAAAACTATCACGACTAAGTAGACATCATTGGTTCTTGAGTTATAGGCGATTGAAGTGTTTATACCTAATAACATCATCTAAGACGGCACCAAATGGCTTCGGAACCCTACACTGAGCATGGTCCGACATGCTCTTGCCCGGTTTTTTAAGTTTGTTCAATCGTGATAGTTCTCAGAACGGATTCATGTCATGAAAAATATTCCGTCTCTGAAAGAAAGGGTCACTATCTTATCTGTTTAAACATTATGTTGTTTGTTTCCGTTTCACCGCTCTATGACAAATATGATTATTGATCAGCTAATTATCGAGGATTAAATAAATTAGTAGATAAATAATGATATCAGTTGTAATCCGTAATAATTGTGATTTATCTCTCAATATAAATTAAGTATCGCTGTGGGTGGCTATCAGATTCGTGTGTGTGCGGTGTAAGAAGGTGTGTAAACAACTTTATGTTTCTTTTTAATTTAAATATTCGTCTTTTCGACGATTCTCTACAGTGAGATTAGACAAGATGCCCTAGCCAAGATGCGTACGCTAACTAGCGTTTCTATTCCTTTGGTTTTTTAACCAATCGCGTCTCTGATAGATCACATGACTTTTCGTATCACGTGATCTATCAGTGACGCGATTGGTTTTAAAACAAAACGAATAGAACGCGCCTTAGCTAAGGCCTGGTGCTTCTTGCTAACTTGTTTTGGGGGACGTACGATATTTAACGATAATCCGATGAATCGATTTTCTATAATGATATCGATTGTCTATGGATACTATACTTTTTAAGTTGTAGATGAAACGAAGTTATATTTAAAGAGTCGATAGGTGCTTAAATTTTAACCCTTAAAGTTATAGGCGCCCATAAAAAATAGCTTAGCTTGCCCTATCATTTACATTTGGCAAATTAAACTATTGAAATGGGTGTAGATAGAACCCTGTCATGTTGAATGTGCCAATGGGCTTAATCGTATTTATCTTTCAATGATCAATTGCAGTGTATTTACAGGTCCTCTATTCAACTCGGTTCAACTATACTGCCTTTGACGTGTTATGATATTGTTTTTAACTCGGCCGCCATTACTGTCAAGTAAATAAGAGCCATCAAAACGTTGAGAATACACGTCGATGATAATAAAATTACTTTTACAGTTTAGAATCTAGTCGATCGAGTTTAGTTTAGTGCATTCATTTCAGTATCGGCAAATTGAGAAAGCAAGATGAATTGAACTTCGTCAAAATACAATGTCGTATGATTATTGACTTAAATATTCAAAATTAGACAAAATAATAGTCCAAAAGTTGTTAGTACAATAACTTGCAATGAAGTTTACATACATACATAACATCACGCTTTCATTCCCAAAGTGGGGTAGGCAGAACTGCAGAACACCAAGAACTCTAAACTTGTTGATAATCCTGCAACCGCATTTTGTACAATCAGGCTAAGATATTCGTCGGTGTATTAGTGACAGATTGCAAGCCCATCGCTTAACAGTATTACAAGCCCTTATTCCCTTAGTCGCCTCTTACGACATCTACGGGAAGACATGGAGTGTTACTATTCTAACCAGGCAACCACATGAAGAGTGTTCATACTTAATCTAGAAAAAATAAAACAAATCCGAAGGCAAGTTTCTGTTTTCCCGTCACAAGAAGATGAAAATGCCGCATGACGGAGGGAGTCATAAGAACCCACTATGGTCTTTTTGATGGGGTTGGAACTAGCACTTAATTTGAAAAGAAGTGAGGCAGATTTTTTTCGCATAATTGCATAAGAGTGTGAGTGTGTATGCCTGGTGCACTCTAGCGTGGCGGCAGCCCCAGTAGCATCCTGAAGCCATTATTGTATGACTAGACCCAAAATTTTCCTTTCAGGTACCATATTTTCCTTTTAGGTGCTCACTTAACAATTAATAACTGTATTTAGGTATTCTAGGTAAGATGATGCGAATGTTACTGCTGATGCTAGGCTTAGGCCTAGCGGTGGCGTATAAGAACCCACATTACGCGTCAGGCCGTTCCACCATGGTGCATCTCTTCGAGTGGAAGTGGGACGACATCGCTGATGAGTGCGAGAGGTTCCTCGGGCCTTGGGGGTTCGGTGGAATTCAGGTGAGCAACAAGTTTTAATTTTACACCATGTTACTATTATTATGTAAGAATTAAGATAAACCATACCTCGTAATTTTCTGTGTGGATATTGACGTGATGAATATTTTAATATTGAAAACCATTTATAGTCAAAAAGTTAAAGCTTAGAAACAACAAGATACCGTTAAAAGCTAGAGTAGAAAATAATAAACAGATCAGTTAATATTAGGGTATGTAATATTGGAACCAGTTTCAGTATTGCACAAAAACCAGTCTCGGGATTTCACGCCCTTATTCCACGTTTTATCGGCCAGCATGTTCACTTTTATCACTTTTTAAATTTCTCCACCCAATGAAATCGTTAAACCAAAAGATACCGTTAAGTAGAAAAAAATAAACAGAGCCTCTATTCTAAAACGTTGTAACTATATCGCGTTTGACGTGTTTTAAAATAGTTAATATCACAATCGCCATTATTGTAAATGACATAAGAGTTATCAAAACGTTGACAATACGGAAACACGACAAAAACGATATCGTTGTTATCGTTGGTATCGTTGTTATCGTTGTTATCCCAGCCCAGTTAATATTAGGGTATGTAATTTTGGAACCAGTTCTCATATTGCATAGAAACTCATCCCGAGTTCATCGTCCAACGATTCAAAGTTTTATCGGCAAGCATGTTCCTTTTATATCCTTTTTTTAGATTTCTCCACCTAATGAAAACCTGGTGATTTGGGCCCATAACCGTCCATGGTGGGAGCGCTACCAGCCAATCTCCTACAACCTCGTCACCAGGTCTGGTAATGAACAGCAGTTCGTCAACATGGTCCGTCGTTGCAACAATGTTGGTGTCAGGTTAGTCTGTTATTTGTAATAATGTTTTCAACATCCCTTACAAATGACTCCCATGCACCATCTAATTCCTTTTTAACAACTTCGTCAGAATCTATGTGGATGCCATCATCAATCACATGACCGGCACATGGAACGACAACGTTGGCACTGGCGGCAGCACAGTTAACTTCAACCAATTCCACTACCCAGCTGTCCCTTACGGCACTAATGACTTTAACTGGCCCAACTGCGTCATCAGTGGCAATGACTATGGCTGTTGCCCTGAGAGGGTATGAAATGAAGATCATTGTATTTTTTCTGGTTACTAACGTTTAATATTTACTTTATGTGAAATACTTCTTGGGAAGATGTACCTATTAAACACGGTCAGGACCACCACGCATCTCAACCAAGATTAAGTGGTCTTCTCAACTTTAATTGGTACAATTTGATTGTCTGACTGACGTCCTTTTCTACACGATCAATTTTATGTTCAACTCAAATCAAAAACTACTTAACGTAGGTTGTTCTGACCGTATAGGTCTCATTAATTAAAATCCACCTGTCGAGTGACCGGTCTAGATAACCGTATTTTGTATCGGCTTTGCTTAATCTAGCAGTCTATTTAACTTTTGTTGCACTCTAGAGTGCAAGGCTTAAATTGAGTTTGTCTTTACCGTTCGCTCGACTACCCGCGTTTATAATTCTCTTAATCGCGGTATCTTTATTATGATCAATAATGCAATATATTTGATCGGTATCAATTCGTGTTTAGGTCCGTAACTGCGAATTATCAGGTCTGAAAGATTTGAATCAGGGCACCGAGTACGTGCGTCAAATGATAGTCGGCTTTATGAACCGACTTATCGATATGGGCGTTGCTGGATTCAGGTAAAAAACAAACATTAATCTTCGATCTTAAATTATTTATATCATTTATAATTGCAGATAAAACTATTACATAATTTTTCATACTCAAACAATACTTAAGTGTCACTTTAGATGAGTGTTCTTGAATAACATCGGAAGAATAGAGTGATGATATGCTGAGAGACTTTTTCTACCAAAAAAGTTCTCTCTAATCAGCTCGTCCCCACAAGACACAGGCTTGCCTATTGCGGGGACTAGTATTTTTTCGTCCTTGTACATGTTGTTCGTAAGAGATATGTACTGTACTTAACCTACCTAAGGTTCATTTTTTTAAATACGAGGTGTATGCGTGAGTTGTGTGAGGGTTGGTAACAAATTTAAGATCTTAGGATTGCAGTCTTCTGATTATAGTCTCGAGAACTCAAATGACTATGGGTCTCAGATTCCATTTACCATCAGGCGGCCTGAAGGCTCGTGTGCTCCTCATTGCCAAACAAACATATAGTGGTGCATTTTGATACAATAAATGTTATTAATTTTCTCAGGATCGATGCAGCAAAACACATGTGGCCCGGTGATCTTCGTGTCATATACGACAGGCTCAATAACCTTAACACAAACCATGGCTTCCCATCAGGCGCTCGTCCTTACATCTACCAAGAAGTTATTGACTTAGGCGGTGAGGCCATCTCCAGAGATGAATATACGTCTCTAGCCGCTGTTACAGAATTCAGATTCGGTTTGGAGCTAAGTAATGCCTTCGAAGGTCGTAATCAGCTTAGATGGTTGGTTAACTGGGGTCCACAATGGGGTCTTCTTGCCGACGTAGATGCTTTAACTTTCATTGATAACCACGACAATCAAAGAGGTCATGGAGCCGGTGGAAATATTTTGACTTACAAACAAGCTAAGCAGTACAAAGGCGCGATAGCATTCATGTTGGCTCATCCTTATGGCGAACCTCAACTGATGAGTAGCTTCGACTTTACGAATACTGAGGCTGGTCCTCCAATGGATTCCAGTGGCAACATCATATCTCCTTCAATTAATTCTGTAAGTTCATGCAGATATGGAAGTTTAACTGTTTACCATTTTTTACTTTATGAAATGCTTGTTCATTACTGGAGACAGTCATCAACATAACCAATTAATTTTTCATTCACACAGAACATTTGCTCTTCATTCTCTACTTTTACAAACGCACTTTTTAGTTGGTCCATTCTTTAATGAAATTTTCTAACCTTATCTTTATCTTCTCATGTTTAGGACAATAGTTGCGGAAACGGTTGGATTTGTGAACATAGATGGCGCCAAATTTCCCAGATGGTAGACTTTAGGAATGTAGCTGCTGGAACTAATGTCAATGATTGGTGGGACAACGGTAGCAACCAGATCGCTTTCTGCCGAGGTGGACAGGCTTTCATCGCGTTCAACAATGATAACTGGGATCTGAACCAGAATCTTCAGGTAACATTTAGCAGCTACCCAACGCTGCATCAATGATTCTAAAAATATTATAAATGCGAAAGTGTGTGTGTTAGTTTGTTACTGTCTACTTAACGGTGCAGCGGCTGTATAGATTTGAATGAAATTTGGAATGGAGATAGCCTATACCTTAGATGGTTTCATGGTTAGTATGGTTTCTGTGGGAATAACGATAATTAAAATCTAAGCAAAGTACCTTGGAAGCAAAATATTACAAGGCAGTAGCTTTTTCAAACAACCTGCATTTAATATTTTAAATTATTTGAAACTGACGAAGTATTGAATTTTATACCATTCATCAAATAACAATCGTGAATATTTAGAAGAACTCTACTCATGAAACTACCGAGAATTCTCAGGTCCTACCAACATATGCAAAAGTTAACAACACGCAATTCAGTATACATTGCAAATTCCACGATTATGTACATTGCTCATTGCTTGGTAGTGAAATAGGGTCCACAACAATAAATATTCGTATTGCCTTGTCTGACAGACTTGCCTACCAGCGGGAACGTACTGCGACGTGATCTCCGGCAGCAAGAGCGGCAACAGCTGCACGGGCAAGTCAGTCACCGTGGGCAACGACGGCCGCGCGCAGATCTACGTGGCTGCGCACGAGTTTGATATGATGCTGGCTATTCACAGAGGGGATCATGTATGTATTTGTACCAGATTTATGACCAAGTCAATTTTCTCAATTTTATTTTAGTATTTCCCAGTCTGTAGGTTGTTTTTCATTGTGGAAAATTTAATAGTGACATTTGATTGACAATTCTAGAAAATACTATTTATTTAAATTGTAATTTGTATTTGTCTTTTGTTTCAGTCGAGGCTGTAAGGGTTTTGAAATTATCGCTACGATCTGACGATTCTACGAGTACATGAAGAGTTAATTATTAAGTTAATAAAAAGTATCTTCGTATTTTTTGTTTTATTATTCAATTATTTGAATAATGATAGCGGTTGAATGTGTGTGGGTCAAGTCAAGAAAAATACTTGAAAAGCCTATTTCACTTACTTCTAGATTAGTCATTTATAAGTTATTTCTCTATCTAAAGTTAGTGTTCAAATGCATGTATTTTGTGACCTAAAGGAAAATAACAAAGAAGACAGAAAAATCACAACTCATTATTATAACAAAGTCTCCCAAATTCAAAAAGTTGCCTATTACTTTATTTTAATAGTAATAATATGCTCTATAATTTACTAATTTAAATAAATTAAAATTATTTCGAAAGTCAAACCTATACATGTCAACCGTAATTTAAATGTTTTTATGAAAGGAGAAAAATCATGAATCACAAATACCAAGTAGAATAAAATTTGTTTTCGCCAAAAACTAACAGATTTTATTACTTTTCACGACATCAATTGGTGCCGTGGAAGGATATTGAAATTCAAATGCCGTACGTATAAGGGATATTCAGCAAGATATTCATTGATTCAAATTTTATTCGGTGAAAAGATTACAATCAGGTTAACGCCTATTTCATCAGACTACCCCAGAATAAGGTTTGTTTTTGGATGTATGTATGTATCTCTAGCACGAAAGTTTTAATTAAGTATACGTCTCGTTTTTGGAATTGCCGTAGTATTTGAAAACGTGTGTTTACTCGATGACGATACGAAAGTCAACGTCATTGTCACCGTGCGATCAAGTTTTAGTACAAGTACGGTCGGCCCATAGAAAAAAAAAAGGAGCGACAAAATAAAAGGCAACATACAGATAGCTGGTACAGTCTGGCAAACGAAAGCTGTCCCAGAGAAAGAGCGGCAATTTCAAGAAACCTTCAGCTTTTAACACTGACTGTACACTGAATAAACGGAGTTGATACTCCAATACTGATGTGAAAAGATCAAGAAATCAAATAGTATCAACTGCGATTATTCAGTGTACAGTCAGTGTAAACAGCAGCAGGTTTTTTGAAATTGCCGCTGTTTCTCTGGGACTGCTTTCGTTGGCCAGACTCTATGCACACTGCATAGTCTCATTGAGATTCATTGTGCCAAAAAGAGACAGTTCTATAAACTAAAATATCATAGTCATACACTGTTGCACACTGTTGCATAATTATATGAAATACGTTTATGTGTGCAGACATTACATAGGCTAATGGTGAACAGTTGGTGACCAGTTTATACGAGTTGACAACATCTGCTCTACGGCTGTACACGGTGTACGGCTGGTCTTAGCAAGAACAGGACTCTATACTACTTCCTTTTTTAACTTATTGAACGTTCACACTGAAATTTTCGAGTTAGATATAGAACTGACGCTTTCGTTTTAAGGCTCCTTCTATGCCTTTAGTTCTTATTCTATGGGTCGGCCTTAGCTGACATCAGTATGGATGGCATAATTTATATTTTCTCGCTTATCCGAGTGAAAAACAAGTCACGGATAACTTGTGCTAGCCCTCCTTCCCCCTATTTCACCATCTTGACAATGACAGGTGACAGGTGACATTTCAGTGTACATGGCGCAGCTTATATGAAACCCAGTGATGTATCAGCCTGTTAACTTTGCAATGTTTACCGAATTGTCACCTGTCACGTGTCATTGTCATGATGGTGAAATAGGGGCTGGTGTCATACGGTATATGCAAGTATATAGAGAAATTCCAAGACTCAAAAACAAATACTAAATAATGTGTACATGTGTACGTGTATACGTGAGCAGGTTAGTTAGGTTCATTTTTTTTTAAATGTTAATGAGAAGGCATACGAGCACTCAGGCTACCCTATGGCAAGTGGAATCCTCAGACCTCAAATGCGTTGCTAACCCTGAGGACTAAGATTTATTTATTTATTTATTTATTTATTTATTTATTTGCACACATGATACACACGATGATAGGTACATGGGACCCTGTCAGGGTATTGCAAACATTTAATTATAATTTTAAAATTAGGTATTACAATAGATCATATATCATTAGGCGAGTTAGTGCATGCACTGCTAAAATTAACTAATACATCATTGAGGGCATGCAACTTTGATAAAAAGAGATATAATATAAAAACAATAAATATCACAGCACAATAATAAGTCATTTAAATTTTACTCGGGTGTCAACAATAGGTTTAAAATAATACATGTCATGTTAGTGTTCCAGGGTCTCATCTGCCATAAATTCATTCCAATTATAATAACATTTGTCAATAAGTATTGCTTTTAATTTATTAGAAATGATGGATGGAATGCCTCTAAGCTCTAAGCCTCTAAGCTAGTATTTTCACCGGTTGTCTTATCCCCACACCGGAACACATCAATGCGAACACTGCTGCTTGGCGGTAGGTTAATGGATAAGATGGTGGTAGCAATCCAGACGAACCCTGCACAGGGTCCCACCACCACTAAAAAAAGCCTAAAGCTAATAAGGCCTGGAGGGCCAAATTATCCCAGAAATAGGAGCTCCGCGTGGCGAAGCTCTGTCGACTCTATCAAATTAAATTTTTGGAATGTGAAAAAATGTGACTAATAAAAAATCTTCTGATAATTTTATCGATTATAATAAACGCAAACATTATTTAACGCCATATAAAAAATACGATGCGAAAAATGCTTTTGTGAAAATCATGTTTTAAAACAGTTTTTTACATCAATTAACAAAGTAAATAATTGTTTTTATATTATTATTTTCGTACTTTGTAAATAATACTTCCATTTCGTAGCATTTAATCTGATTTAGTTGCAGTATAATTATTTACTCTACTTGAAAAAAATCGAATGTGCCCGTTTACGCAAGGGGGGTGTAATAGATATCAAGAAGGATTAAAGATAACACAGCCCAAACGCCAGTGATTTGATAAATCTAATAAATAAAAACAGACTCGGTGCAATGGTACGTGTAAACAGATTTTAGATTACATTAAGTACTCTTATCAAGGCTTATGAAGATAAAAGTATATTTAAACATACGTGATTTAAGGATAAATATTTCTAAATATTATGAGATATGTTTCTTTATCGAGAATGACCTAACTAACCTCAACTAGGTGGGTCTACGTTAATGAAAGCAGAGATCAGTAGCGTAACTTTACCACTTGGGGCCCGTGGCAAATCCATGGGATAAAGCTCCATTAATAAAAAAAAGGTTTCTTATGTTTTTTTTTATGGAATAGAAGGCAAACGAGCAGACGGATCGCCTGATGGTCAGCGAATACCGTCACCCATAGACACCTGCAGCACCAGAGCAGTTACAGGTGCTTTTCCGGACTTTCAAATGAGAGTACGCTCTTTTCTTGAAGGTTTGACGGTCGTATTGGTCCGGAAATACCGCAGGCGACAGACCATTCCACAGTTTAGTTGTGCGTGGCAGGAAATTCTGAGTAAAACGCACAGTTTAAAGATGGCGGTGGAAATTCTGTCACGTAGGACGAAGGTGGAAGGATGTGGCAGGAATTAATTCGAAGAGCTCCTCGGAGCACTCCCCGTTATACAAGAGATAAAGAATGCAAAGTGAGGCTACATCTCTACGCGCTATCTCTCTAACTGCTAAGAGCCTGTCAGACCGGGGGCCCACTCAGGCCGAAAGCCCGTGGCATTTCACCAGCTCTGCCACCCTTTAACACCTTAAAGAGGGTGGAGGAAGGGTGATATCACCATATCAGACGGTTCATTTTCTTATTTAATTTTGCATCTTTCACTCAAAGTGACACCTCTGAACGCAAAGTGAAAGAAAAGTCTCGAATGAATTGATCAACCGATGTTAGATATTTTCATTCGGCATCATTCATTCCCACTCCGAATGAATGTAAAATGAACAGTCTGAACACAGAGAGAACGTTCACTCGAATTCGGCCATTATGTCTGGAACTAAGGCGCACGACTTCGTTCGACGCCATATTGAAGGGAACTACGGATGAATGTTCCTTTTTACGTCATTCCAGCTAAGCCGTGTAAACATTGAATGAAAGAAAAGTGAAGCATTCACTCGAGTGAACCGTCTCATATCCCCTTTAGTTACGCCAACTTCCTATGGTATGCTACCTTCAGACTCTGTTATACAATTAACAAAGACTATTTACCTAGTGGTGGCAGGACCCTGTGCAAGGTCCGTCCGGATCGCTACCACCATCTTATCCATTAACCACCCGCCAAGCAACAGTGTTCGCATTGTTGTGTTCCGACGTGGGGATAAGACAACCGGTGAAATTACTACCATAGAGGCATTCCTTCTTAGTCCTCAGGGTTGGCAGCGCATTTGAGGTCTTAGGATTATAGTCTTGAGATTTCAAATGTCTATGGGTCTCAGATTCCACTTACCATCAGGTGGCCTGAGTGCTCGTGCGCCTTCTCCATAACATAAAAAAAAAAAATTGTCATTGAGATTACATAACAGACAGTTTTTTTTAATTTAGCTCATTTCTGTAATAGGATCTGTTATAGGGTTCCGTAGGTAACAAGGAACCCTTATAGTTTAGCTATGTTTGTTCGTCTGGCTGAGGGTAATCTTAGAGACCCTTGGTTACGCCGAAAACTAGTATACAAAATCTTAAAAAATATAACAGGTATCTGTCATACCAGTAAACCAATTTTTGTTTTATTTGGCATCTTGTGAGTTATCATTGGATAGGTATATAGGTAATAATAAAAAGATAAACACGTCAAAGGCGATATCGTGTGTACCGTGTAGAATCTCAGCCCTGTTTGTGTTCGTAGGTTGATGCAACTGTTTCCTCTTATCTAACGATAATTTGTTGATAAGTTCAGCTATAAGTGGTCACACCTAAATAACAAGCTACGGTGTACAGAAATATCAGAGAAGGTAAGTGGTGTGACTATTTGAGTTTTTAATAAATGATGGTAGCGATAAAAGTTTTTGTGTCTTTAAAAGCATGCACTAGTAATCTCATATTATAATTTTACACTCCATTCATAAACAAAGTATGAATAATAAAAGATATCGGACCTAGCATAGAGGCATTCCATCTTAGTCCTCAGAGTTAGCAACGCATTTGGGGTCTTAGGATTGTAGTCTTAAGAATGCAAATGTCTGTGGGTCTAGTCCTTCTTACCATCAGTAGGGCTAACACGCTGCCACGGGTCATTTTTTGACATAGGGTCGGGACTTTAATTCGTCTATTGCATATTCCAACTTAAGTATAAATTACTAAGGTTTAAAATAAAAGTGTGTTTTGTGCGATTAGAATCCTTTAATTACTAAGCAACTTAATCCCCGGTGCCTGTCATTTTAATAACTTTATAATATATTTGACACTAGTTCCCGTTTGACGTCATTTGACACTAAGTCTGCACTGGTGGCTTGTGTGTTCGTTTGCCTTCTCGTCGGCTTCTCCATGCCATATAAATACCTAAACATCGCAAATAGTAGTTTTATTTTGTAAACCATAAGAATACGCAAAAATAGTATTTTTTATTGACTAAAGCTTAATGCCAACCTTTTATGTTTTAGGATGGTCTCTATACTTGCCCTGTTGCTGGCCGCAGGCCTCGCACAGGCATACAAGAACCCCTATTATGCACCAGGCCACTCAACAATGGTACATCTATTCGAGTGGAAGTGGGATGATATCGCTGCCGAATGCGAGCAATTCCTCGGACCTAAAGGCTTTGGTGGCATCCAGGTAACAACATCTTAGGATAGGTAGTAGATACCAATTAAATATTAACAATATTAAATCATGTGACATCATCATTTGTATAAGACCCGTATTGTTGCCGGGTTAGAATAGTGCCACTCCATGTCTTCCCGTGGATGGCGTAGGAGGCGACTCAGGGAAGAAAGGCTTGTAGTACTGTTAGGCGATGGGCTTGCAACCTGTCACTAATACACGGGTAAACATCTTAGCCTGATTATGCAAAATGTGGTTAAAGAATTATCAACCAGTTTACACTTACTCTGGTGATGTTATGTATGTATGTATTATTATATCATTAATTTGTATTATATCAGCTATGATCCTATGTATAATAATTATATACGTATGTATTGCCTTATTATAATAGCGCCGCATAATTAACCACGTAGAATACTTTTTTCGTAATTACCGAACACAATTTAGTCACACATTACTCGCTGGCTCACATCAACACACACCGGTTATCCAGAAAACCAGCGTTGCAACACCTACCATGTCGGTGCCGCAACTTAATGCTGAGTGGCGAGCCATTGCAGTGGGATCCATTATTTACTCTTTTTTGTAGTAGTTGTAATTTCACCATCGCATTTTATTTTACATACATACATACATAACATCACGCCTTCATTCCTAGAGTGGGGTAGGCAGAGCTACAGAAATACCAACAAATCTACTTAAAAATACTTTTTTTATAATATAATGAGTAAGAATAAATTAAGCTTAGTGTTTTACTTTGTTATATTAAGAAAATCCGATTATTTTAGCAATTCGAAACCTTCGTGTAACAAAACAAGTCTACATGTTCTCTCATCATCTTATAACCGCATTTTGCACAAGTAGGAAAAGATGTTTAGTGTATTAGTGATTGGTTGCAAGCCCATCGCCTAACATTAAACAAGCTCTTATTCCCTTAGTTGCCTCTTATTTTACTCTGTTTTTTTTTTTTTTTTTGTACTTATGTGCTGCTAGTAGCAGTTTTTTTTTTTCAATATTTCCAATTTAAAACTGGTTTATGTTCGTGTTAAAGGTTTCTCCCCCGAACGAGAATGTAATAATCTGGGCCCAGAATAGACCCTGGTGGGAACGCTACCAGCCGATATCCTACAAACTAGAAACCAGATCGGGTAACGAACAGCAATTCACCGATATGGTGCGTCGTTGTAACAATGTTGGAGTAAGGTAAGTCTTGATGTAAAGACTATAATTTTGTAAGCCCTAATCTACCCTGCTAACACAAATGGCAGTATCTCAGCCAAATCTCCTGTAACAGATACAACCTTATTGCTAACTGGATAGGATTTAATCTGCTTTGGGTGTTGAATTTGAGATACTGCTTTTTGGCTAAAGAGGGCAGTGATACCCGTTTTAGTAACATTGTAATTGCAATCTTATCGAAATATAGAAATAAAGCGATATAAAATTGATTATTTTGTTGAATAACTGCATTGAGCAGCGGCTGATTGCTAAGAATTCAATTAAAAACCGGGCAAGAGCATTGCATGTCGGACCATGCTTTGTGTTGGGTTCCGAAGCCGTTAAGTACTTACTACAAACATAAAATTCAACAAGTACCTAATAATTAATTTACTATTTCAAGTCATTTGGTGCTGTCTTAGATGATTTTAGTAGGTATAAACACTTTAATCGCCTGTATGTCAAGAACCAATGATGTCTACTTAGTCGTGATAGTTTTCCTTTTGAATCTAACAAAAATTAGCGCTTTAAAGCTATATCGCGGCAGCCTGAACGCGTCGTTGTACTGTACACGCATGGCATTTATAGCCTGTTGCGTGCACTGTACCTCGTCCACAGGCAGCAGGTGTACGGCGATGTACAGTACGCTCAAGCAGTGTTATTTTAACTTGCGCTGTACACCTGAACCTGCGGGCTATATTAGCCGTGACAGCTAATGCCTTGCGCTCTCTTTCAATATCTGCGTCGTCACGCAAGCCGTCGGTACCTAAGTGCCCTAGATATTTAAATGAATGAACACTTTTAAGTTACTCACCGTTGAAGCGAATGGGTGGGACATGCGATGGTTACTTGTCTTGGCTTGCTTGCCTTAAAAACTCTTCAGCACATTACATTTCAGTTTATGAATTAGGGGATAAGACTCACACTTCTCAAGCAGTATTCAAATAAAGGCAGCAACAAGAAGGCTTAATGTTTTTAGAAGAACAAAAAACTTCTCATATTTTTCAGGATATATGTGGATGCCATTATCAACCATATGTCTGGCGAGCCCGAAGACAATGTTGGTACTGGTGGCAGCACAGCTGATTTCGGGAGTTGGTCATACCCAGCTGTTCCTTACACAGCTCCGGACTTTAACTGGCCCCAATGTGGTATTGAGTGGTGGGATTACGGATGCTGCCCAGACAGGGTAATTGTTTTTGGTACTTAAGATTATAGGTTATTGAACTTCGGAATAAAACAAAATTAAAAAAGGTTAATATTGTCCTTTTTGTGTATATTACCGTCTTTTGATCAAGTTTACTTCTCATACTTTACGATATTAGTTTAGTTGGAAGTGACCCTGGCTACGAAGCTAACGGTTCCAGGTTCAAATCCTGGTAATGGCAGATATTTGTGTAATTATTGCATGTATTTGTTTCTGAGTTTTGGATGTTTTCTAGGTATTTAAGTATATATTTCTCTATTTAAGCATGTTAGTCGTTGTCTAGTACCCATAGTACAAGCCTAGAGCTTAGTTCGGAACTTGGTCAATTTGTGCGATGGTTAAGGTGATGTTAAACAGGATTCAGTCTACATATATAATTAGAATCACTGGTTCCTTTTAAAACTAAATCAGACCATTGGAGTACTTTTTGTCAAATGAAGTACTAATGTTTCTAGCTGATACCGAAGAGTGTCCCATGATCGATGTTGCCCCCAGTACCTACCAGATTACCAACAAATCACAAAGAAAATTGTCCTTTGTCATATTATGACCATGACCCCTATTATTTTAAAGTACCCCAAGACCTAAATAGATAGATAATTTAAAGAGATGCTCCTGCAACATTTGTACTATATAAAGAATGCAACCGAGTGCCCTTAAGTAAAACATAACTACGATACAAATGGGTATTAAATTTTAATTTAATGAAAATGTACTCAAAGTGTAAATATTGTAAATGTCCTATGAAACTTTGAAGAACTTTGTCCTATCCCACTCAACATTACAATGTATTATTGATACCTTTTTTAGGTTCGTAACTGCGAGTTGTCAGGTCTTAAAGACTTGAACCTAGGAACAGAGCACGTACGTCTGATGATAGTAAACTACATGAACAAACTAATCGATTTGGGTGTGGCCGGATTCAGGTAAACAAATCCCTTGCTTGGGTATTTGGTTTCATAACCTATTTTTTCCAAAGACCTTTTGCTGCCACATGACACCCACCTGAGAATAAAAAAGGATGGCTATAATGTGTGCAAAGAACGTGTGATGAAGATAGTATGCACGTGCCGTGATGGCAGCTTCAAATTCAAATATTCTGTCTACTTTAAAACCACATTATTGATTAAAAAATGGTTTAGCAGGATTAAGAAGTTATGATACATACATACATACACACATAAACATCACGCCTTCATTCCCAGAGTGGGTTAGGCAGAGTTACGCAAATACCAACAAATCTAAAGACTTGTTTATAATTCTGTAACCACATTTTGCACAATCAGGCCAAGAAGTTTACGTATTAATGACAGATTGCAACCCCATTGCCTAACAGTACTACAAGCCCTTATTCCCTTAGTCGCCTCTTACGACATCCACGGGAAGACATGAAGTGTCATTATTCTAACCCGGCAACCACACACACGGGCCCAGTTATTATACTCAACTATTTTATCCAAATTATCGTTATAATTGGTAGGGTTTCGAATGTTCAACCAAAAAACATGCGGAAGAGCCATGAATCGAGGATTTTGTTTCCAATCCTGTTTTCTTAAGGAAATATGATCAAAATTGAAATAACAGACACTAGGCGTTATGGTTATTGAGATCAGATAGAACTCTACCAACATTTTCATATACTTCTTAGTTAATAACTTACTTTTTTAATAAAACAGAATTGACGCAGCAAAACACATGTGGCCAGAAGACCTTCGCATCATCTACGACCGTCTGAATAACCTCAACACTAACCTTGGCTTTCCATCAAATGCTCGTCCGTACGTTTACCAAGAAGTCATTGATTTTGGTGGAGAAGCTATCTCAAGAGACGAATATACGTCTTTAGCTGCCGTCACAGAATTCAAGTTTGGACTAGAGTTGAGCAGGGCGTTTGATGGTGGTAATTTACTAAGGTGGTTGGAGAGTTGGGGTCCCGATTGGGGTCTTCTTGCTCATGAAGACTCCTTGACATTTATTGATAATCATGACAATCAAAGAGGTCATGGAGGTGGTGGTAATATTCTGACGTACAAACAAGCTAAGCAGTATAAAGGAGCTATTGCTTTTATGTTGGCACATCCATATGGAGAACCTCAGCTGATGAGTAGCTTTGACTTTGTGGATACGGAAGCCGGGCCACCTATGGATAGAGAAGGGAATATTATTTCTCCAGCAATAAACTCTGTAAGTTTTACTCTTTGGAGTTTATCCGGTCGTGTTCAAATTACCTACAATATCTTTGTCTTTTCCTATTTAGGACAATACTTGTGGAAACGGCTGGATTTGCGAGCACCGTTGGCGACAGATCTATCAAATGGTTGAATTTAGAAACGTCGCTGTTGGAACTAATGTCAACGATTGGTGGAGTAATGGCAGCAACCAGATAGCCTTCTGTCGAGGCGGACAGGCCTTCATAGCTTTCAATAATGATAATTGGGACCTTAATCAAAATTTACAGGTAAGTTTTAGTGACTTCACTTTGTAGGCAAATAAGAACACAGCCACCCGGTTGGCCCATCTGCAATTTTGAGATTACAAATGAGAACTAAGATAAAATACCCTTTGAGGTAATACTCGTAGCTAGCATAGGCTAGACATAAAAACGGTCGTTTTATTGCTACACTAGAACAAAACTAGGCCAACACTACTGGTTACTATCGAACTCAATTGGTAATATAGTGGTAGCGATCTGACCGAACCCTGGACATTGTCCTATTACCACTAAGTCTTTACAAGCGAAATATGAGGTGACTGTTAAAATATCCAATGACTTACCTTAGATGATTATGGTCATAATTTTAGATGTGGGCAGTATAGACATAATTGATGTCATCTTTGGTGATTTACTATGAACAAAACTTGTTGTTTTAACGTCAATGTTTAGCACGAGTTCTGGGCCTCTATTCTACTGCGTTAAAACGATATCACGTTTGACGTGTTTTAGACTCGTTTATGACTCGGTTACCATTTTTGTAAATGACATAAGAGTTATGTAAACCTTGACAATACGGAAACACGTCAAAGACGATATCGTTATTACCGTGTAGAATCCCAGCCCAGAAAAAAGTTCATGGTAACCATCTTTTCAACATCTTCATCACCAACCAGGTGAATCATTTCCTCAGCTGGACAAAGGCCTTCCCCAAAAACCTTTACCATACTGGTCCTGTGCTACCCGAACGAAAACTACAACTATCATCAACATTTCATAATATAATAATATCTATTTCTATAATTTTATAAAATTCAACATTTTACGGATGAAAATGTTTCAGACTTGCCTGCCAGCTGGAACGTACTGCGACGTGATCTCCGGCAGCAAGAGCGGCAACAGCTGCACGGGCAAGTCGGTCACCGTGGGCAACGACGGCCGCGCGCAGATCTACGTGGCTGCGCACGAGATTGACATGATGCTGGCTATACATAGGGGAGATGCGGTGAGTTCTGTCACCTGTTGAAAGCGGGCATCATACTATCCTTATTTACATTACATCATTGTTTCTTTTTTCGTCGTATTCCTGACTCGACATTTTTGTGTTTGGACACATTGTTGTTTCGCAGTTTTCCGTTTTCGACATATTATTCTTGTTTAGACACATTCTTGTTTCGCCGTTTTCCGTTTTCGACATATTCTTGTTTGGACACATTCTTGTTTCGCCGTTTTCCGTTTTCGACATATTCTTGTTTGGACACATTCTTGTTTCACCGTTTTTCGTTTTCGACATATTCTTGTTTGGACACATTCTTGTTTCACCGTTTTCCGTTTTCGACATATTCTTGTTTGGACACATTCTTGTTTCGCCGTTTTCCGTTTTCGACATATTTTTGTCTGGACACATTCTTGTTTCGCCGTTTTCCTTTTCGACATAATCATTCTTGTTTCGAAATAAATGATTACCAGTCCGTCACTAATATTTGTATCAGTTAAGTAGTAGTTATAATTACAGTTCTAAAAATAAAACTTTGTTTCTCAAACTGTTATTTATGACATAAAAACTTTTGGATTGAATATTGCTGAACGTAATATTTAGATAAATAATAAGTATTTCATTTTTATTATACAAGCAAATTCATAGGCATTGTAAAATATGAGTAAGTAGTTCGTGTAAACCAGAATATAATCGAAAACAGAAAACGCCGAAAGCACAATGTGGACAACAAGAATAATAATGTCGAATCAGGAATACGACGAAAAAGGAAAATCATAATGACTACAGACTTTGTAGAGTTTCTGTTGAGAAAGTTCCCTTTCAGAAACTCACCAACTTAGCACTTTGAGAAATTATGGAAACCTTACATTTTAATGATTAATTCCTATCATAGTAGGATTTATCATTCAACTACTTTTTCCCCGCGAATTCGTCCACGTTGAACTCGTTCACCCCTCTTTCCTGAAGAATATTTTTTTTCTGGGATGAAACGTATTCTTTGTCCTTTCTTGGGATTCTAGCTTCATACCAATTTTTTTAATCATATTGTCTATACCTTTTTTTATTGGTATTGTCCAAGTAGTTGGCATGTACTTGGCGTTCACGTTTCAAAATGTTTATTTAATTGTTTCAGTCGAGACTCTGACGTTTTTACAAACATCGGGACTATCTGACATACACACGGAGACATGATCGCTAGCTGAAACACAAATAAACTTTGACTGAGCCAAAGAAAACTGTTTATTATTTTTATCGTACCGCAACAAATGTACCCATCCCACTATAAACGATGAAGTAGTAAAAGTAGCAAGTACGAATTTGTTTGTATAGTGACCCGTTTGTACTGCTCTTCAGTATACTTGTTTATTTTATTTTATTTTATTCATTCAATAAGACCCACAGCACAATATTGATAAAATATAGGTATGATACAGAAAGCTTATACATAGGCCAATTACGGGATTTTCTTATACAAAAACTGATCAAGGAGAAATTTAGGGGGACATACATTAAAGAAACAAGAGTGTGGCTAACTTCGCATGGTACTGCGTTGTGTTTGTAAGTGTGTGTGTAGGTGTGTGTATGTATGTGTGTGTGAGTTCGTGTTTGCGTGTTTTTATCTATCTATCATGTTTATGAGAGAAAGTGGAAATAATATACAATAATAGAATCAAAAGAATTAAAATATTAAAGATAAGTACCTATTAAGATAAAAAACATGATGCAGATTATTTACTAATGAAGACATTTCAATAATTTATTTTTAAAAATACAGCGGGAAAGATAAAAAATGTCTAAGTTTGCGTACTTTATATTATAGGTACGAGGTAGTCGGCGGCATACCGAACAGTGAGCATATTTAGTATTTGTAAGTGGAATCTGAAACAGAATTTCTCTACCATGCCTTGTCAGCGTCGATGGTGTATAAAGCCTAAGTATTGTTTCAAGTAGGGTGGATCAATCCACCAAGCCATTACAAATGTCATATAAGAACATCATGTCTGACAAGTCATGCCTACTATCTATCGCCTATTAATCACACTAACCGTTTGGATTTAATTGTGAGGCCCGGAATCTCAATCCAATAAACTCTTTTGAAACGTAACAGTATTGCCATGAACGATATAGCCGCCCTTACGGCCAAGTGAAAAAGAACTACCGTAACGACGACAATGTGATAACTCTGCCCTGCTAAGCCAAATAGCAGTATGTCAAATAAGTCTCCTGTAGCAATCAAAACCTTATTACTAACAAGAGAAGGTTGAATCTACTTTGGCAATTGAATCTGACATACTGTGTTTTAGCTTAGGAGGGCAGAACTAGACTCCGGATTTTTGTCGCAATGACGTCACAGGGTAGTTTGAGGAGTAAATGCAACGGTGTTAATTAAAAAGGTAACCTATTCTATTGGTGTTCTACGGTATTAAATATTTATAATCAGGCATTCACGATATTTTATATCTTAGGTCAAAACTTAATTATGTTGTAAGGTTAAAACTGATTAATTGATAAATATAATTCTAATATGTTTAATTATGTTCCACTGTTCCATTTACTGGATGGAACGGTTATTTAATATGAGAAACTGCCGGATTTAACCGAATTAATAGTAATAACCAAGTAGGTATTCACGATAAATATTACCTATTCAATTGATCAAAGTTATCTTTCGATTACTGCATACGTACATTAAACTAGCTTTTTTTTCGGTCGCCCACTTTTTGTGTGTCAAAAGCCAGTTTAACGTACAAATGTATAGTTTGAAGTTATATACCAAAAGATAATTTTGATCAATTGACTAGATAATTTTTGTCGTCAATGCCTAGTTATTTAAATTTATTAGGTTGAAAACCTTATTTATTTTTTATTAATGAACACCGTTCCATTTACTCCCCAAACTACCCTATCGTGACGTCATTGCAAAAATCCGGGGTCTAGTGATAACGGTATGGTTTTAAGTGACATTTTGCAAATGTGAACGACTGGTAGAAATCAAAGAATTTATCATACAAGTTACCAGTGGCTGTATTCTGCTTGACATGTTACAGTATTGTGAAAGTTATGATGTCTCTTGTTTACTTGACGGTTATGGCGGCCAAGTTGAAAACAATACAAAAACATTTGCAAAGCAATATGGCTTTACCAAGCAGAATTAGAGCAAAAGTAAGAAATTGGAGTAAACAAAAAAGTCAAAAGTGAGCCACCATATGCATAACAAAATAAAGCCATTCAAAAACCGAATATTAATCGCCATTTATTGTGAAGAAATCTAGGAGGTTTTTGTGGTGGAACTATGTCAACCATGTGTAGTGGTGGTAGGACCTTGTGCAGGATCCTACCAGCTGCCACCATACTAATCCTTTTTTTTATGGCATTGAGAAGGTAAACTAGCACACAGGCCGCCTGATGGCAAGTGGAAACTGTGACCAATAGACATTTGATTTCTCAAGACTATAATCGTAATACTGCAATCCTAAGAATTCAAATGCGTTGTCAACTCTGAGGACTAAGATGGAATGTCTCTATGCTAGTTATTTCACCGGCTGTCTTATCCCCAAACCGGAACACAACAATGCGAACACTGATGCTTGGCGGGTGGTTAATGCATAAGATGATGGTGGCGATCCGGACGGACCCTGCACACGGTCCTACCACCTTCAAACCCTGCCGCTCCGATGTGGCGATATGACAACCAGTGAAATTAGGTTAGCTACGCATTTGCGGTCTTAGGATTGCAGTCTTATCATTTTAGTCTTGAGAATGCAAATGTTTAAGGGTCAGTGATCCCACTTACCAAGAGGCATGTGTCCTAGTTTGCTCATCACATAAAATATTTACCCGTGCAGGGAACCGAACCCGAGCCGCTAGTTTCATCCGCAGGGTCAGGAACATGCATTTTTTCTTTCTTACGTGTTCTGCAAAGTGCTATGAAAGAGAAGGATAGTTGTATACGTGAAACAATTTTCGTGTTTTTTTTTAAAGTCATTGTTCAGACACCTGGCCTTATATTCTACTGCGTACAGAAATACCAACAACTCTAAAAAGACTTGTTTATAATACTGTAACCCTATTTTGCACAAACAGGCTAAAGTCGGGTCAAAACTTAGCGCTTTTTTTCCATTTTCTCCTAAATCCTATAAATGAAACTCAATTCTGTTTTTTATGCAAGTTCCCTATTGCATAAGCACTGCACAGATTATCAGGTGGCTTGTGTGCTCGTTTGCCTCCTCGCACACTTAAAAATACCTTTTGACCAATTGATTTTACTAGCCAACTTGAATAAGCTCCCAAACGTGTATTAACAGTACACTGAATGTAAATCTAAACTGTATATTTCAGAACCCCATTCATATTATTCCGGAAATCGTTCTCCCAATATTGATAGTTTCGTTTCCCACCAATTTTAAACATTCACCGTTCAAACGTTCAAAATACAGTGAAATAATGGAATTTATTATGAAACCCAATACCCAGTTCTGCCCTCCTAAGCCAATAAGCAGTATCTTCAACTCAATGGCCAAAGCAGATTAAATCCTATACTGCTAGTATTAAGGTTGCATTTGCGAAAGGAGTTTCGTCCGAGATACTGCCTTTTGTGTTAGCAGGGCAGAGTTGCCTTGACCCAATCCGCTTTTTCTTGGTAGCACTTAATTACAGCCATTAGTTTCTAATTCAATGTAATAGAAATTATTTGTATCGATTGAGATACTTAAATATGGCGGATTCCTATTAAATCTAGGTACTACTCGTAGTAATAATCAGTGATCGGAATTGGTAGTGCCATTTCGCGGGACTTCGGTGCGTAAGATTAGTATGGATATAGTTTTTAACCCCGGGATTTGAAAAAGTTATTTATAGAATAGAACATGTGAAATGATGTATGGAAAATGTTGTTTCAGTAAAATGCCCTGAATAAAAGTCTCTATAGTTGCTATCACTGTTACCTGGTCCCTTTCAATGTTTCGTCTAATTTTGTACTAGATAACAAAGTAGGCGTTTAATAAGTTCCAATTATCCTCTATCTATTTAAACAATTGACATTAGTTTAAACCTGTTTGTGATAAGCTGACCAGAGGCCCTAGCCAAGATGCGTAAGCTAACTAGCGATTCGATTCGTTTTGTTTTTAAACCAATCGCGTCACTGGTAGATCACGTCATTGGAAAAGTCACGTGGTCTACCAGTGATGCGATTGGTTTAAAACCAAACGAATCGAATCGCTATTTAGCGATTGCATCTTGGCTAGGGCCTCAGTGGTGCTAGACAAGTTGCATTCGACAATCGGTTAGCGATTATGTTTCGATTGCTAAGTGTATGGAATTGACGTAAGCCACCGAGATAGTAACGTGAGACTTACGTCAATTCCATATAATTATTTTTCGGTCATTGATAATAATGGCGGCCGAGTGATAAACGATTCTAAAACACGTCAAACGCGATATCGTTATAACGCTGTAGAATAGAGGCCCAGTGAAATAGAGATGAAACGTTTGCAATGTCAACTTCATATGCACGTCATATGCAATCTGTACCATAAAAATATAATTTCAATAATCGCAAATGTTACCGGACTTTGTCATTTTCTTATTGTGACTAGTTTGGCCTACCCTACTGGACGCCGATTTACTTCTGATTGTAAGTAAAGTCTTGTTGGTTTAAAACTAAGAAAGAAACTGTTCTAAGTTATAGTTGAACTATATCCCGACTTAAAGTACTCGACAAGACATTTTATACACTGTAGAAAATGTGAAGTTGATGAAAGGTGAAGAAAGAGTACAGTGAAAAGACACGTCGAAAGGCCTGTACACAAAGGATTGCCCCGCAAACCAGATGAAGGTTTTTACTTCGATCTGATCGAGTTCCTCATACTTTGCAATATCCCATGGGTGCAAATCGAAAATCCGGCATTCACACCTTTTCTTCCAAAGCACTTTTGCTTGTGCAGATCAGCCTCTTCGAACTCTACCCAACCAACGATAAGAAAAATATACCAGGGCTGGAATTGTACAAGGTAATAACGATATCGTTTTTGACCTGGGCCTCTATTCAACTGCGTTATAACGATATCGTTTTTGACCTGTTTCCGTATTGTCAACGTTATGATAACTCTTATGTCATTTACAATAATGGCGACTGTGACATAAACGATTCTTAAACGTGTCAAACACGATATCGTTTTAACGCACCTGAATAGAGGCCCTGTTTCCGTATTGTCAACGTTTTGATAACTCTTATGTCATTTACAATAATGGCGACTGTGACATAAACGATTCTTAAACGTGTCAAACACGATATCGTTTTAACGCACCTGAATAGAGGCCCTGGACAAGTTTTATCAAGCCAGAATTATCTGCTATACACAGTGAAGTAGAAAATAAAAAAAAATGGATATCGCTTGATGAATCGACAGACTTTTTAGGCAGATATGTGGTCCATTTCTTGGTGAAGCCCTTGGATGCAACTGTTTCCCAGAAAACTTATTTAGTGGCATGTAAAGTGCTAGCAGTAGTGAATGGGGAGACTATTGCTAAGTTTGTCTACATATAAATGGATATTAGGCGTCAAAAGAAATAGATTGACAGAAGAAAACATTGAAAAAATTACGATTTGCTATTTGCTACTATTATTTCGAAAAAAAGTAAGGAATAGAAGAAGAAGAAGAAAAGTAAGGAAGATGTTAAATAAATTCATGTTCATTTAATATAGTGATGTTGATGTTTTGTGTTTTATTTAATGATTGTATTATCGTCAATTGTAACTGTTAACTGAAGGCAATTTAAAATGAATGATGTATTAACGTGTGTATAATGACAAAAAAAATCTTTTGCGGCATGAGCTACTTTTTTTTATCATTATTTTATTTTAATTAATCGACCTGACACCGGCGACTATTTTGTGAATTTTGCTGGAAGAGGTTTAGACTATCGCATATTCACGAATCGTTTTGACGTCTAAAAGGTATGAAAAAAATACAATTTACTGCTGTAAAAGTCGTCTAAAAATGTATGAATTACTTTTTGCACCTTGATATAATGTTTTTGTGTAAAAACATCATTAAGTTGGTAAAATTTTATAGAAAATGGGCAAATGTTTTTGATTTCGGCTACTTAAAACTCTCGATCATAAACTTAAAACAACAGTAATAAACTTCAGTTCGCAATCAATCCATTACCTTAAAAAATATCAAAAAGAAAACAAAAAAGGAATATAATAATTTAAAACAACCTAAATCTCGCAGTATAATACTGATTTATTTGATCGAAATGATATTTCATTATGTGCATTAAAACTTATAGAAAAGCAGTATTTTAAATGTAGAACCAACACCGGGAAAATTTAGTACACGGTGTCTTAAGTATACGAGTGTTATCTGCATTTCTCATGACACTGTTAACCTAGTTGGAAGTTGGAAGTGACCCTGCCTGGAAAGCGAGGCCTTTGAATACGCAGTGAAGTCTACGTAGCAAAGATGCAATGCCATTCAAGCATACAAGTTAAAGTGCATGTGTACGATTGCTTAAACACACATGTGCAAATGCAACGCCAAAGCGAGTAGATTATAAAACATAAAAAAATAAAAAAATAAAAACAAGGGACAATGTCACACAAATTGACCTAGTCCCAAACTAAGCTCTAGGCTTGTACTATGGGTACTAGACAACGATAAACATACCTAAATAGAGAAATACATACTTAAATACATAGAAAACATCCAAGACTCAGGAATAAATATTCGCGCTCATCACACAAATATCTGCCCTTACCGGGATTTGAACCCAGGACCGCAGGCTTCGGAGGCAGATTCACTCCCAAATACGCCAACGTGTCGTCAAAAACATATAAAAAAGATATAGTTTTATTAATGTGTGTGTGTGTGTGTGTTTTATGATCGGTATTGTTTACCTTTAGATATTATAATAATTGTGTTTAATGTTTTATTAGGTACAAACGGTACAATATAATCCACAAAATAATTAAACTTAAGTCTAGCATCAACCAAAAAAATTACCACAAGTAAACGTTTATGTTACAATGTTTGATAAAAGATAAAACGAGTTCTGCTTAACATCGCTTTATACATATGTTTAGTTTTAGAATAAATGGTCTTACGTCAATATTTAATCAACTATTGAGAATGTAGTCTGAGGCAACTGTCTCATTTCTACCTTCTCAGTGTCATAAAATGAATGTCAAAAAAACTTTACAATAAATAAATTAGTTATTTCTAAGTTCCTTAATTCCTGTTTTATTTTGATGAAGACATTATTTAAATTCGTTAAGGAAACTCCAGGTCTTCATTTAGCTATAGTTTTACTTTATTTCAAAGTTTCATATGACTACTAGCGACCCGCCAGCGGCTTCGCCCGCTGCAATATTTTTTTTTGCACTTAGGGGTATGAAATATAGATGTTGGCCGATTCTCAGACCTACCCGATATACACACAAAATTTTATTAAAATCGGTCCAGCCGTTTCAGAGGAGTTCAATAACGTACACCGTGACACGAGAATGGTATATATTAGATTTGTCTGATATAAATATATTAATGTAATCCTAAAATGCATTCGCTACCACTAGAGGCGAAAGCAAATTCTTTCAAAACCGTTATAGAACTATCAACAGAAAACGTACCAATAAAAACCCTGACATGTTTATTTCCAAATGTGTTTACATATACTACTCAATAATAGTTTTTACACGTTGAATCTCTAATAACGGTGGAGCTATTATTTAACCTAGCGCGAGGTCAAATGCATCGGTGAATAATATTTGAACTTTGAAGGGTAATTTGTGAGATTTGTAGTTGTTTCATGACATTTCTGATGGTGATGACGAAGTCTATGTTGATATTGTTAAGGAAATGAAAGATCACTCTCAAATTGAAGACATTACATTCAAAATTGCATTCTGAAACATTGGATGCGGTAACCAGACTTGACGTCTGTTAAAGTCATCGCTCTTAAGAGTATCCCTGACACAGGATTATAGTCTTGACAATTCAAGTGTCTACGGGTCTCATATTCCACTTACCATCAGGTGGTTTGAGTGCTCGTGTGCCTTCTCATTAACATAAAAAAAACATGAAAAAAATATCCTAATGTGTAACGGAACTATTAGCAAGGACACATGAGTTTTGAGGTCAGAGTAGCTTATTTAGTGTAACAACTGTAAAACAAGCCACTTATTCCCTCTCACAAAACTTTTATCCAGCACTTATAACGAATATTACCCTTTATGCAGCTGTTATAACGTTACTACGAGTAATCAGCTATAAACTGCAAATTGTGAACATAAGGTGTAAATTTTTGGGCCCATTTAAGAGTTATAAGTGCTGTATAGCCAGCTTTACAGCCTTTATACAGCCTGAGTCGTCGGCCTATAGAGTAAATGTGAACCAAATAAATAGCTACTATACAGTCATTTTCGTTACTTGGAAATTGCCCGTAAGCTTTATCACGTAGTATAAATATCAGGGAACAATGTCACACAAATAGACCTAGTCCCAAAATAAGCTCTAGAGTAAGTAATAGACAATGATAAACTTTATTATATTGAGAAGTACATACATAAACATATAAAAAACATCCAAGACTCAGATTAATTCCCAAAGTGGAGTAGGCAGAGCTAACAGAAATAACAACAACTCTAAAAGACTTGTTGATAATTTTATAACCACATTTTGCACAATCTATACGGCTAGCGCATGACGGTGCGCGAGTTATATCGCCCGGGAGATAGACTACCCGTCGTTGTCTAATTAGAACGGTCAGAAAAAGACAAGTAGTCTATCTCGCGGGCGACATAACTCACGCGATGTCATGTGCTAGCCGTGCAGGCTAAGATATTTACAAGTGTATTAGTGACTGGTTGCAAGCCCATCGCCTAACAGTACTTGAAGCCCTTATTCCCTTAGCCACCACTTATAACGTCCACGGGAAGATAAAGAGTGATACTACTCTAACCCGGCAAACCATACGGATAACATATTTTATCAAAAACAAAAAAGGGCATACCTACAAAGACGAGAAGAGGGTATTACCCTAGGTGGAGTCACTTTAAATAAAACATGTGTTTGACGAGACTTTCGCATTTATTTCGAAACATAACCTAACTATACCCCAATAGTGAATAGTCCACATTACTTTGTAAAAGAATAACAGGCGTTTCGGTGGATCAATGTTTATTTAATTGTAACGTTTTGTTTTGAAGAAGATGGATTTTACAGAATGTTTCTCTGAACTATTTGCACAATTTGTATTTACAAATGAGTTGCTGCTTTATAACTATGTGATCATCGCTATAAGAAACATCGTTTAGGATATAATTTATTTGAATTCGCTCGCGTCTTTAGTCGCGTTGAACTGGCTAATCGTTATAAGTCTCGGGAACCATTTAATTCACTGGGGAAAAAAGTTTGGTTAATCCGTATGATTCTAGATAACACATTTGCCTAGTTGGTACGAGGGGCACACTTAAATGATCGGGAATAGAATATCGACGGTTCTGTGACTCAACCTCGTACATAGAATATTTTCCAGTATAAACTGACACTCAATAAGTACGCGAGTACATACTTAGTGCGTGTCAGTTTATACTGGACATTATTAAATATCCGAAGTTGAGTCACAGAACCGTCGATGTTTCGGATTGAGTTACAATTAAACCTTTTTTAGAATTTATATACTGGTCTCTTAGAATCTTGATGACATTCAAACAATTTAAAAAATGTTTAAAAACAAAAACTATGTTGGTTTAAAGTTGAAATGTCGTTAACAGAAATGGAGCTCACGCGTGAACATTTCCGGCCCATAATTTATCACAATTTTCGTCGAGACTTATCTCAAGATAAATGTCTCAGCCAACTTGTTTCGTTTTATGATGTTGAAGCACCGAGTCAAACGACCCTACCTACGAAGCTAGTGGTACCGGGTATAAATCCCGATTAGGGCAGATATTAGTATGATAGTGAGAATTGGCTGTCTTGGAAGATTTCTATAATTAGGTATTTCTTTCTTTGTAAGTATGTTTATCTTTGACTAGTTCCTATAGACAGTACAAGCCTAAAGCTTTCTTTGGAACTAAATAGGTCAATTTGTGTAGCATTGCATAGCATGCATAGCAAACATAACAGATAGAGAAAGTTGTAAACCACATTTTAGTAATTTAAGTATTCTCACCCTGTCATCAATATATATCTATGAAATTTGTAAATTTGTAAGACGTCATAAGAACATATTTGGAAAAGAAAGAGACGATATCATTAAATTGAACCTGCGGAAAAGAAATAAATAAATTAATTCATTTACTAAATTAAAAATAGTGAGCTCGGGTATCCACCACGTGGCGATTAACATATACAACAAGATACCACTCAACATTAAAAATATTATAAAAGAGGCCACGTTATGTAAAGGGTTAAAAAAATATTGTTGTTGAAATGTTATTATGACTTAAAATCTTTTTTGATAGTTAGTATACACACCTAGTTTATAGTTAATAGCATGTAATAATATTAGTAATAATAATTCTTGATATTTGATATTTAAATATATAATTGTATTGACATTGTAGTGCCCTCCCAGGGTTTATGTTAGAGCATTTAATTTATTATAACATCTTTGTAAATACAACATGAGGCAATAAAGAATATGAATATGAATATGAATATTTTACCCGGTTTTTGAAATCTAAATGCTGTAACTATAACAAATCTATTTTTCACTCAAAGCTAGATAAACATCTAAATATCAGATACACGATTTACTTCTCATTTTGTAATACTCATCATCATGATTATCCGCCAAAAGAAGTACACTGCTGGACATAGGCCTTCCCTAAGGATCTCCATGACGTCTGGTTTTGCGCTACTCACATCCATCGGCTTCCCGTGATCCTTACAAGGTTGTCGATCCAACTTATGGATGGCCTGCCAATACCTTCTTTTATAAAAGTGGGAGACAAGTGAACGTGCGGGTTACCTGATGGGAAGTAAACACCACATGAGCACCAGCAACTCAAGTATAGTTGTCGGCCCGTTGCCGGCCATTAAGGAAAATAAAAAATATTTTCTTGAAGGAGGATATAACTGGCTGCAAATACCGCCGAAGAGTGTTCGTTCCACAATTTCACCATACGTGGTAAGAAGTGCCTAGAGAAACTCACGGTGGAAGAACGCCATTTATCAAGGTGATGTCGATGGAACCTGGCCTAGAGGTTTGATAGTGGAACTCGGCGGCCGGTAACAATGCGAATAGTTATTCAGAACACTCTCCGTAATAAAGCCTATACAGCAAGTAAAGTGAACTGATGTCCCTCCGGATGGAAAGTGGATCCAATCGGATAGACATCGCTTCGGTTTCCGGTCCGTGGCCGCCACTCTAGAAGCTTTCCGCCCCACCGGCCATCAGTTCTACGAGCAATGTGTATATGTGATTTTAGTTATCTTGCAGATTTCTTCATTTCTGATTCGATCATGCAAAGATACGCCGAGCATAGACCCTTCCATTGCCCTTTGGGTGATCGTTATCCAGTACTCAAAGGCCAGTTCTACTGGTATTTCATAGAAAATCCTAAATGTTGACAGGTAAACATTTTTTAGTTTTCTTTGGGGAATAAACGTTACAGAAGTTACAAGGTGCGCAGTGAACGTTATAGTCTATAAGTCTAGATCCTAAACAGAACATGCAACAAACTCAACAGTTTCCACCAAAGCAAAGAAAACGGAGACTTGAGTTTTTTTTACATAGTGAGGAATTGAGATTTTTTGCTACAAAATGAAACAGTTATTTTATACGAAGATGAATATTAATTTTGTAGTATCTCTTTATTTACAATATAGTTAAACTTCTTAACATCCTTAGTGGCCTTTTTCTTTGCAAAGGGGTTTAGGGGTTAGTGGTGGTAGGACCCTGTGCAGGGTCCGTCCGGATCGCTACCACCATCTTATCCATTAACCACCCGCCAAGCAACAATGTTCGCATTGTTGTGTTCCGGTGTGGGGATAAGACAACCGGTGAAATTACTAGCATAGAGGCATTCCATCTTAGTCCTCAGGGTTGGCAACGCATTTGAGGTCTTAGGATTATAGTCTTGAGAATTCAATTTGTCTATGAGTCTCAGATTCCACTTACCATCAGGTGGCCTGAGTGCTCGTGTGCCTTCTCCATAACATATAAAAAAAAAATGTGAATGTATAATAATGATACAAGTACTAAGTGCACAAAACTAAATAAAAAATAAAAACAAAGATAATTGAAGTTCACGCGTGACACATAGTGAATTCTACGAATCACTACGAGAGATTTATAAATTGATGCTTGGACATGTTAGAAACTTTTATCAGTTATCACTAAATGTTTTGTCCAGTCAGTGAGAGTGCCAGATGCCCTGGCTTCAAGTCACCGTCTATAATTGCTAGTTATTTGCATAATCAATGCAATGGTACGTACGACTTTTTGATCTCTCGCGTTTAAACATTCTACCAGTAATGGAGTGCCCTAATTCATGCTCGCTCGATCTTCAAACACTGTACATCTTAAACGGATCGTTTGTTTGTATAGTCAGCATTGCGCATGTTGACACGCTTCAGTGCCATCGACGCCGACGTTATAAGTCAACAATTACTTTTGTTGTTTTCGCTCATTAAAATTAAATAGGTTTATATAGCATTTTAAATGATACGAACCACACGTACATACACACCGATCAAAAACATTACCCTCCTTTGGCAGTTGGGTAAAAACGAAATATTTAACTTAATAACATACTTTAATAGCTCAAAACAACGCCTATAAACAACTAATAAACATTATTTCGCATTTTCACCTTTTCAACACCATGCACAACCACAAACAAACTAAACGTTGACTCACTCAAAATAGGTTATGTACATCGGCGTGTTCTAGAAACATAGTACAACAGTATGCAAAATTAATCAAGTAGGCCTAACAGTAAGTAACGCATAGGGCAAGCCTTTAAATGGAACGAGGACGTGTGTGTCAACGAATACATTACGTGGAACGTAAATAACATTGAATTTTTTAACTTCCTCGGCTGGGGCTTCGCATGACGCGAGTATTTAATGAGAGTACTGTAGATTATTATTACTTTACAGAACAATTATACCTTAAAATGGGGTGAGTAGAAATGCACCCTATAAAAATCATAACTTGTTACTAATAAGAACAATGATTGAATTCACAAGTCTTTTGGAAAATTACGTTGAAATTTCAGTCTTATAATTAGTAAAATATGCTTTATTTTAGGGTGTATTTCTCTTTAACCCGCGAATGTCTTTTTAGCTCATTTTACCAGATATTCATTAGGCCTCAAATCTATTCTATTGGATAAAACCATTATTGCCATTGACATGTTATCATATTGTCAACGTTACGATAGCTCTTATTTACTTGACAGTAATGGCAGTCGAGTTGAAAATAATATAACATTGTCAAAAGTATTATGGTAAATAAAAGCCATCACAGCGAAATTATGTGATGTGATATTAGGGATTAAGGTTATAGCCAGTGACCATTTTGGCAAATGATTCGTATGGTATATACAATTATGTCATATAAAATTCGGGCAAATGAAATAATTCATATGGAATTCGGCCAAACGATAGAGGACCCTATTGCGAGAAAAATAAATCTTAAATTATAATAGTTTTAAACACACGTAAAATCCTTTTTGCTCTCAACCCGTCACTGTAATGCAGAAAGAGACTACAACAAGGTTCAGGCATTAAGAAGTCATCTTGAAATAAAGAAATTCACAAACATACACACAGAAACCCTGAAACATTACACTCCTTTTTGTAAGCAGTTGTGTAAAAATAATGCTAGCCATGCGAGAGAAGAAAACAGAAATACTTAGTCATAATTTTATTACAAATGAATACCTATATTGTTAACCGAGTAGGGGCTTTATTCTGATCGGTAAAATCTAATTGCTTTTGACATTATTAATTATCACTATTATTTTATTGATGATATGGTATGGTATGTATATCATAATACAGCGTGTAAATTTCATACGGGCATATATTTTATCCTGACGTAGTTAACGATCATACAAATCATGTGAGAAAGATATTTTGTTGGTAACTTTTATTATTGAGGAGCAGTAAATTTTTTAAAGTTTGTCTTAGGAGCAATGTACGAAGTGTGCGAGCGTCCATCGGTCGTCAATGTATCGCCTGTATCCAAGTGCAAGGACGAAATGTGTGGAAACTAAATACCAATGTCAGGCGAGTGCACCGCCTGCACCGAAATTTTTGACTTTCATGGGCGAAGTAAACAAATGGCGAACCATAACAATTCGTGAGCATAACATGACTATTATGTAGATGCTTTAATTTAATTGCGCAATGTCATACATTGCTTGCTGAATTAATTAGTAAGAAAAAAAGAAATACAACTAATGTTGCTGTTACACACGTTTTTATGTTAATTAGGGTGTATATTAACTATTGTTCAAATATATGCCCGTATGAAATTTACACGCTGTATACCGGGTGTGGCCAGTAACAGAAGCAATAAATTGAGGGATCGTTTCTACTCTATAAACGTAGCAACATTTGTTCTACAACTTAAAAAAAATATGTAATTATTTATTTGGGTGTTTTCAAACAAACTAAATAGGATTTTCAATGTACTCTATCCAATAGTCTGGTTGACATCTACTGTCAGCCTACAAACTTTGTTGTTTTCGCAATACATTGCTTGCTTGGAAAATATTAATTCATTCATATTTAGTAAACAATAAGTTATTTCGGGCAACAAATTTAGGGATCGTTTCCACACCACAAACGTAACTACATTTATTCTACAACTTTTGAAAATAACTTGTTGTTTACTAAATAAGAATGAATTTAGATTTTCTAAGCCAGCAATGTATTGCGAAAACTACGAAGTTTGTGGGCTGACAGTAGATGTCAACTAGACTATTGGATGGAGTACATTGAAAATGCTATTTAGTTTGTTCGAAAAAATCCCAAATAATAAATTACATATTATGTAAAAGTTGTAGAACAAATGTTGCTACGTTTATACAGTAGAAACGATCCCTCAATTTATTCCTCCTATTACAGGCAACACCCGGTATAGATTTACAATTATATGTATTTAGTGTGTATTTGGCATGTATTCATTAAATTATTAACTTTATGTATTGGTTTATTTATATTTCTGTAGATAGTTTATATACTCGAATAAGTAAGTTTTATTTCAAAATGGAAATAGATTAAGTGTTTCTTGTAGTTTGGTTTATTTACTTGGTGTTCTAAAGGAATTAATTTACACCGCCTGCCATATACATGGCAGGCATACGTGCATCCTTGGTTATTTCTCTGTCCAAGATTGTCTGGCAGAGATCACTATTTAGCGTTATCACCGCCTGTTATTTAAAGAGTATTTTGGTTAGGTAGAGAGTATTTGTATCGTTTTTAACACAGCTGCCATTAGTGTCTTGTTAATAGGAGCTATTGTAACGTTGAAATACGATAACATGTCAAAGCAATTATGTTTTGCCGAGTGGAATTGTGACCCTGATGCATCTATCAGTTAACTCGTAAAGAAGGCTAGAGTTATATTGCAATCTGCTAAGTGCAGTGTAGACTTAGAAGAATACCTGTTTCAACTTCATAAATCGCAGTTGTTGTTGCATTATAAACTTTAACATAGCATTATTCAGCTGTACTCCCTCCGTACTGTTGTTTGAACAATATTGAAACGCGTACCTTTGGGAATGTAAAAATTTAAAAGATAAAAAACCGGTTCTCTACCTTTTCGCCGACAAAACTTTGACAAATGCATCGTTTCGCAACCTATTCATATGGCAATTTCAGGATAATTTAAAACTAACCTTACATAGTCCTGAGATAAATCCAGAATTATTTACGTTTCAAAAAAAACGCGGGTTGTCAAATGATATGTTTGTGAAATGAATCATTTGTGAAACGTTAGTTATTATGATAGGATCCCTATAAAACCGCCTTCAGAACACAAGATATAACAACAAACATAACATCACGCCTTCATTCCCAGAGTGGGGTAGGCGGAGCTACAGAAATAACAACAACTCTAAAGACATGTTAATAATCTGTAACCACATTTTGCATAAGTAGGCTGAGATGTATACTAGTGTATTAGTGACAGGTTGCAAGCCCAGCGCCTAATAATACTACAAGCCTTTATTCCCTTAGTCGCACATAACTTCTATTAGTTGCATATAACTTCTTTTAAAATGGTAGGTCAGTCCAACAGAAGTCGGCTTTTGGCTCAAAATATTGTGGGACGCCGACTTCAGTTGGACTGACCTACCATTATAGAAGAAGTTATTTCTTGCGTTTTTGAAGGCGGTTTTTGTTTTTTTATTTTTGATACATTTTAGTGACCATGATATGCTGTTATGTGACCACATAACATAGTGACGATACGTTAGCCTAGTTGGTAGTGACCCTGCCTCCGAAGCTAGTGGTCCCGGGTTCAAATCCCGGTAGGGGAGATATTTGTGTGATGACCACGAGTATTTGTTCCTGAGTCTTGGATGTTTTCTATGTATTTAAGTATTTACTTCTCTATATTAGTAAGTATCGTTGTCTAGTACCCATAGCAACAAGCCTATAGCTTAGATTGGGACTAGGCCAATTTGTGTGACATTGTCCCGTGATATTTATTTATTTATTTCCCGTCAGTGAAAAGGCAAAAATGCTTAAGCGCCCTTTTTAATAATGGCGATTTAGCTTAAGAGCCATATACCTGATAGGGCGCTTAAGCCTCCACACTTAATAGTGGCGCTTAAGCGAGTGTTTTAGGTGCAAAGCTAAGTTTCGTATTGATTAAATTAATTTAAATTGGTACAAGAATGTTTGCCTACTTAATTTGAGTTGGTTTTGGAAGATGTTCCAAGTTTGAAACTTATAGTAGTCATTACTTCATCATAAATGATATACCGGGTGTTGCCTGTAACAGGAGCAATAAATTGAGGGATTGTTTCCACACCACAAACGTAATAACATTTATTCTATAACTTTTGAAAAAAACTTATTGTGAACTAAATATTAATTAATTTAGATTTTCTAAGCCAGCAAAGTATTGCGAAAACTACGAAGTTACTAGGCTGACAGTAGATGTCAACCAGACTATTGAATGGAGAACATTGAAAATGCTATTTAGTTTGTTCGAAAAAATCCCAAATAATAAATTACATATTAAGTAAAAGTTGTAGAACAAATGTTGCTACGTTTATAGAGTAGAAGCGATCCCTCAATTTATTGCTCCTATTACAGGCAACACCCGGTAGTTATAAGAACATTACGTTACAGCCGCAACTCGCCTATCACACCCACCCACCACACCACACCACATCACATATAAAGTTGAATGTTGTGATGCTGGTCATTCCCTTGCTTGCCAATTTACTATCGTAACAAAACCAAGCATTATACCTACTGTGTAAGTTTAAAAAAACATGTTTACCGTGTTTATGTCCTTAGCCAAGCTAATCAATTTGCTTACACGCGAGTGTAAAAATGCAGTTTAAAAGCGAGGAATTTCCTTTGACATACATACATACATATTATCACGCCTTCATTCCCAGAGTGGGGTAGGAAGAGCAGCAGAAATACCAACAACTACAACAGTTGTTGGCAATTCTGTAACCACATTTTGCACAAAAAGGCTAAGATGTTTACCAGTGTATTAGTGACAGGTTGCAAGCCCATCGCCTAACAGTACTAGAAGCCCTCATTCCCTTACTCGCCTCTTACGACATCCACGGGAAGACATGGAGTGGCACTATTCTAACCCGGCAACCACACGGGCAAATTTCTGAGTTTAAGTATAATATTAATCAAATCCAAGAGCTATATGCTCGAAGTGCGGATGTGTTGCATAAGTGGCGAGTGGCACCTTATGGTCATTTAAAGTCCAGAAGCACCTCTCTACCCTTAGTCCCTCTGGAACTGTGGCTTCTTTGAAGCGGTTATTTTGTGGGACCCATTCAATTGAGTTGGCGAGTCACGGTCTGCTGTTTGAACCAAAGTAATGCATTGGCCAGGCTGACGCCATAGTTTCATCAATAGCCTAGTTCACCGATCCATGTAACTTCTTTTATATAGCCTGCTTCCTCCGTCCACATAGAAGTCGTTTATCGCTATTCCTGGGACTCAAAATTTATCCGTGAAAGCGTAACAAATAGACAGACAGACAGATTTACTTTCACATTAATATTAGTATCGGCGTAATCGGCGTGGGGGATCCGGCTTAAGTTTCTGATTCCGATTTTACGAACAATTGTCCACGCGTGTTTAATAAATAACTTGATATTGTTTTTTTCTCATTCTTAACACAGACACCGTGATTGTATAGATAATGGTACGGAACCCTTCGTACGCGAATCCGACTTGCACTTGGCTGGTATTTTTGATTCGTTTCACTTTTCATGTTCTATGTACTGCTGTTATCAATGTTTCTGTCTTTACAAGACCCATGACGTACCACATCACATCCAAGGCTACAAAATTACAAATCAGGAAACGCAAGCTTCATGCATGATCAAAATGTAAACTTGATTCGATCACTTGAACCGAAGTCACCGAAGTCGGTGTTACTCGCCCGCGTAGTCACTTCAACCGTAATCGGTACACTCAGTCGAGCGAAGTCGCCGTGGAGAGCGCACGTGCCCCCGCGTTACATCCAAAATTCTTAATACCCGACCGATATTCTAAAACCACGTTAAGAAGCCATAAAACTCTGGTTTTTTGCACTGTGCTTGTGGAGTGAAAGTTAGTCGGTTATACTATGAATGTGTGATTCGGTGTCGTGGTTCGTGTTTAGTGTGTCTTACAAGTTTTTTGAAGTGTACGCGAGTAGGGGCTTGTGGGCAGGCGCACTGTGTTTTTTTCTTTGGAAAGGTGAGTTCTTTTCATAACTTAGTTGGTTTCGCATTTTTTCAGGTGATCATTTTTATGTATATTATAAAGTACATCATGTGGGTGTAAACTTTCAATTCTTCAACGTAAATACGTTTTAATAATTTGTTATTTGAGATTTGGATCACAAATCGTAATTACGAAAGAGATTTTCAACTGCTTATAAATTACTAACACCTAGGTTTCTTTATTTATTTATTTTTGTATTTTACACTGACGTCTTTAGTACATTTGCTTCCTCACACACATCTGTTTAATATCCATTATGATTGACTGATTAATTGTTAAGTGCTGTAACAGATGCTTTTCGTTATGGTTAACATTATTGGGTAATGTTCTTACTAACGGCATCAAATAAATCAATATTCACCACATTATTTTCTGAAAATAAACATGCACTCACTGAACAATCTACTTTTTTCTAAATATAACGCTGTTATGAAAAAGTTTAAGTCAATATGAATACAGGATCGTAAATTATAGTTTTTGAAGTACCAAAAAAAAGACATTAAAACGCTTTTCAGTCTAAATTGGTAACGAAACTTAAGATTTAGCTGTGGAATTATGAATATCTAGTATAAAATGAAGATAAAATGAAGATGTAAAAATTACTTATCTATGATGTATTGCAATCATTCTTAGTTTATAAATATATATCCATCTTCACTCTAATCGAATTATTATTATTATTATTATTATCCATATAAATTTACCGTGTGGTTGCCGGGTTAGAATAGTGCCACTCCATGTCTTCCCGTGGATGTCGTGAGAGGCGACTAAGGTAATAAGGGCTTGTAGTACTGTTAGGCAATGGGCTTGCTACCTGTCACTAATACACTAGTAAACTTCTTGGCCTGATTGTGCAAAATGTGGCTATAGAAATATCAACAAGTTTTTTTAGAGTTGTTGGTATTTCTGTAGCTCTGCCTACCCCACTCTGGGAATGAAGGCGTGATGTTATATGTATGTATGTATTTAAATCTACCTAAGATCAGCAAAGGTTTATTTTAACAAATATAAGTTATGATACGGAAAATCATAACACATTTTATTTAGAATATTTATGGAGGAATCATTAATAAATACATGAAATTAAGTATGTTTTAAGAATCTCATTCAAATAGCATCTTCTTTCAGAGTTATTACATTAATGCTTTGACAGGTGGAACACAAATAGGGTTGCCCCCCCACATGCGAATACAAAGGGAAATGTGTGGTTATATTTAGACTTATCTCGCTGATTTGATGCCTCTTGGATACTATTACATTTGAACAAGTAAAAAAAAGGGTGAAATTCTATTTTTTGTCTGTATAATTATTTTTAACGTATGGTTCAGGAGTTATATTCCATTTGGTAAACCCTAATTGATTTTGACATTGTCAACGTTATTATGGGTGTATTGCAAAAATATTGTACATAGTTAAGGACCTAATTGATGTCAAAGTTTAATTGAAACAAATCATTTTTCCTTTGCGTAACGAAAATTAGTCATAAAATTGTATGGTTATTCTTCGTTACACAAAGGAAAAATGTTTTGTTTCAATTAAACATTGATATCAATTAGGGCCTTAACTATGTACAATATTTTTGCAATTCACCCTTATAGCTCCTATTTACAGTAATGGCGGCCGAGTTAAACTGAAAGCGATAACTTGTCAAAAGAAATATCATTTTTCCGAGTACAATTTTATGGATGACAATATTGTAAACCTTTAAATACTTAGCAGCTAGGTACAGTCGAACTTAGAAGTATGTGTACATATTAGTACATTGTCGCAGTAACGTATGAAAGTGAGTATTTTAAATTACGTATAGTCAAGAGCATTAATGTGTATAAACGTTCCCAAGACGTAATAAATTACTTTACATCTTTTTTATCACTGATAATAAGGTCCATGTATACATATATTTGACGCGACGGCTGTATTTGTATTAAAATTACAATGATACTAAAATAGGTACTGGTTTACCAGGTAACTGATCTCGACTGTAATACACATCTCACGATGTGTCAAAATTGACAGTTTTCTATGGATTGGCGTTTACTTTGACGTATCTTGGGTCAAAATTATTTTATTAATAGGGCTCTACGAATATGAACCGTAATCATACTGGGCCTCTTTTCTACTGCGTTGTAACGATATCGAATTTGACGTGTTTTTGAATCATTTATGTCAGTGACAGTTGCCATTATTGTAAATGACATAAGAGTTATCAAAATTTTAAATAAATAAATCAATCACAGGACAATGTCATACAAATTGACCTAGTCCCAACCAAGCTCTAGCCTTGTACTATGGGTACTAGATAACGATGCACTTACTTATATAGAGAAATATGTACTTAAATACATAAAAAATATCCAAGACTCAAGAACAAATACTCATGCTCATCACACAAATATTTGGGTCATACACAGATTTAGGTTACCCTCTTTCCTGTGGACACACCGAAAGTTAACGTTTTTAAGGCCTAATTGACCACAGGAGGGCAATTTTGTTTTTAAGAGTGTGTATGATCCATCTGCCCGTACCGGGATTCGAACCCAGGACCCCTGCTTCGAAGGCAGGGTCACTAACAACTAGCGTGACGTCGAACACTTGACAATACGGAAACACGTCGAAGACGATATCGTTATTACCGTATAGAATCCCAGCCCTGGTTTTGGCTGAGATGGTCTTTTGAAGTGTCTAATGCTGCCTTTCCACCAGAGTTGTGCGGGGTAGCAGAGCGGTGTACGAGGAAGAAATCCACCAATAGGAGAGCTGCGCTGAGTGAAGCTAGGATTCCTATTGGTGGATTTTTGCTACCTTATCTCGCACAGATCTGGTGGAAACGCAGCCTTAATAAGGTCTTCAAAGCAGCTATCCACGATCAGTTTTAATTTTCTGTGTTCAGTGAACTAAACTGACAGTTAAATCTAAGCATGTGAAGATAAAAACTGTCGGTTTGTAGTCTAGTCATGCTGAGTTTTAAATGATCATTAAATAACAATGCAGTTCTGTTTACGCTCAGAGAAAAGGACAGAGCTATATAATTGTTATAGCCTGTCCTTTTCTCTCAGCGTAAACAGAACTACATTGTTATGTCACGATAACCCCCCGGGGCTTCTAACATTCTTGGTAAAATAATATTGCTTTTTACATTTCATCGCATTGTCAACGTTACGATAGCTTTTATTTACTTGATAGTAATAGCGGCTGAGCTCAAAACAATACAATAATAAATGTCAAAGACTATAATTTTACTGAGCAGAATAGAGGCCCAGTTTACTTGAAAACTGTCAGTTAAAACTGAACGTGAGTAACCGCCGTTAGGGCCCTATTTAAAAAACTGATCTTTAGGGAGACGTCCATCTCAAGGCGCGTTAAAAATTACAGGTTTTATTGAAGGATTGACTCAAGATGAGTTTATTAAAACGTCTCTTAAATGTTGCTATAGTCGGGCCAATTATAGGATGACCCCTAGCCTATACTTTACTGGGTTAGAACGACGTATTGCGCCTTTGACGTGTTTTGACATTGTTATTAACTTGGCTGCCATTAGTGTCGAGTAAATAAGAGTTATCAATACGTTGAATCTCGCTCTGGACAGCTCATTTAACATTTATTTACACTGCCTGTCATCAATACTAGATTAATAGAAACGGCGCAAAGACGTGAAGTAATTTAAATGATTCACCTCTTATTTATTACAAGCTTATGAACGAGTGGTTGCCGGGTTAGAATAGTGCCACTCCATGTCTTCTCGTTGATGTCGTAATTGGCGACTAAGGGAATGAGGGCTTGTAGTACTGTTAGGCGATAGGCTTGCAACTTGTCACTAATACACTGGTAAACATCTTAGCCTACTTGTGCAAAATGTGGTTACAGAAATTTAACAAGTATTTTTGTAGTTGTTGGTATTTCTGTAGCTCTGCCTACCCCACTCTGGGAATGAAGGCGTGATGTTCTTTAACTTGTAGTTGTGTGTTGGATCAAATCTTAAAAGTCAACTTTCAAGCATTTTACTTTATCGGAATGGGATGACATTTGGAGGAAGTTTTTAAAATGATATACCTACAAGGTGACATCGAAAACGTGATCAGAAACTAGTTTTTCAGACACGGTAATTGATAGCCATTTTCAAGTAATATTTGTTACAAGAAACAAAAGCTATTTCTTTTTTGTTATTTTCCCCTTAATTCAATCACCAATTTAGTAAATTATGGTTACCCTATTTTTAGAATCACACCCTCTATGAATCCTATTCAGACTATTTTACTTTAATGACTCTTCAGTCACAGTGACAATTCCACTCAGTCATTGTCAATTATTTGTTTTGTTGTTTTATGTTTATTTTTGCATCTCTTTGAGTCGAGTAGGGAGACCACACTGTTTACAATCAATTATTTAATTATGATCTTTGTGTGATTAAGTATGAATACTAAATTTAAACACCTACATATATAATTAGGATCCCACTTTAATGCTTAGTTAAGTCATATCACTTTTGATCATGTCTTTGATGTCACCACGTTGTTATTTCTAAAAGATGATTTAATGAAACATTAGGGAGCTGAATTTAGTATATCAACGGCTTAAACAAGCTACTGAAATTTGCAGCTGCTTCTGTTAGACTGTACTGTAAGCCTGGTAGGCGCCTATTCCTAAGCGTAATACTTTACGCACTTTCAACTAAGCTACGTAGAATAAAAGTATACGTCTTGCAGTGTTAATATATTCTTTCATTTATTTTAACGTTTAAATATACATTAGTTCACATGTGAATGCCAACGCGGTCCGTTGGAGACTCTCGAGCGTCCCCCTGAAAACCACCGGCGGGCATTCCATATTTCGAAATCTTTTTTATTCAAAAGATTTCGAGACATTTCGACATAACAAAATAGAAACAAGAAAACAATGAAAGGAGTATGTACTGCCACATCCTTCTTTCATTACATCCCTCGCCCCTCTGGAAGCAAGGTCCCTACCTATGCTATCCTATACGAAACCCTAATGACTACCTAAGGAGGGAACAATACATTATGGGGGATCGTCCTGCTCTACAGGATAATTTCCTGTGACAATACCGCATCTGATGCCAAAACTTGTGTTAGTGACGTACCATGCGTCATCAGCATCGTCTGCGCTAGTTGCCATAGCAAACTTCGACTCTTCAAAAACCCTGCCAAAAATAAAAGACGCGATCCATGGTTAACCTTACATATCTACTGTCAAACATGCTTGACAGCCCAAACACTGAAGGTGCCTGGTCAACAAGAAAGAATCAATTCCCTTTATACGTTGCCAGCATAAAATTACAAAAGCATTAAACATCGTACCAAGGAGGTTGGTATCGACATTAAAAAACAAATAGACCCATGTCTATGATTTAACGCCTTAGGGTTTGGCGCACACAGTCGCCTTTACTTGCGGAACCATAGACATCCCCTCTCATCAGACAGAGAGTTACTGTCTGTGGTGCCACAGGCACTATTTCTAAGTGAGATGACATCAGATATGTCATGTCACTTTGGCATGACAACTAAACTAATATTCTGAAGGAATATTAGTTTTACCTACCTATTTAAGTCGTGATAAGAATTCATGCTCTGAAAGACCATCAATCGTTATCAATTTGATATATACTAACAAAAAATTTTATTACTAACTACAGCTGTGCTAAGATATTTAATTACATGTCATTAAATTAAAAAAAACCATATATCAGTAGTACAGTTTGCGAACGTAAGCGTCGCCAGATGGCAGCTTAACTCAGCATCAGTACATGAAATTAATAAACACCATTAAAGACATCTGAAAACAAACAATTATACGGGGCCAAGCATCCAAGCTATCGAAGAGCTGGCGCCTATTAAGAGACAAGACATAATAGTTTAAAACAAAATTTCAACGATACGGCTCTACAGAAGGGACGGGCATGGTGCAGTCCAGACATCGGACTTCCTGTGCCTTCCACATCAAAGGCAGGATTGCATGCCAGTGTTCCTTCTGCTAACAGCAGCCGTCAGACTTCTTACATCAGTTTTTTTTCAACTCAGCAAATGCGCATGAAATAAAAACATAATTATACACATTAAATCAAATAAAGTACAGCTGCCCATAATAACATCATAAGAGCATGAATAAGCATCCAACCATATCGCCATCACATAACAAACGATATGAAATCCATGACTTGAGCACCATATAAAACATCTGTCAGGCGTTATGTGAGGTGAAACCCATACAGAGTTTCTTCCACACCTTACAGGCAAAGTGGAATTCTCATCATAAGACCAGACGTAATGTTCCCATGGAGACAAGCCTGCATCTCACTTTCCTCTCCCTTTTCATTGCTATTCACGCTTGCTCATGTGTTAGCGAACTGCAAAGACAAAAAAAAATAATAATATTATACATGACTATACACAATTATATACACCCTTATAACTAAGCTCTAGCGTGAAATTTCTTTAACCTATTCCTATGAACAATAATACATTTTGTTACCGTACCGACTTTCCTGATCTTATAATTATTATTACAAAGCCTTGTAACAATTTCGAATGGTCCCTTGTATCTCCTAGCAAGTTTATTGCTTAATCCAGACTTGCGCTTCGGACAGTATAGCATTACGAAGTCCCCACTATCATAAGAGATATCTTTGGCCTTGATATCGTAGTAAAACTTGTGCGGTCTCTCTAATGGTATTAGAAGTAAATACTGAGCCTTTGTCGGTTATCAGCTGTCGAACTCCTCCAAATCGGCACAATATTTCGGTAACCAAAAATTCATTGATGGTTTCCGCGGTGGCTCTGGGCACGGCTTTGCACACTGCATACTTCGAGAGGTATTCCACTGCGACTAAAATATACCTGTTCTGTTTATTCGAAATCTGTAACGGCCCTACCACATCGACGCAAAACTTGTCGAATAAATCTGCAACATTTATCGGTATTAATGGTGCGATCACTTTGTTGACATTCCTCAGTTGACACTGTTGACACGACTTGACATATTCGTTTACTTTTTTCTCTGCTTTGGACATGTAATATCTTTCATTAAACTTTTCATATGTCTTAAACAAACCAAAATGTCCTCCAGACACTGGCTCATCATGCAATTCTAGCATACATTCTGCAAACTTCTCCTGCGGCAATACTAAGAGCTTTCTTGTTTCTTGTCCAACATCCCTTTTCCTATACAATAAATTATCCTGCAAAAAATAATTTTGATAAACATTCGTATTGCTCTGTCGCATTTGATCCAAAATATGGCGGCAAAATGAATCAGTTCGTTGTGCCGTCCTCATACTATCGCTATTCAGCGCATATAAGACGAATCCGTCTTCTTGTTCGGGAATTCTCTCCATACACTCTGCACTCGGGTTCTCGATCAACGGATTTCTGCTCAAGAAGTCGGCTACGACATTATCCTTGCCACAGCAGTATACAATATCGAAGTCCCAGGACTGTATTGATAAAGCCCATCTGGCGAGTCTGCCGTTCATGTCACGCTTGCTTTTTAACCATATTAACGCTCTATGGTCAGTGACAACCTGAAATTTCATTCCCCACAAATAGTGCTTAAAATAATTTATCGCCCATATTAATCCTAGGCATTCTTTCTCTGTCACTGAATATCTTTGTTCAGCGGCACTTAATTTTCTTGAGGCGTATGCAACTGGCTTCATTTCACCTTCCTTGCCCTGACAAAGGCAACTTCCCAACGCCTTCTCGGAACTATCGACAAACACTCTCGTTATCGCATCCTTATCATTAGAGAAATATGCCAATACCGGTGCGGAACACATTTTCTCCTTCAATTTGTCAAACGCTCTCTGTTCTTCTTCTGCCCAAACAAACCTTTTATTTTTCTTTGTAAGGCTCGTTATCGGTAATGCGATCTCTGCAAAATTATCGATAAATTTTCTGTAATAAGAGTACAAACCCAGCACTGATCTAACCTCCTTTACGTTCCTTGGGGTTTGTATCTGCCTCATTGCCTTTATCTTGTTCACATCGGGCCCAATTCCATTTGCTGACACCTCATGTCCCAAAACTGTCACTTTCTGGTACCCAAATTTGCATTTACTCGGTTTTAGGGTTAAGTTGGCCGATTTTAACCGCGATAAAACCTCTTCCAATGCCGACACAAATTCTTCAAACGTTTTACCATAAACCAAAATATTATCGACATATACAACAACCTTTTTGTATTTCAACCCTGCAAGCACCTTGTCCATCACTCGCTGGAACATGGCTTGACTCGTTTTCAAACCAAACGGCAATACATTAAATTCATATAGCCCCGTATGCGTCACGAAGGCCGTCTTTTCTTTGCCTTCGCCCAGAGCTAACTGCCAATACCCTGAATTCATATCAAGGTCAGCAAAATATCTGGCTCCCTGTAAACAACCAAGCAAATCATCCGTCCTTGGAATCGGGTACGAATCCATCCTTATTTTTTTGTTTAGCGCTCTAAAATCGATACAAAATCTTGGTGGGCCCTCCGGCTTGTCCACCAACACAACGGGTGAAGCATAAGGACTTCTTGACTCCTGTATTATGCCATTTTCCAACATCTCCTGTACTTGCGCATCAATTATTTGCCTCTGTTTATTCGACACCCGATACGGTGCTTTATGAACTGGTTCATCATCCGTGGTATTCACTGAAATAAAAGTATCCTTATAACATCCCAATTCTCGGGTTGCAAAAGAAAAAGTGTCGCGGAACCCTCTCAATAAACCATCCAATTCTGTCTTTTGCTTGCCCGTCAATCCATCATTCACGTCAAAGACAACCGGTTTCTCGTCGTTAAGATTTAACAAATAGTTTTCATTGCGCTGCACCCAATCTGTAAAATAAATATAATCAGTTTTCTTCAAAGAAGATTCATTATATACAAACTCATTAGGATCATGAGCACATATAGAAAAAAATGTTTTTTTCTCATTATGACGTGAGATGAAAGGCACCGAACTAATTTGTTTCAGTGTCAACTGACTCTTTGCGAAATCGATTATTGCTTGGTTTTGTCGTAAAAAGTCTTGTCCTAGTATGATTATTTCAGCCGTATCGTGTATAATTAATACGCGTTGCCGATAATATACTGACGCAATTTGCATCCCTACCTCGGCAGAGGCATGCACATTGATTGCATAACCGCCTACCGCTCGCAAGGCCATAGGTCCGTGCGTTTGAGAATCCAAGGATAATTTATCCCATCGGGATTTGGAGATACAAGAGACACTCGCACCTGAATCAACGAGTGCTTCACAAATAATACCATTTATTACTACTGGAATAATCGGTACAGAAACATCCCTAGACTTATCTACAAGGATCGGGTTTGAATCCATGCCGCCTGTCGCATCCCGATCTACTAACGACGCGGCGTGAAGTTTGGGTGCTGCCTTGATGAAGAAGGAGTAACCTCTCGATAATCGGATCGATAACTTTCATTGGCCGTCGCCGCGCCTTGCTGCCTTCGCGAACTTTCTTGTGGTGTCCAAGGGCGTGGGCGTGGACACGGACGAGGACGAAGATCGTGTGACTCGCGTGGTGCTTCTGGTTCAAAGTGCACTCTGCGTGGCGCTATTGTAGCTGGCGTCCCGAACGGTGTCGACTCATCGAATCGTGGTGTGTGCATCGGCTGATCACCGCGGTTCCTGATTTCTTCGAAGTTTACATCTGGATTAAAAACTGGCAATTCTACATTTCTTGCATATGTGTTGTCGCAATTAAATATGTCCTCCATTTGCATTATTGTTTTTCTAAGTTCCTCTTTAGATGCAAATAACTTCGATGCCAACAGCCACTGGTGATGCTGGTTCATAGATGTAATAAAATGCCTTATGAATCTTTCATCATCGATTTTAGCTTTAACAGCTAAGTTTTCTAAGGCGTAGAAATATTCAATCAGCGTTTCCTTGTTTTGCTGCCTTCTGTAGTAAAATTTTTGAGCAAAATCACCTCGGCAAGGAAATTGCAGTTTCAATTTTTCCACTAGCACTGCGTAGGTCGTGAATTCCTCAAAATTTGTCTTAAACCAGTGAAGGGCTGGTCCATCTAGATATGCGGCGATGGCATATTTTTTCTGCTCATCAGACCATCCTTTGATGATTCCAATGGCCTGGTACTGCATTAAAAAAATCCTCCGTATCAGATAGCCCATTATATTTTCCAGTCGCCATTTTGCTATGCTATATGGGAAGGACACGCACAAAAATAAAATACTAATATGGGAACAGTTTAAAGCGAGAATAAGTTAATAAAGATATCACTCAGGTTCAGGTCAGGAGCACTCCACTTCTTGCTTGCGAGAAGATTCTTCGGTTCTCTTATTCTCGATACCCCGTACGGCTCCAACATGTAAGCCTGGTAGGCGCCTATTCCTAAGCGTAATACTTTACGCACTTTCAACTAAGCTACGTAGAATAAAAGTATACGTCTTGCAGTGTTAATATATTCTTTCATTTATTTTAACGTTTAAATATACATTAGTTCACATGTGAATGCCAACGCGGTCCGTTGGAGACTCTCGAGCGTCCCCCTGAAAACCACCGGCGGGCATTCCATATTTCGAAATCTTTTTTATTCAAAAGATTTCGAGACATTTCGACATAACAAAATAGAAAAAAGAAAACAATGAAAGGAGTATGTACTGCCACATCCTTCTTTCATTACAGTACCTACCGTAGTTTAATCTCATTAAATTTCACAACACATTAGCGAAACCCTAAACACGTGGGCAGAAGGAAATGCAAACGTTCGCTAAACTCGATTTAACGTTCGTCTTAACTCCCTGACGTCATGTCGTTGTTGGCAAACAGAAACTCGAGTGACTTTGATTTCATGTTTATCTTACGACATCCAGATAAATGTACGACGACGCGTTGGCTTAGTGGGTAGTGGCCCTGCCTACGAAGCTAGCGGTCCTGGGTTCGAATACCGGTAAGGGTAAATATTTGTGTGATCTGTTCCTGAGTCTTGGGGGTTTTCTATGTATTAACATATTTATTTCTCTATATAAGCATGTTTATCGTTGTCTATACCCACAGTACAAGCCTAGAGCTTAGTTTGGGACTAGTTCAATTTGTGTGAGATTGTCCCCTTATATTTATTTATTTTAACAGCTTTTCCAAGTTACCTTGAAAAGACAGTGTGAGGACAACGCATGGAGATGTAAAACTAAGTAATTAGCTCTTAAGTGTTTTGAAATAACTTAATTAGGTTCCTTATATCAATATTTTTTTATACAATATATTTTAGGTGTTTACATACATACATACATATTAGAGTTATCTATACATACAATGTAAAAGAAGAAACTGACTGGCTGACTGATCGATCAACGCACAGTCGAAATTCTAAGGGATTCCTTGGATATCCTAGGGAAGAAGAAGGGATTTTTGAAAATTCATCTCACAATATAAAAGGGGTTGAAATAGGGGGAGACTAATTACAAAACTAATTATACGCGTAAAAAGTCGCGGGAATCCTCCAGTAAAAATAAGTGTTCTAGTAATAAAAACTTCTTTTGTCATAAATTAAATATAGCAATAATTAATCATATTCATATAAATCACATTTAATATTCCTTTGCTTCGTTAAATCGGTTGAATTTAATTTTCAGAGTAAAATAAAATGTAACATTTTCTAACGGTAATCAATAATCAAGGGAGTTATTATGATATAGCTAAGGTAAAAGCACCAATGGTCGACACTTTTAGCTAACATGCACCAGTAATCGACAGAAGCTTTTAATCCAAAGATCATAGGGTTACAAATTGATTGTTGCAAGAAAAATGAATAACTCTTATCTTCTTTGCATAAGAGTCAGTGTCGAACATTGGTCCTAAGTCGAGTACTAGTGTCGTTACCTTATGCAGTTCATTTTACGACCAGCGTAAAGGACAGCTATAGCAGTTATATAGCTCTGTGCTTTAACCTCCAAGTAATCATTTATTATAAGTGTCATACACGTGTTATAATCATTACGTACATCTGAGATCTGCCTCTCGGCCTACAAAAATAGATAAGTTTTTTTTTAAATAACAAGTAACAACCCTTCAATGCTACCACAAATACAAGTAATTTAATATTGACAGTAATTAAGAATACAATGTCATACTTATTTTTAATCGCAACTATTTATCTTAGAACCTAATTCCTACTTATTAATTAAGTGCCAGTTAGACTTGGTCATTAAAGTAAGTACATATCCATTGTTAATATCTTGTCTTGACTCTCGACAAGAGTTTGCACTTTATCTTCTTTTTGAAAATGTTGAGTTTAAGCCCTTTCTTATCTGGTAAGAGATTATAAACTGTAGTCTCATACACTTTTAATGAAATGAGGTTTTACCAGGCACGACATTAATTTTATATTTGACAAGAAAAAAGCTTTTTAATAATAGAAAACGTGTGGCTAGAAGGTCGTCGATAACTTTGACGTACATTTATTGGACACTGTGACACGCCTCCAGTCCGATTACGCCGATTTGTAACAAAATACTTTAGTACTTTTTGTTAGAGAGAAGGGAATATGTCAATTTGATCTGGTGTTATTGGTTAGAGAAAAATAGGCTTGTTTCAAGTTCAATAATCACTGTTTTATTTGTTTCTGAGTACGAAGTGCTTACATGAAACATTTATATTATGAATTGTGAAAAAGAAAAAAAAAAAGAAAAAATGTTTATTATATAAAAATAAAACTACAAGGTGAAGCAGCTGCTCTGGGGACTGAGCTAGGATGCCCTGTGTTACAGGCCCCAGATGAATACAAAACAAGAGGAAAGAATACAAAAATAAATAGGTCAACAATCAATATTTAACTGATTAAACTTTAAGATTACATTATTCTAACTTAGGGTTTAAAATAACTTTAACCGTGTTGGGTGCGTGCACGTGAGTTAATGTGTTTGGTACATATATAAATAAAAAGATAAGTTGGTCTTTACATTAGTAATGTCTATAATTAAAGATTACAAATTATAACTTGCGATTAAGCCTAAGTAAATGCTCATTTAATTAAATGTATTTATTGATAATATTTTATTTGCAACTCCGTCTGCGTATAATTACAACGCTACTCCCTTGAGAAATATTTATTTTTTAATTATAAATATTATCTTAGCCCACCACAATACAAACGGAGATTTTAGTAAGTTCAGTTATCTTTACTCTTCGAAGCGATTTCCAAAGGACCATGGGCAGAAATGTCCCCCCCCACCAACAGAAATGAAACATGTCTCATTTAATAGATCTCAGCAACATTATGTATTTTACTATGGAGACGATCACCAGATGTATGGGGTTTTCTTGGAAAACCATAATCGTATCGTATGGAATTTGTTTGAAAATAAACACATATATGGATGATTTGCCTTATTTGGCCCTTGTTTTCATTAAAAAAATCCCATTGATTTTGCTACTAAAATAAGTATTTTGTCTTTTTTTGGGTCCTTATAAACATATAGACATGCATCCCGTTACTGTTGGTGGGGGGGACAGTGCCCATACAAATTTGCCCATTGTCCTTTGAAACAAATACAATAGAACTTTATAAGGATGATTTATATTTATATTGCATAGGTATTTGTATGTTAAAAAGTAAACTATTAAATATTTTTATCAGTTTTATTCGTGCGTTCATGTAATTTTTTGCCGTGTAGTTAACCCGGCAAGCACAGAACAGAACAGTGCCGCTCCATGTCTTCCCGTGGATGTCGTAAGAGGCGACTAAGGGCTTGTAGTACTGTTAGGCGATGGGCTTGCAACCTGTCACTAATACACTAGTAAACATTTATGCAAAAAGATTTTAGACCAAAATTGTTAGAGAAAACAATTTTATGCATTTTAAATGGATACCAAATTTTACTTCTTCATACTAATAGTATCTAATATACAGATATTAAAAATATATAATGAAATAATAATATTACCATTTTTAACGCTAAAACTGTATTTTATTATCCAAGAAGAATAAACAAGTATGAAATATAATTTTCGACGTGAAAGTTCGACCTTTGTTCACATTTCTCAGAAAATACTACGTTTGACCTAGTTTGACTAATCATGGTAATACTTTAATACTAGCATCTTCCCGCGACTCTTTCTGCGTAGGATTCGTTATTTTGCCATCCAGTGGAAACAGTGATTTGTTTAGGGATAAATTAGGTTATGTGCTGTTCTAGGCTATTATTAGTCCGGTCAATTTAGACATCCGAGGGTTTTTTTATGGCATCGAAAAGGCAAAAGAGCACACAGGCCACCTGATGGTAAGTGGAAACTGTGACCCATAGACATTCGCATTCACAAGACTGCAAATGCGTTGCCCATCCTGAGGACTAAGATGGAATGCCTCTATGCTAGTTATTTCACCAGCTGTCTTATCCCCAAACCGGAACACAACAATGGGAACACTGATGTTTGGCGGTAGGTTAATGGATAAGATGTTGGTAGCGATCCGGACGGGCACAAGGTCCTACCACCCTAGGTACAATAATTCGCACCCAACTCAAAGTTGATAGGATTTCTTTTTAATGATAAGGTTAAGGCACACGAGCACTCAGGCCACTTGATGGTAAGTAGAATCTGAACCCATAAACATTTGAATTCTCAAGATTATGATCTTAAGACTTCAATCCTAAGACCTGAAATGCAAACCCAATTTAAAATAGTAGTAAGATTCTGCCGACAAAGTTTTTTTTTTTTTTTACTAAGAATGGATTTCAGTATTATGTCAGGGTAGTGCATATCCCAGGGAAACAGGATAATGAGTATCAGTGAAAGGTATAAATATATTAATAATATTTTTGGGTAAGGCTAAGGGAACTTTGCCTCTTCAGCCAAAAAGTAGGGCGATAAAAGGGCGATAGAGTGCGTGCGAATTTATATTTTTAGACTTAATTTATTTAATTTAATTTTCTTATCTAGGCACAATTTGCTTAAATAATTATGTGTGTGTAACCTTTCGTGGTCTCACCTGGTGGTTCCAACGGAAGATCAGAGCTGACAAATGCCAGCATTATGCTGAGTTGGAATCAATTCGTGTCTACATTTTTCTGGTGTTTATTTCTCTGTTATTTGTTGATGTTTGTCACGAATAAATGTATTTCTTTCTTTCTTCTCTTTCTATATTAATATGGAGTAAGGTTGTCAAGGCGATAACAGTCGTCTTAACTGTTACGGAAAATGGGACGCTATAGATAAGTCTTTGTGCGTCCGTGTGTCCTGACGTTAAAGATTTGTATCTTTTAAACCGAAAGAGATAGTGTTTTATTTTTCAGAAGACGTGGTATTAAGGATATTTTTCCCACAAATAAAGATACATAAATAAAAATTATAAAATAAACGGAGTCCCCGTACTAGAAATATTTTTTTCAACGTATTTAGTTTTTGTTGTGTCGTAATAAATGTAAAATATAGAAGCGGCAAATTTGGTATGATTATGATAGTGGTAAAAATTAAAAAAAAAACTGGTCAAGTGTGAGTTGGCCTCAAGCTATAAGCTTTAATAAATAATAATAATAATAATAATTTATTTCAGACATCATGGATCCATAAATGTGTTAGTTATACAAAATACTTAAGAACTAAGGTTACTATGATACAAATGCTTAAAGAAAAGGCAGAAAAAGAATAGAAAAAAAAAGCCAAATAAAGTCAAATAAAAATAAACAATTGCCAGCGTAACAGCCCTAAGTACCCTAGACCCCCTGCACGTGCAGGCACACCCAATGCCTCTGGTAAATATATCATACATAATATTTTTTTTATCATATAATTATCACGCCTTCATTCCCAGAGTGGGGTAGGCAGAGCTACAGAAATACCAAACACTGTAAAAAGACTTGCTGATTCTGTAACGACACTTTGCACAAGTAGGCTGAGATGTTTGTTTTAAAAAAATATTAAGTCCTAATATTGATGCGGCGTTACGAAACTCTCAGTGCGCTAGTCTGGCTTGTACTTAACTGGTTACTTTTAGTTATTTATGTCTTATTTATTCTACTTAAATATGTCACTAAACAAATCCAAAGTTGGTTGGTACTCGTAGTTAATGCTGGTTGAAAATTCATCAAGAAACACATATAGTTACTGCCGCAAAAATTTAAACAAAATAAATGTATGGTGTGATTTATTTTTACTTGTTAAGAGGACTGTAAAACAAAAAAATCCATACAAAATGCGATAGCGTTTTTCTCCTCTTAAACGTTGTCCAATTTTTTAATATGTTGTATTATAAAAAAAGTAGGTCTGTACGTTTTCTTTTCCAAGAAAATATTTATTCAAAGAAAAATAAATAAAAAAAAGTGGAAACGTACAGACCTAGTTTTCCATATATCTACTACAATGACACATCAAAATTGAAGATTTATGCTAAAGGACCATGGGCAGAAATGTCCCCCCCCACCAACAGAAATGAAACATGTCTCATTTAATAGATCTCAGCAACATTATGTATTTTTACTATGGAGACGATCACCAGATGTATGGGGTTTTCTTGGAAAACCATAATCGTATCGTATGGAATTTGTTTGAAAATGAACACATATATGGATGATTTGCCTTATTTGGCCCTTGTTTTCATTAAAAAAATCCCATTGATTTTGCTACTAAAATAAGTATTTTGTCTTTTTTTGGGTCCTTATAAACATATAGACATGCATCCCGTTACTGTTGGTCATGACAACTGTTGGGGACAGTGCCCATACAAATTTGCCCATTGTCCTTTGTTTGGATTAAAGCGAATTAAACGATTTAAGCATCGCTTCACAATCCTCTTAAATATCTTACTTAGGCACGTGTCGTACATCGTAGACCACTACGTCCGTAGCCCGTAGTTAGTGCTACGAGAGTAGGCCAACGCGGTAGGGGTCACTTATACACTCATTTGTAAGTCGATAAGTTATAAATAAACCAAATATTGAACGACTGGTAATTTAGATCGAGTCATGTAGATTAAGGGTGAAAGAGAGATGAATAGCATGAATGAATAGGAGTAAGTGAGGTTAAAGGTGGAATTTGTAACCATGCGACACTGACGCTAGAGACGCCGCGGTAGTGTCGCCGCGAACAATACTAGAAGGAGTTATATGTACACTCACCGGCAAAATAGCTTGTCCACCCTTCTTTTGGTCATACAGCTGCTAACAAATATAACTCCTTTAACCAGAGAATAACTTCGAAAATATCTAAACAATTTTGTAGTAAATTGTAATGTTTTGTTGCAAATTAACTTATGTCCACAATGGGCACCAAAACTTTTTTTTAAGGTCTTATCTCTTTCGCTTTTCTTAGTAAACATTGTTTTGTATGACTTTTAAATTTGTGAAACTTTTAAATTCCTTTTGAAAGAGATACTATTTAAAAAAATATATAAGTTAATTTGCAACAAAACACTACAATTTACAACAAATTGGTTAAGTATTTTAGAAGTTATATTTGTTAGCAGTTGTATGACCAAAAGGCTGGTGGGCGAGTCATTTTGCCGGAGAGTATATAAGATACGAGAAGACAATAATTTCTTGTCATGCATAACAATTAGTCCCAACATTTTATCCATTTCGGACGTTAAATTATAATCATTTCAAAATAATTTTACTAAGTCACAGAGAAATATTCATTTATCATAAAAACTTATGCTAAGTAGACATTCCTTAATTTTCCTTTGAAATTCCATTCCATATAGTGCATTAATATATTCTGGCAGATTATTAAATACTAGCGACCCGCCCTCGCTTCGCTCCGGATTAAAGTATTATACATATAAACCTTCCTCTTCAATCACTCTATCTATTAAAAAAACCACATCAAAATCCGTTGCGTAGTTTTAAAAATAGCATACATATACTATATAGGGATAGAAAAAGCGACTTTGTTTTATAATATGTAGTGATTCTTATTCTAGTAACATTCGTGATTTTATTAAGCTTGTAGCTAGAAGAACAGTTACTTGATAGATTGTTTTTGTATTGAGATCTTAGATTATGCTTAAAGGTCACTTTATTATTTAAAAAAATAAACAAATTTCTAGACACATCATTGTTTTAAATCTAAACTGCCAAATTAACAAACAAAAGTTACCAAGCTACAAAAATAATAAAAGATAAATTCTCGTGTGGTTGCCGGGTTAGAATAGTGTCTTCCCGTAGATGTCGTAAGAGGCGACTCAGGGAATAAGGGCTTGTAGTACTGTTAGGCGATGGGCTTGCAACCTGTCACTAATACACTGGTAAACATCTTAGCCTGATTGTGCAAAATGTGGTTACAGAAGGTTAGCTCTGTCTACCCCACTCTGGGAATGAAGGCGTGATGATATGTATGTATGTAGATAAAGAACAAGTAGAATAAAATTTAATAACACATTTTTAGAACATAAATAGGTACACGGTATACAGTGTGTAAATCCAATATGAGCAAAAATATTTTAACGACGGATAATATGCATCCTAATTAACGTGTGTATCGTTAACATAAACTGTGTTAATTTTTTTCGATTAATTCAACTGTCACTTACATCTCAGTTTCAAGTACATTGCTGCTCGATGGGACATTTAAAAATTATTTGCGCTCTATGTATTAGAGTTGTTAACGAAATTCCACATCTACATGACTTGTAGAGCTATAACCTACGTCTGGTTTAAATGTTTGCTCGTGTTTATTTACACACTGTGTAAATATACGGCAGCGTGTACGAACGCAGTTACGCGGCGTCAGTAACCCTACGTCATTGACGCTTTCCTCGCAAGTCTACCTTTAGTGATAACATTCAAGCAGGGCTGGGATTCTACAAGGTAATAACGATATCGTTTTTGACGTGTTTCCGTATTGTCAACGTTTTGATAACTCTTATGTCATTTACAATAATGGCGACTGGATGAGATAAACGATTCTAAAACACGTCAAATGCAATATCGTTATAATACTGTACAATAGAGGCCCTGTGACTAGTTTAAAAAATTGAATGACAAATTTAATAAGGTCTACATAAAGGATGTCCTAAATTTTTAACAAGATTGTATTAGTCTGGTAAACAAATCTTGCGTAAATTTTGGGACATCCTTTAATCATTTGAAATAATTATTTTGACAAAACTGCATTTTTTCAGCACGCGTCAACATAAAAAAACCAGATTTTTAAGACCAAGAAAAGTAAAATAATGCGTTTCCAAATTAAAATGATGTCTGAATCAGTACAATTTAATTTTGTTAGTCAAGTTAACATGACGTCATCAAGATAATATGTACGGTGATTAGAATCAGTGCCCTTCACTTTGGTGTTGATTTTGGTATCGAGCAGTAAAGGTGTATACGTAAAATAAAGTATTGAAACTTGAAAGTATAGTCTAAGAATATTATCGATACGAAAACATGAGTTTTGTTTTTATGGTTTTTGAGACGGCACTCGAGCCCAGGTGGCAATTGGGATCCGAGACCTATTAGACGTTTGCATTAACATCACTTCAATTTCAAGACTGAAATCCTAAGACTCAGCGCTGCGTGTAGTCAGGGTTGGCAACGCATTTGAGGTCTTGGGATTGCAGTCTTAAGATTAGTCTTGAGAATTCAAATGTGTATGCATCTCAAATTCCACTTACCATCAGGTGGCGTGAGGGCTCGTGTGCCTTCTCCGTATCATGAAAATAATAAATAATGCATTAAGCTTGTAGCAATCCATTGACGAATTGGTTTATCATAATTGAGCTAGGTGCTTTTGCAGCGATGCAATGTATCACGAAAAGCATTCGGGCAACCAATAAATCTGAGCCGTAATGCTAAGTTTACTGATTTCGAAAATCTAAAATTGTATAGGATTGACATAAGCAGATGACAGATTGCAAATGATATAAAATGCCTCTATACTAATAATTCAAAATCCCCTATGAATTCGCAAAATATCGCTAAGTCTCTCAAAGTTATCGCGTACTGCATCCCAATTTTCCCGAGCACCTTACGTCGTTACATTGACATAAATTATGCACCTCGGAAATGTTCGAGCATCTTCGGGACTTCGTTGGAAATTCAACCGTCAGCCGAGACGATTAGGCTTAAAATATGCTGGCGTTTGCGTTGGCGTTGGCTGTTGTACTAAAAGTGCCGAGGTGCTTAACGTAAGCCGGATATCCGAGAAACGAAGAAAGAGCGGGAATTCTGGCGTGGTCATTATTTTAATGGTTAATTTACTCGTAAGCGGTAAGACACCTGTCCCCTATTTCACCAACCTGACAGGTGACAAGTGTCATTTCTGCATACATCATACGTCATTTCTGTGTGGTTACACGGTTAGAATAGAGCCACTCCATGTCTTCCCGTGGATGTCGTAAGAGGCGACTAAGGGAATCAGAGCTTATAGTATTTTTAGGCGACGGGCTTGCAACCTGTCACTAATATGCACTGGTAAAAGTCTTGGCCTGATTGTGCAAAATGTGGTTACACCGTAACTAAAAAAATCCATTAATTGCAAAATGCACCTTACTGGCTACTTACTAAGGTGTATTTTGCACCTTATTTAATTTGTTTCGTTACGCGGTATTGCGCTGTCACCGACGATATCTTTCATGACTGATGCTAGTTGGCGGTAACCATCAGGGAGCGAATGTTCTTCCACTATCGATTTCGGTTCATTCAGGTCCTCACCACGTTGTTAAACTTTTGAGACGTTGAGCGCTTGCTCGCCTTCTGTATTACCAAAAAAACAAGTATTTTTTTTTTCTGCTACTATCTTTGAGGGTTGTTACAAAACAAACCTTCCTAACCTAATGGGGCCCTTAAAAATCCCGAATAGTTCACCATTATAATGAATTTATGACCCATAATACAATTTGAACTTTATTCGATACGACCCCGAATCTTACAAATATGAAAACTGGTTAACTTGGCAATATAGGTATATCGAATAATCACTTTTTACATATCATTGTCAGTACGGTGAAACAAGGGCCTGTCCCTTTTTTCATAAAAATCTCAAGTGTTTTTTCAAGCTTTTTACTAACCCTCAAAGCAAAAATAGGGGTGTTATAACTTTTAACGTTTATATTTGTGTGGCTTTTTTACTGTGTAATCTGTACGTCTGTGTATCCGTGTTGGTATCGTATCCAAACGGATGGACCAAATTGAACGTGTTTTTTTTATCAATAAATCTAATTATACTTTATTTAACATTTATTTACAAGATAGTCAACCCCAAGGGATTAGATTGCCCAGAGCTGTTGGGTAAGGTCAAAATAGCAGTGCCAGCAAGATTGGCTTGTCCTGGTACTTATAAATTATTTAGATATAAGCTCAATAGAACAAATTTAGGCCGTAATTCTCCACTGTCAAGAATGATGAAGTTGTATAACCAACTACCAGGCTCGGTGAAAGCTGATATATTTCACGATACTCTTATTGATTACAAAAGGAAAGTATCGAAGTATCTCGGGTCCTCACCATTCTAAACAATCCACGAGTTTTATGTTTGTTTTCGTTTTCGTAAGTTCCTAGCACCATGTGTAAGTTGTGGTTACCTATAAGTAGATAAACATCAACCTGGGATGTGCATGAAATAGAATTAAGAATTAGTATGATGTATTATCTGTTGGTAATCCTAAATAAATTAATAAATAAATTATATAAAAGAAGAAATTGACCGAGTGACCGACTGACCGACATATCAACGCATAGCCCAAACCGCTGGGTCTAGAGATTCCAAATTTGGCATGAGGTTCCTTGTGAGGTTTAAGGAGTGCAATAAAAACGGATTTTTCTAAATTCATCTCTTAAGGCGTTAATTGGTGGACTAGCGGAAAACTAATTCTATGCGTATAAAGTCACGAGTGACTTCTAGCAAATAAATAATTCGACGACAAATTCCTTTTCCTAACCGCGTGTTTTCTGATTATCAATTTTCTCTGTTGGTGCAACCGTTTGTTTACGGGAATCCGCTTCGCTGAAAGGATGTCGAGGAAAATTGCGATTGGAAACATTCACTAGGGAACGTGTCCATTTAGAAAAAAGCTAATCTAAAAATCAGCTCAAAAATGCACTACTATAAGAAGAAAAGTAACAAAATGGGTAAAAATGTTAACGATTTTGGTGAATTCAAAGATTGTTCAATTGTTATAATGTCTTCGCTAATTAAGATCTGTAGCGCTTTTCTATACGGTAAAACCCTATTGCTTTTGATATTTTTTCGTATTATTATCGTTATGTTATACATTATCAACGTTTAACTTTAGTGGCACCCAGTAAGGGTAGCAAAAATTTGGAGTTTGTATTTAGTTTTTTTTTTTTTTATATGGCATTGAGAAGGCAAACGAGCACACAGGCCACCTGATGGTAAGTGGAAACTGTTGCCAACCCAGAGGACTAAGATGGAGTGCCTCAATGATAGATATTTCTCAATGTTTGCTATATGGAATGGAGATAGCTCATGCCCTGGATTAACACATACGCTACTTTTCATCCCGTAAAATTCAAGTTCTGTAGGGAATAACGATAATCGAAATCTACGCGGATGAAGTTACTGGCAGTAGGGAATGCAAATAACCGGTTAAAACCGGTTATTAACCGTATTTTACGTACTAAATTCGGTAATTAACCGGTTATTTGCATTCCCTAGCTGGCAGAAGCTATTAGAGAATATTTAAAGGTCTTAAGAATCTTTTTTACTATTAAATTGTGCAATAAATTAAAAAAAAGTTTATATATAGCTCAGAAATAAATCATTTATTAAATTCATCTCTCCGTTATTAACAATTACTTTCTAATAAATTTCCTCCAACTAATATCTGTAATCGTTCTCCGCCCGACTCGTTTATTAGCTAGCGACGAGCAATAAAAATCAAGCTTCCAATACTCAATAAATCCACGACGCGAAGCAATATACAAACTACAACCTGGCTTTAAAGTCATTACCTGAGCTATGTTGTTATTATTTATCGAATTAAGTCGAACAAAGAACTATTAATAAGTTTTTTACAGTTTTCATTTTAATGACATTTTTTCTTACCGGCTGTTCTTCTAACTGCGATATAGGATGAAAAGAAAAGGGAATTTAATGGCAGTGGGAATTCACGCGAACACACATTCGAGTTCTCAAGACTGCAATCCTAAGACCTCAATGCGTTGCCAACTCCGAGGAAGATGGACTGCCTCTGTGCTAGTAATTTAAGTAATTTAAGATGGTGGTAGCGATCCGGACGGACCCTGCATAGGGTCCTACAACCACTCAAAAGTATGCAAAATTTCAAGTCAATCCGATGACTTTTGTGTGACGTTTGTTAAAAGGCCCATGGTAGCTCCAAAGGCCACAAAAAACAGAATTGAAACATTTTTACTTGTGTTTTATCACAAACCACAACAACGAACGAACGAATAGAGTTACGTTAAAGAATAAGCTAGCAGATATTGCGGCTTCAATATGGCAAAATCATCGCTTCCCCTTTCGTACCGCGAGTAACATTTCCAATTCAAATTCTTGTGTACTTCTAGTTTCCATTTCTCTAAGATCCATATCGTTTTGTTAGTGTCGCTATAACTAGTTTGGGTTCTTGACATGCGACAAACCGTTACATAAAAGTTGAGCCTAGTATTAATTTAAAGGTCACCCCTTTAATATTATAAAAGGTAGCTCTTAATTTATTATTAGTACAGGGTTTATTATTATACATACATTAAGTTGATTGTATCAGCAAATTTGTACACCGCTTTTTAACCAAATAAATACACCCTCTATACTACTTAAACAGTTTCACACTTCGAGCGCGTTGAAATTGGGAGCCGATTTTTGACTTTCGAGTACTTAAAGTGATAAAAATATTAGCACACGAAAATATTTCACGATTATTTTCACTATGCTAGTGATTTACTTAATATATTCACGTGTTTCGTTGTACGCAGGAATTCGACGATTATCGGTTTTTTTAATCATGTTTAACACATAAATAAACACAGGATCTAATTAGAAATTGTTTTTATGGCGAAATTATTTTTTTATGTTTTTAATACTGTTTACCAAAAACTTTTACGATTTTAATCTATTCAATGAAACGTTTACTCCGCGAAGGTTCTTTGTCTATGATAGGAATCTGAATATTGTCTGAAAATTAAACATCCGTGGTTTGTGTTTGTTTGTGAGATGTCAAACCATTTTCTAATCATAGAATTGAAATAGAATAGTGTGGACCACTCGTATTTAATTTTATATTGCTCGAATTTCATAAATACGATTTCACCGTTTATGCTGACTTTTGAGGAAACTTTCGAGGGGTCGAAAGTCGAAAATCGTCCCCCGTGTCACTATTGAGATGTAATTACGTTAATATTGACCCGTTTTAATTGCTCTTGAGTGTAAATCTGTTTATGCCGTAAATAGCGTGTATTTTCACTTTCTACTTATCCAATAAAAGCGAATCCTTGGAATTAAAAACCACCAACCAAATCCATCACATTTATAAGTCATTATTTTGTAATTATCGATTCTAATCGATAACGACCGCTCAGAGCGTGCAACATAAATATAATTTGTCGATACATCGTAACGTAAACACCCTGTCTAGCTCTGTGCAAACAAACGTTCGCGAGGTGTAGAAATACGTTTAGGTATATAGTTACTCGTAAGTTTTTTTACCACGTTTTTCACTTACTCGTCCATCTGTTTCTTTGTCTGTATACTTGCAATACATTCGAAAATTAACCTTTCCATGAGTTAAGAGACTTGAAACTTTGAATATGGCTCAGAATTAGTTCACAATGTAATAATATAGCAGTAAAAACTTAAAATGCGGTCAATCAATAATCCTGGGGTCCTAGTGATAAAGGGTTTAAGTCGACTTAACTCGTAAATAAAAAAGGGTACGTATACATAAACGGAGTATACTAGACCTAAACCATTTATCACTTGATCTTCAGAAAACTTATGCCATTGTTCACTAGGACCCTAGAATAATGTGTGTATAGAGTGCAGGTAAAATAATAATAATAATAATAATATCACGGGACAATGTCACACAAATTGACCTAGTCCCAAATTAAGCCCTAAATAGGCTTGTGCTATGGGTACTAGACAACGATAAACTTACTTATATAGAGAAATATATACTTAAATACATAGAAAACATCCAAGACTCAGGAACAAATACTCGTGCTCATCACACAAATATTTGCCCTTACCGGGATTTGAACCCAGGACCCCTAGCTTCGAAGGCAGGGTCACTCCCAACTAGGCTAGCGTGTCGTCAAATAAAGTATTATAGATAACAATCCCAAATAAGGTTAAACTTAACACCAGTGTCTACATTTTATTCTCAATTTATGATGTGTTGGCTTTAATACTGGCACAACAACTATCGAAAAACATATAAGGTGTTCCAAAAGAAATGAACGACTCTATTGTGTAGTTTAGTATTATTGAACACCTTGTAATTTTGTTCCGATATAATTTCATAGCGACAATACCTCAATTATTAATTACTATACAGTTACTCTTGGCTAAAGTTTTTTTGACAATTTAACTCATCTATATTACAACAAATAAAATGTTTTGTTGGTTGATTGACAGACAAATATGGAGAAAGACGAAGAAATAACTGGTAAGCTTGGGTTTCCCTGACCATTGGTTTCGCCTTCCTATATATTTAATACCTGTACTTGCTCTCAAAGACGCAAAAAGCCGTTTTAACCCCAGTGTCAATAATACTCTCACAAGTACTCCCAATAGTCTAACTACCTAGTGTTGTTTACACATTATAGACTCTGAGGATGTCAGGTACCATCGATACTAGCATAGAGGCATTCCATCTTAGTCCTCAGGGTTGGCAACGCATTTGAGGTCTTAGGATTATAGTCTTTAGAATGTCTATGGGTCTCAGATTCCACTTACCATCAGGTGGCCTGAGTGCTTGTGTGCCTTCTCCTTATCATAAAAAAATGTAACCCTACCAAAGCCTATAGCCAAGATACGTTCGCTAACTGACGTTTCGATTCGTTTTAGATCACGTCATATGAAAAGTCACGAGATCTAACAGTGACGCGATTAGTAGCGAAACGAATAGTTAAACGTGTACTGTTGCGTATGCAACATTTATTTTATATAATTTTAAAATCTATTGCTCCAAAAAGGCTTTAAATTTTCATACTTAATTTTAATATAAATTTATTTTAACTATTTTACTGTCATATAACTTCTTAAATTTTAACATAATAATGTAATATCAAAACGCAGATTTGGGCTTCTCCCTACCACTAAATTCGAGACCGTTATTTTTAACTTCAAATTAAGCAAATCACTCTCCTTAACACCTCCGATCTGCTTAGGCGCTATTTCTTTATAACCAGAATTATAACTACAGTTCATTTATATCGATTTTTATTTCAATAAGCAAGTGAGCAGTCTGGGTTCCGGCAGCTACATGTACCCTGTGTGGTTGCCGGGTTAGAATAGTGCCAATCCATGTCTTCCCGTGGATGTCGTAAGAGGCGACTAAGGGAATAAAAGCTTGTAGTACTGTTAGGCGATGGGCTTGCAACCTGTCACTAATACACTGGTAACATCTTAGCCTAATTGTGTAAAATGTGGTAACAGAATCATCAAATTAAGTCTTTTAGGAGTTGTTAGTATTTCTGTAGCTCTGCCGACCCCACTCTGTGAATGAAGGCGTGATGTCATGTGTGTGAATAGAGACGCTAGTTTCAGGGCTGAGATTCTACACGGTAAAATATAATTGCTTTTAACTTATTTCTGTATCGTCATTGTTTTGATCGCTCGATCGATAATAATAATGATTATTATTATTCCTTATTGCTTTATTACGTTGTAGTGTAACTTACTTCTAAGTACGTATTTTATAATTGATAAAAATGACCTTCTGCTGGAGTTTCTTGCGGCGCTTCTTCTCTGCAATGATGGTCTTGTCCGAAGCGCTAGGAGATTCACTGCATACGAGTACTACCGACGTGTACAAGAGCCCTTATGTGGCCAATTTACTAAATAAATGATTAAATTTGAATTTGATTTTTCTCTTATTTACTTGATAGTAGGGTGGCAGAGTTAAAATACACGTAAAAATCAATATCGTTTTATCCTGTAAAATAGGGGCCTTGAAAGAACCGGACAAATATGACTTGAAGTCGGGCAGAGAGGGTTCAGAACGATTCTTATAGGTTTTAAAGTAAATCACTACTTTATAGATGTTTGAAAAAAATCACTTACGTTAGTTTTTGATAAAAGGGAAAATTGTAAATTTTCATATATTCTTTTAAATAACTGTTCTTTAAAACTATTTATTTAAAAATGAAAAAATATAATATTTCAAAACACTAATAAAACTTTGTAAAAAAATCATTTAAATTTTCTCATATCCCCAAATGTAAATTCTAATTCGTTAATGTGTTTGGGTGACAGACATTCATAATCCCGCATCCAACAATAATAACGCAATTACTTTTTTACCATTTTACAGATCAGTTTCTTAAAGATTTCAAACCAAGCTGGATATGTCCCGTAAACCTTGCGAAACTGGAGATTTTTTGCGTTATTTTATGTTATATTTTTACTACAAACTTTAAGTTCAATAAAGCAAATGCGTTGTAAAGGATATAACCTTTAACAAATACCAGGGTGCAATCTCACACCAATCGACCCAGTCCCAAATTAAGCTCTAGGCTATTGAACGAACAAAAAGCAAGTTATGATCTGGTCGACAGCATGTTTTGATTATGTCGTCTTTATATTAATTACCTACCATTTATACAGCGTGTAATTTTTTTACGGGCACATATTTTAACCACAGTTATTGACTATATTTTTATACCACAATAGGTATTGTTTTTTTTTACCCAGTGATACATGTTAATACGACTCTAATGACACCTCTCTAAAATCAGTTATAAAAACATAGGAAATCTCCGAGACCTAAGAACAAATACTCGCGGTCATCATACAAATATTTGCCCTTACGAGAATTGAACCCAGGATCGGAGCTTCGTATGAATGGTCACTACCAAATAGGCTTAACGCGTCGTCAATGATGATAATATCAGTTGACGATGATGATGATTTTAATTAGTTTTAGTACACACTTAATCAATTAAGAGAGGACAAGAGGCTTTAGATTGCCTCTAGACATCATTAGGTTAATTCTGTACGGTTAGCCAATTTCCTTCGGTACGTGACTCGACTGTTCCTTACGCCATTGTAAAACAAAACATCGTATCTACAATGTACCAGCCAAGGAAAATTTAACTTTTGGGTGGCAGTAATAAAGTCGAGTTGGCAATAGGAGTTTTGTAACAGATGTGCCATTTTATTTAAGGTAAATAATTGAGTAAGTTGTCCACAAAAGTTCAGCAGACCAATTTGATAAAGTTACTTAATAATACTTTCAAAGCCCTTGACACGTCGGAGACTCCGAATAGTATATAGTTACCAGTTTTGGGCAGATTATTTAAAAGTGTTTCTTTGATCATTAAGTTTTGGAGAAAGTGTCAGGGTAACAGAACCTTTTTCTTTTAGAGATAGATAATAAACAGTGGGTGGAAAAAGCTTTGAACATGCCCTTTCTGTAAGTTTGGGTAGAACTTAAGTACTTACTGCCTTCAGAGACATTTTGCACATAATTAACTTGTTCTTTTTCAAAGTTGTGTCGAAAAATCGCCAATAAGGATCGACTTAGCCATTAAATGAGTCTTGCCGTTGTTAGAGTTGTCGCATGGTGAGAAAAAGAAAATAGGGATGTAGCTCAGGTGGCTTTCAGAATAAAGTGGATAAGTTGTTACTAAACTATTGGTGGTTAAATTGACCGCAAAATTGGTTCAATATCTATGTAAAATAATAAGTGCGTGCAATTTCGTGAATTGAATAAACTATAGCGAATTTTACCAATTCATAATCAAGTTTGCAATTAGCAAAGAACAGTCTCATAGAGCCTATTGAGATTGGTTGCCAAACGCTATCGACACTGGCGTATGTTCCATTTTAACAGATTTAAGATATTGTTAATTCAGTTGTATTTTTAAACAGCTATTTTGTTTTTTTTTGCAGAATGTAAGCATTTTTTTAAATATTTTTTCCGAGTTAGAGTTTTGGGCGGATGTAAAATATAAAATGATGTGACAATTACGTATAAGGATGATTAACTATATATGTCTATTGTAAAAATTATTTGCAGTAAAAAAAATAACACCCTGTTCGCAAAATCATCGATGTTTAATATTAAATTAAGTAAGAAATAATATTTCATACTGATTAAAAACTGTATTCCCCTTAAATAAATGTACATAAAATTACCAATCACTCTGTATAAGAGCACCCACTGTAATTTTATTTGTTGCGCAACAGCTGTTTGCGTCCACCATTTTGGTGATATGGTCACGCCACTTTGTACAATAAAGAATATGAAATATTACCCGTCGAAGATAAGCTAAAGCTGGTTTATAAACGTAGCAGTTTCAAGGCTGTAGCCTAGTAAAGGTTAATTTTGTTACTTTTATAGGATCAGTTTAATGGGATAACATCTTAACGAAAAAAAGATAAGGTTTAAAATAAATTAATCGTAAGGCTGCGTTTCCATCAGAGCTGTGCGAGGTAGCGGAGCGGTGTGCGAGGAAAAAATCCACCAATAGGAGAGCTGCGCTGAGCGACGCTAGGAATCCTGTTGGTGGATTTTTTCCTCACACACCGCTCCGCTACCTCGCACAGCTCTGGTGGAAACGCAGCCTAATTGGGATACGCTATATATTTAACCCCTGACGCTATCAACAGGATGTTATAAATTTATCATGTGTTTCTGTGTATCTTTTTGTTGTATAATTGCTACTAAACGGATGTATTCTTGGCTAAACATCCTTTTGTTGTACCATGTTTATAGCAAATAAAAGATGATGATTATTATTATTATTATTAAATCGATGTAAATAACTACCCTAATTAAACAAGCTTTCTTTCAGGTCCATTAGTTAGGGTCTACAATGTCACAAACAGATACGCAGATAGACACGATAATCTTATAACGTCAGTGATAATTGGTAAAGCAATGCCGGTAACTAACAAATTAAATGAAGTGTAAATTACACCTTAGCATGTAAGTCAGTAAGGTGTTTTGCAACTTATTGAATTTCTTAATAATGCGGTATTGCAAAGCCTTGTCAATATGTAAACGGTGCTAACGTTTCTGTTTTCTAATGACTCGAACTTCTGGAGTTGACGTAAGCGGTCGAGCGATCTGTCATCAGCTTACGTCAAACCTATATATTTGGTCGATTTTCGAAAATCGCTAACTTAGCGTACGTATGTACTAAGACCCCCTGTATAACCAAGGATAAAACCCCTTTTTTAGGTTGGGGTTTAAAAGTAATAAAATATCCTTTAAGTACCACGTAACCACTTTTTTAATCCAAAGAGTAAATTAGGAAAACGCCTACATGAGCTCAAGCGAAACGACTTAATAGGGGTGCTTGAAAAACCGCTGTAATTTAGTCGCAATTTGAAAAACACCTAATCACGGAAATAAGGGAAAATGGCGAATTAGAAGCACGCATACGGCTAATATGAAGGTCATAGGTTAGGTTAGGAGGTAGCGACAAATAAAGAATTTATTAAAAACTGGCTAAGTTGGACTCGGAGACAAAAGGTTCCGTATGATCGTACAATATTAATATCGAACAAAAAACGACAAAATAACACGTTTCTTGCTGTAAAGAAACCCTTTAATTTTTATAGTAATACACACTCTGTGAAAATATTAAGCTTTAATGCTTAAAAATATTCAGACCTGTGACAGACGGACGGACAGACAGATGGACATACGGACGGACAGCGAAGCTTCAGAAAGGGTCCAAATCAAATAATTACTGTTTACTATAAAATAACATTTCATAAAAATAATGTTTTCCGAAATTGAGAAGTTATAACTTCTACGTTATAATATTAAAATAGTCGTTAAAATACCACAGTTTTAAGGATCCAACCTAAAGTTATGCAAAATGTGTTAATTGACGTAAGGAATATAAAACCGTCGAGGTTTTTATTAGTAATCGTGTTTAACAATGATGCCACAGAAAACAAACATTTCTATCGCAGATATCTTGACGAACTAATCAAAGATATATTAAATACAGTGTGTATATGGAATACGAGCAAACATTTACACCAGACGTAGGTTATAGCTCTACATGTCATGTAGATGTGGAATTTCGTTAATAACTCTAATACATAGAGCGCAATTAATCTTTAAAGGTCCCAACGAGCAGCAATGTACTTGAAACCTTGTCAGTTGAAACGAAGATGTAAGTGACAGTAGCAGGTTAATTGGGCTATTTTGAATACATTGCGTAGCGAATTAATTAGTATGAAAAAAAACAACGTATGACAACGTGTGTATACACACGTTTTTATGTATAGATGCATATTAACCATCGTTAATACTTGTTCGTATTGGATTTACTCACTGTATATCCGTGATGTTAATGTCGATTTTAAACCACGACAAAAAAGAAAACATGCACAAAGTTAATACGGAAAAAAGAGTACCGTCACCTTAAACCAGTTTTACGAAAAAAAAAAACATTATATCCAAAGAACAAGATCGTTAGTCGTTATGGTTATTAATAATTAAGTACGTTATTCTTCTAAAAACCTCGAGAAAATAATTAAAGTACGTCCTTCACGAAATCGTGTGGTTTCTAAGTCACTGCCTCCTAGATTAAGAAAACCGGAATAATTACCAAAATTCTGGGGTCCTAGTGAAAAAGGGTATAAGTCTTCTGAAGATCAAGTGAAAAAGGGTTTAAGTCTAGTATACTCTGTTCATGTATATACCCTTTTTTATTACGAGTTAAGTCGACTTGTTCCCTTTTACACTAGGACCCCAGAATTGCTCAATTCTGAATAAAAGCTTCAAAGGAATATTTGACGAAGACCAAGATTTAATATTTATTATTAATGAATTAAAAAAGCCGTAGTCTTATCAGAGATAATTTTTGTTTCATTTAACTTTTTGTAGCGGGATCATTAAGATTTCTTTGTCGACTGAAATGTATTTGCTAAGTTTGTAAAACCAAGGCAGGGCAAAAAATATAACAAAAAATAGAGTTTCACCACAGAATTCTATAATAGTTATTAGATGTTGTTTGTTATCAGTCTGTATTTTTTTAGTTAACAGTGTTTACTTAAAAAACCGGCCAAGTCCGAGTCGGACTCGCACATAAAGTACTGTTTTTACTTTAATTTTTAATTTATCGATTTTTAGTAGATGTCGTAAGAGGCGATTAAGGGCTTGTAGTACTTTTAGGCGATGGGCTTGCAACCCGTCACTAAAACACTAGTAAACTTCTTGATCTGATTGTGCAAAATGTGGTTACAGAATTACCAACAAATCTTTTTTGAGTGGTTGGTATTTCTGTAGCTCTGCCTACCTGGGAATGAAGGCGTGATGTTATGTATGTATGTTTTACTTTATTATTTAATTATTTGTTGCTATAGCGGCAAGGGAATACAAATTTCAACAGTTCAACTGTCAACGGTTCATGAGATACCTACAGCCCGCTGACGGACTGTCCCGTGGCACCCTTTGGGTACGGAACCCTAAAAAGTGAAAACTATAACAGTGCAAAGCTTTCAGCTTATACAGGAATATCTTTTTAATAGCAGATAGTCTGAACGCTAAAAGCTTAAATAATTAAAACGATCCCGAGAGAAAATGAACGAATACCTATCTCTCCTATTTTAGTGAGCTGAACTACATATATTTTATATGCATTTCTTTTCCAAAACAATTAACAAAGATCAAGTTGGTGGGTTCTTCAGGTCTAGAAAATGATCACTCAAGTCATCTTCGGCATAACTCGTTTTCTACCCGAGCGACTCGCGATCTTCCAGGGCTGGAATTAAACAATTTCTGAAGGACAACAATATAATTTATAAGGGTTCCGTTTTTACTAGACTGCATCAGACGGAGGGTAATGTTTTTAGAGAATATGTATATGTTTATTTCATGGCACGCTCTGCAGCCTAAACGGTTTAATACATTTAAAGTTAATGAGGTGTCATTAGATTCGTCTTGGTTGTGGCAGTGATATACGCCGTAATATTTTAATCAAAGTAATGAGAGGGGGGGGGTTGTATAGGATGCTTTTTTGCTTTTGCGGTAAGGAATTCATACAAAGCATCACGCCTTCATTCCCAGAGTGGGGTAGGTAGAGCTACAGACATACTGTAAAAAGACTTGTTGATAATTTTGTAACCACATTTTGCACAATCAGGCTAAGATATTTACCAGCATATCAGTGACAGGTTGCAAGCCCATTGCCTAACAGTACTACAAGCCCTTATTACGGGAAGATATGTAGTGGCACTATTCTAACCCGGCAACAAAATAATGTCATGATTCAAATAAATTTAATTGTAACTTAGTATCACTTATTGAATTTAACGTATAACATGCGATTAAATAGACTTGACAGTAACCTAACCTAACCTAACCCCAAGTGCGTTTAGTCCACATGAGAAAATACTCTTTAACCGAACAATATTGTCTTCGCGTGTGATATCCATGAACTTATTTCTCTAATAAGTCCTTGGTGATTGGCTAAAACTCGAGATTGGTAAAATATATGGGTCATACACACTCTTAAAAACAAAAGTTGTCTCTCCTGTGGTCAATAGTTAAGAGCTTGTGTGCATATAAGTTATGTTTTTATTTGATAGGTCTAAAGCAGTCCTGACGGTGTTTTTGCGGGAATGGGCTTAGCCAGAAAATTAGGCCTTAAAAACGTTAACTTTCGGTGTGTCCACAGGAAAGGCAGTAACCAAAATCTGTGTGTGACCCATATCTTGTTAAAACAAGATGCAAAAGCCATAATTTAGAAAAAAACGTGCGTTTATGATTAGTCTTATTAACGTAACGGTAATGGCGGCCAAGTCAAAAACAAAACAGGCAAAAACATCGTAGAATATGGATGGGTTATTTTAGTTTCTTGTTAATTAAATCACGCTGTACGCTGCTGTAGTAACTGCAGGTACAATTGAACTCATAAATAGCTGTACATTTTATTACCCTGTCGCAATAATGTTTAAAATAGTCAATCATTCGAATTAACCACAACCATGTAACAGACAGTGGTTTGAAATGTCGACACTCATTTCATAGAATGGTTTACTTCGCCGAATTTTCATTTCAACGACAGGTTCAGACAGATCTAACCTGACCTACGTAACCTATGCTTAAGATAACCTAAAAACAATAAGGTTTCAGCAAAAAGTGGCTTTTGATGAATTGAGATTTGGTGAAACGACACATTCGATGGAATGAGTTTCGACATTTCAAGGGGACCCCTTTGAATTTAGTATGTCAATAGCCTGGTAACAAGGAATTAAAATGTTCAGCTACCTATGAGTTCGACCGTACATACAGTTTGTTTGACCGCGCATTGTTATTTCATATAGATAATGACTCGAAATGAGTGGTTGCCGTGTATACCAGTTGGAAAAATCAATGCGCTGCCACATGTATTCGTAGAATCACAGCGTGTTCAAATTGCTGTGACTTTGTTTTGTTTGTTGTAATTGATTTAATTCTATTTATTTGTTCGTTCGTAATTAATTTAAAAATAATAAATGAATAATGTTACGATTAATGTTAACGTTTCTAGAGAGTTGCGGAATATTCACGGGACAGGAAGATGTGGAAGAGGGCTGGGCTGGGATTCTACATGGTAATAACGATATCGTCTTTGACCTGTTTCCGTATTGTCAACGTTTTGATAACTCTTATGTCATTTACGATAATGGCGACTGTGACATTAACGATTCTAAATCACGTCAAACTCGATATCGTTATAACGGTGTAGAATAGAGGCCCAGTAGTGACAGATTGTTTAAGGATTATACACCTTGGCAGGTGTAATTGATTTTGATGCGTTAGATTAAAATTAATACTTATCAAGATATCTTAATACAAATAAAACTAACACTAACTTAAACTAAAAAGGCGTATTTTTAACCCGGGTCGCGACCTTAACCTTGAAATTTTAACAATAAAAACTGAAATACAAGACTAAGTACAGTTTATTACATGCCATACAAAAAATAAACTATGATAAACATACCTATATATTTCTTTGACCACATTTTGCACAATCTGGCCAAGAAGTTTGCTAGTGTATTAGGGACAGGTTGCAAGCCCATCGCCTAATAGTACTACAAGCCTTTATTCCCGTACGACATTTACGGGAAGTCATGGAGTTGCACTATTCTAAACCCGGCAACCACACGCGGGACTTAACATGCAAATGCAAAAAAAAACACTTTTTTGTAACTTCTTGGAGTTACAGCTTACAGTGACTCTAAATTGGCTACGGGAACAGGAGAACATAAAATCAACATCACTTAACACTTTATGCTGGTGATTACAAAGCCTGTAACATAGAGAAGCTCGCTTCCCAGCATTGGTCCTAGTTTTAGGTTTACTTCTGCGCAATAATGAAAGATTTTCGGCGAGGTCATTCCAGTTGTGGTAGCCAATATTAAATACGGTCATGTCCCGCTTTACGCAGTCCTTAAAGCGAAGTTACACGGTCTCCAAACGTCCCTTTTGCATCCGTGCTCAGCAAGACACGTGGTGGTAATTGTAAAGGCTCCATCGTATGTACGTGCCCAATGAAATAATGCGTTAAATTTGATTATCCTCTTGGGAGTGGCGGTGAGCATACATTTTGCACAAGAAAAATGAAAAAAAATTGGCCAAGTGCGAGTCGAACTCACATGCGAAGGTTTCCATATCATTCCAATACCCGGGGCCCTTTCATTTTGAATTTACTGCACTCTAAAGACACGTTGAAAATTCAACTGCTACCTAATTACGGTTCATGAGATACAGCGTGAGGCCCACATCAAATTTTGCTAGTTCAAAAAAGAACCTTGTGTAGGTCAACTAAAGTTTAAAGTCACTTTGACAAATGTCCTAAATTTAGGCCGTTGGGCCTTACGAGGTTAAATGTTGTAATTTTGAAGTTGCTTAATTTGATATAACTCAGGTTCATACCCTTTTTTTTGGAATATATTCTGTGTGTTGTGGTTTTTAGTTCTTGTCGCCGATGTCTTACGCAACTGATGTGCTAGCCCGACTTCAAGATCGAGCAAAAATCGTAATGAAACCACGTTGCTTATAAAAATCGGTGATAGAATTACACACTTTGTGAATGTTTCTACTATCTACCTGTTACCATTCACGAGATACCGCCTGCTGATAGTCAGACACACAGACGTGTAGCGAAAGCTTAGTAATAGGGTGCCATTGACACCTTCAGGGTACGGAACCTTCCGAACCCCAAAAAATGTTTGAGTGTAAGTAATTTTAATATCAACCGAAAAGAAATAAGCGTGAATCGTATTTACATATTAAACAGTCGAGTTGTAGAGAAAATGTAGTCCGTTTCAAGTTTGTAGAATATGCATGGAACTCGGTTCTATACTTTATGTTCCAACCAAATGAATAAATTCATGCTAATGATTTCTCTCTACAACATTTCGTACCTGAAATTAAGTTTTGGAACTAGAATTTTTAGGGTTCCGTGCCCGATTGGAGCCCAGTGGGACTAAAGAATAAATTCCAATGCTTCATTATTAAAAGCCGTTTGTTTGTGATTCTGAAAAAGTGAACTTTTGATAAAGTTTGCTCATTTGTGTCACTCAAACTAAAAACATTGTTTATCACTACATGGCAGCTTGACAGTAATAACCAGCTTCAAAGATTTATTTTATTATGTACTTGACTAAAACGTTTTCACTTCGGTTCCGTTCGCATAAACCGGTATTTAGATAAAGTTTTTTTTTTATTAACCGGTTTTGAGCTATAAAAATCCGGTAAATTCAGACGCACGATTAACAAGCACCGCTTAGTGTTTTTATTCAGTATGAACCTTTTGGTTCCTACACTCGCCGCTTGTGGATTAAACCAATGAATTAAGGTTAAAATAAAGTTCTCATCATGTTCCCTTCCCTAGAAAAGTTCGGAGCAAAACCGAAATAAACCGGTATTAATCGGTATATTCAACCGGTTCCTAGCCCTATTAAAAACAATACGATAGCATGTAGAAAGCAATAAGGTTTTACCAAGTACAGCTCTTGTGAAATTTCATTTCAAGTAACGTCATTAATTCTGCAAATGAATGATTCATGAAGATTGTGATAATTAATCCCCGTGAACCTTTAACATCGTAGGTATACAGTCGACTTCAAAGAGATGGATCCAATTTTTTACTTAATTACATTGAATGAAGATGTAAAACCGGATATATTTTTGTAGCCGGTTCGACTAAAACCTTCATTCCTATATTATTATTTTTAATTATCTAGATAAATGATGTAACGTAGAAATCTGAAAGTGAAAGGTTGCGAATTAAAATTTAGGTTGATTAATTCTTTAATTTGAGATTACAACCGCTTAAAACTTGTATGGTACACCAAATTACTTGAAAACAATTTTAGCAACAAGGCGCTTTTAATAATGCTTAATTAAAATTGTATTCGGTCATAAAGCTAATGAAGGACGCCTCACAATATCACCGTAGTTTACTGCTCCTATAAACTTAGCTTCATTTATTTTTGTAGACCCCGAACCGCGTCACTAAGAACTTTTCTTGAAAAGCGAAAAATCTCAACATCCCCACATAATAAGATTTTCTTGACGATAAATCCAAGAAAAATCCTTCAACGCGGTCGTCATTGAACATTCTCACGAACAATATTCAAGTGCGGATTCTTCGAGAAAGTTTTCTGCGGATAATTTTCTGCATTAAAGTTGTAATGGCATGCCAATTGAATATTGTTAGAAGTGAATAGAAATGGAGATTATATTATTCTATTTTCAAATTAGATTAAGGGACCCCGTAGCGATTGTAGAAAAAAAAAAACGCTTTTTTAAACATCTTCTCTATCTTCTGTCATTAGTGACATGTCATTCCATTCTACGCACGCGTCAGTTTACTTTTAATACAATGTTTTCTCATGCTAGTCCCCAGTCGGGTTGACGTTTGCAACTTACGTAGGTACAAGTTTTCTGAGAACCTCATAAATGTAAAATACCCTCTGTCGTTTTGTATACACACCCTCTATATACCAATTTATGGTAAATAGCTAGTTAATAACTGACAAGTCAGTCAAGCTTTCACAACTGCATCTAAGTTCACCACGCCAACGTACTAAGTACCTTAACTTCGCTGCTTTGCTCTAACTTGATCTCGGCTTAGGGTTCGGAATATTACATAACTTGTATACCTGTCGGCTAATGTTCATAGGAATTTATAATAATCTGCACTATCCTGTAGATAAATATATATATGGTGTTTAATCTTTATATTTTATACATACATAACAATTAGTGTTACCCTTGCTCGGTTCATAATTATGTACAGTCAGTTTAAATTCTGTTTTTTAAGTTATAAAATAATAAGGTTGATAAGCACGCACAATTTGAATTTATCTTTATTTTCTGTGTTTTTTCATTGCACTATAGCTATAACAAATACTTGATTACATGTCGAGTTCTCAAAATTGGTCGTGTATTCAAGAAATGGTTTTTTGCAAAGCCGTCCGATCTTAATCCGAGGAAATTTAAATGTTCTGGACTTTATATTTTACACCCGTTTATTTTATAGGCTCAAGTTAACAAAATTTAACGCAGCAACTATAGCCAATTTGTCCTAAGATATTGTAACTTGTAAATGAACACGTCTTTTCAAATTGTACGCCAGCCTCAAGTAGCCTTTGGGTATCTCAATGGATTTTAACTCTTATGTCATTGCGATAAAGTTATTATTTTTACAAAATATTCCATGTAGTTATTACAGTTTAACATTGGGCTGTACCCGTCCCTTCATTACCTGTCTTCAATACGGATAATATCTTCCATCTCGAATGGAAACGGATTTCAATTGAAAATCAGTATAATCTGAGTCATATCTAAATCAAATATCTGTTATCGGTATTAATATTCTCTTTGAAAGAAGTTTTTGGTTGTAAATGAAAATATTATGTGATCATCGGTTGCTTTTTGAATTATTTTTGTATTAATTGAGCACTCTACACTTAGGCACAACAGTTTTGCTCGATGTATCGAGAACTCTTTGGAAATAATAATAATAATAATAATAATAAGCCTTTATTGTTCCTTGACTTAATCCTAACATAACAAAATACAAAATAGAAAAAAAGATATGTAAAAAAAAAAAATATTAAGTCATGGCCCCTCTCGGGTGTAGGCCTCCTCCAACTGTCTCCATTGTGCTCTATCTTCTGCTGTCTCCATCCAATTGTCTCCTGCTACCTTTCGTAGGTCATCAGTCCATCGGTCTACAGGTCTACCCCTGGCTCGCTTACCCTTTGGACCTTTCCATGTTGTGACCAGTTTCGTCCATCGTTCACCCGTCGTTCGTATCATGTGGCCTGCCCATTTCAACTTCAACCGCTGTGCATGTTTTCCGGCATTTATGACTTTAGTCCTTTGTCTTATATCACTGCTTTTTTGTTTATCTTTGAGCTTTAGGCCTAGAATGCTTCTCTCCATAGAACGCTGGCATGTCCGTATTTTTGTTTTTGTGTATTTATTGTAGATCCAAGTTTGTGCTCCGTATGTCAGGCATGGTAGTATACACGAATCCATTACTTTTTTCTTTAGATTTAATGGAAGTTTTGATTTTAATATTTCTTTTAAGCTTCAGAATTTCCTCCAAGACATATTAATTCTTCTGTCTAGTTCATCTTTATGCCTTGATTTTTTAAATGAAATTAGTTTTCCAAGATATATATAATTGTCGACATATTCGATTGGCGTTTGGTTTACTATAATAGGGGTTTGTTTACTGTTTGTGGTTACTTTGGTCTTAGAGGTGTTTAGGTGTAAGCCAATGGTGTTGCTAGAGTCGCTTAAGTCTGTAAGCATTTCTTGAAGTGGTTTTGATGACGTCGAAAAGAGAATTATATCGTCGGCAAATCTTAAGTTGCTGAGAAACTTGCCATTTATATTTATTCCTTTTCCTTCCCACTTTAAATCCTTCATAATATTTTGTAGGACAGCAATGAAGAGTTTTGGTGAGAGTGGATCTCCTTGTTTCACACCTCTGCGTATATTTATTTTGGGTCCTAGTCTATCAAGTTTTACGCGACTTGTGCTTTTTATATATATGTTTTTAATTATATTTATGTATATGTCAGGAATATTTTGGTGTTTTAGTGCCTGCCAAATCTGCCGTCGTACCAAAGAAGGCGGCAAAGTGACTTTAGCGGCTTTTTAGTTTTTTGATACACGCATACTCAGCAAAAAATTCTGCATCGAACGGTATCGATATTTTATTTCTAGCACAGTTAGTTCTCGAGATACACAGAAGTTAAACGACACGTATTTTGCTTTTTCATAGGATTTTATTAACTAAAAAGCCATGAGCGGTATTTAATACGCTAAAAAGACGTTATGTATCATTAGCTGCTTTATATCATGCTTAAAATGTAACACTTTTCTAAACTAAAAAGCGCTTATCGACTATTTATACGTTAAAACGCGGTTAAGATCGTGTAACGAAGTTTTAACGAATAATCATAACTGAAGTTAGAAATTTATTTATAGTCTTAAAGGCGGTACTCTTTAAATTATACGCTATAATATCGTTAAGGGGGCTTAGCCGCCTTTTTCCCTATAACACAAAATTGTATTACTTCATACATACTAGTAAAAAAAGCGGTGACCGCCTTCTTACTTCAGTATCGAAGGATTGTTTTTTTGTTCAATATTGTTTTTAAGGCAGCTAAGTAGCAATACTAAGTTAAAGAGCGGCTAGGTTTTTGTACCACGCGTAGCCCCCCACCGCCCCACCGCCCGCGCGAGTCGTCGGACGGCCGGCGCCCGCGCCCGGAGTGTTTAGTGCGCGTGCGCGCACCGCTTTGTTCTTGGGTTGACTGGAGCGCGAGCGCGGGAGCTCACGCGCACCGATTGTCGACGCCCGTAAATACTCAGGTGAGTGTTGACATAAAAGTATGATATTATTTTATTGAACAGACATTCTTACATCAATATAAACTTAATTTAAGTAATAAAAGTGGTGGTTTATAATACTTCGATGGAGTAGGTACTTAGGTAGGTACCTATTTCTACCAGTCGCGCAAAATTTTGTTGGAGCGCTCTGTAAGGCAAACGTTTTAAAAAATAATAATGAGACAACTCTTTGGTATTTTAAGCTATTTTTCAATATTTTGTGCAATAGGTATTTTACGTGTGAATCTAGCAGTCCCGGGTCCAAATAACGGTCTGGGCAAAATATTTGAGTCATGATTGCGAATACCAACTTGATCCAGAGTCGTAGATGTTTTCTGTGTATTTTAGTATGTATTTCTCTTTATGTACGTATTTGTCTTTGTTTACGTTATGTTTTTAGTTATCTTATAGTGTATGTCGTGTCGTGTTGTGTTGTGTGTCGTGTATATACTTAGTACCCATACTTAATACCTACAAGTCTAGAGCTAGGTTTGGGAATAGGTCACTTTGAGTAAGATGGTCCGTTATATTTTTTTATTTATTTCAGCTGGACAAAATGCAGCAACACCGTAGTAAAAAAATATTACAGATGTGTTGTAATAATGACCCTGGACCTTCGACTTCGGATATAAGACCTATATCTCTACCGAAAAATAACGTCACGTCTTCAAATGCGGCGCGTGATCTGGTACCATTTTCTGTGCGTGAGCCGGATATATGGAAACAACCATATTCATTAAATTAACCTGTATTTGACAACTTCAATGAACACCGAAATACATTGGATACTTCCGATAAAGCCAATTTAGACGAAGTAATTAATCAATTGACTTTACCCTTAAAGACACAACTCAAAATCTGGTCACGCGATCATCTTACGTTAGCTACAAAAACGCATTACCGTCATCCGAGTCCGATTGTGACTTCTCTCCCGATGAAGAGGTAAATGACAAAGATTATAGCCCACCCAAGAAGAAGGCGTTACGTCGTCTATCTCTTAGAAGAAATCTTATCTTACTCAATTGATATAGATATCGAAAAGGAGGTAAATTCGTCAGAACTTGCTATATTGCGGACTGAATTAGTTAGGGATTTTTGGTGCCATTTTATACGTAAGAATATTTTATAACCTGACTTAATGTTCCTATGCTTGATCTCATATCGTTAAATTACAACGTTAAGTAAATAGTACAACTTTGATTTTATTAATAATAAGAAAATGACAAAGTCTTTCAGTTAGCGACAAATGTTTGATAGCTTTGTACCTAGGTTTAAGTAAAATTAAGGATTTTATATTTTTCGTTTTATAAATTAAGTTTTAGTTTTATTTTATTCAATGAGAATAATTTTATTGAAAATGCCAATTGTTCTGTTTTTTTTTATGTTCCAAGAATAAAATGTTGATTTTTTATAAAATACGCCTTTTGTTTTCTAGTCATTACTTCTTTTCGAACCGCATCCCTCTCCATAATTGTAGTCCTATACTAACCTAAAATGCCGTTATTTACAGATTGATGCACATATTACGGCTTTTTTATGTATTAAAAGTAAATATTTGCGTTGCTTTATTAATTTGGTTTAAAAAGTTAGAAAATAACTAAGCTTTAAAGCGGTTAAAGTACTTTAACTTTATTTTTATTTACATCGCAACGTCCATCTTCTATAAGCAATAATAGACATTACCGCGGCTAACTGTAATAACGACTTTGTAGTGTATAACCCGCACCTAACTTTTATTTAAAATAATTATTCTATAAAAGTTATGTAGAATACTAAGCTTAAAAGTCGCTGGTGTTCAGCCAACGGCCTTTTAACTTATTATTACTTTACAATAATATTTCCAAATTCTAAGCTATAACATAAAACCCTCTAAAATTAATATTATTTATAATTATTGTACTATAAAAATATATAAATATAAAAACGTGATTTTTTATCTTAATTTTAATGTAATCAGAATTTTGGTAAGTCAAATTGTTCCTAAGATACAGGGATTTGAAATATTTAAAAGTTTTTGCCGTTTTTCTCGAAAGTTACTTTTGTCACTTTGCCGCCTTCTTTGGTATGACGGCAGAAATGCTCTCGTGCGTTATCGAGTCAAATGCTTTGGCGTAATCTACATACGCTAGATAGAGCGGGGACTTAAATTCTTGATATTTTTCCACTATTTGCTCTAGCGTATGGATATGGTCGATTGTTGAGAACCCTGGTCTAAAACCCGCCTGTTCCTTTGGTTGGTGTTTCTCTATATCTGGTTCTAACCTTTTTTCTATACACATTGCGAATAACTTATACATTGTTGGGAGTAAACTGATTGGGCGGTAGTTGCCAATATCTTGTGGATCACCTTTCTTGTATAATAGAGTTATTCTTGATTCGCCCCATTTTTGGGGGATTTTTTGTGTTTCCAATATTTTATTAAACAATGTGATTAGGTGTTGAATTAATATAGGTTTTCCAATTTTTAAAGCTTCGTTAGGAATATTATCAAATCCCGGGCTCTTCTCGTTCTTTAATTTTTCAATATTTTTTATTATTTCGTCGGCATTGAAAGGCTGGACAGGGCTATTTATTTCCCAGTTACAACTCAGGTTATCTTCGTAGCATTGTTTGTGGGTGTAGTTTTCATCATTGTACAGGTTCATATAAAAATCTGAGGCTACTTTAACTAAATCCTCGCGTGTTTGTAGAGCTTTTGTAGTTTTTCTTGACTTTAAGCTTGGTATCCACTTTTTATCTGGGTTTAACTGCTTATGTGCTCTCTTTTGACTTCCCGTTTTTAGTAGATTTTTCTCAATTATTTTTAGCCTATAAGCATTATAATCTTGCTTTAATTTTTTATTTGTAATTTTGAAGAGTGTAGCTAATTTCTTTCTTTCTTCCTGTGTCTTTAGTGGGACATGTAATAGTTCTGAGCGTTTTTTGATGAGTTCTTTCGTTTCGTTTGATATTATATCTTGTTTCGGTTTTTCTGTAATAATTTCGTTATAGCTTTGGTGTATTGAAGTTTCTAACTTTGAGTAAAATGTCTCTATATCGTCGATATCTTCCCAATATACATTCTCCATTGTTTTCGTTAAGTTAGATAAGTACTGCGCTTGGTTTTCTAATTTTGATAGGTTATATCGACGACCGTAATCTAAATTGACGTAACGGACAAATGGCTACTTTTCAGGAGAGCCAAAAAACAGTATTTTTTTCTTTTAAAATTCATAGTTTTGATGTTTGTTTACGTATCATGTAACTAAAAATAGCCAATTACTTACTTTTTTCCACTCTTTAACTACAAATAACTCAATTTATCATACAACGGTTAGTTACTGAGATAGCATGTCCCTTACGTCAAAAAATAAATTCATAATGTCCAATACCACCCTTCTCCAACAGTTGCCTTTAGAGTAAATTTGATGTATCTACAAATAAATTTAAAGAAATGAAATTAAAGTGATCGTAACTCCATTGAAAGTAATCAATGACAGGGTGTAAAAGGTACATGGGAAATTATCTTAGGTGAAATAATAAACGAAAACATAAAATGTAATTGTGTTATTTATTAGGATAATTAAGAGATCAATCATGGAAGTATAGACATAATTATCCAGAGCTCAGAATCGCAATTATTTAGTGGTATTTGAGTGTTTACAGGACTTTCATTATTTGAATCTTAATTTTTTTGTTACTACCAGCAATATACGAGGTTCGCAATTAAAGTAAAGTGTTCTGAAGAACATATACTTAGTTTTATAATTATAGTTCAACGATACATCACTACATACGCCATTATGAGCTCTCATTAATATGTCGATTGCTAGACTAGTAACAAGTAATAAAATAAAACAAAATACACGATTCGGTGTAAAAACGATTAGAGATATAAAATAAAAACATAAACAATTTTAATTCGACAGTATCAATTAGAACCTAGGTACTAATAGTAGTACAATTAGCAGTAGGCCAAATCCTATCTTAATTTTCATCACTGCTCTCATTATCATCGTCAGTTTCAGCTAAAGTAGCTGTTATCATTTCAGAATGAGGCGAAGTTAAATATTCGTTATGAAAACGCTTTGGGATAGTACCTAGAAGGAATTGGTATTTAATATATTTAGAAACGTGATAAAGTATTTTGGTCCTCATAGCATTTCTAAAGACTTGCAAAATAATATACCTACATAAGTAGACACAAACACGGTAATTGCATGTAGCCGACAATTTGATATTTTATTAAATAAAATACTTACTGCAATAACTTGTCTCGATCCCGCAGTAATTTATTGCGTCGAGCTAAGAGTGATTCAATACTGTTTATATTCATCGTTATCTCAGTTGCCTTCCTTATTATTAAGTACTTGAAACATGCGTGAAGACGTGCTCGTGCAAAACAGAACTGAGCAAGCAGCGGCAGCACTCAATCCAGTGTAGCCAGGTGTAATTTGAAAAATGAATAGTTTTTTATCAGTCGAAAATACCTTTGAATAAACGATTAATAATCTGGATTTTTTCTTGTACGTATGTATGTATGTAAAAGCTTTATTGGAAAACTAACAATTGAATTATAGTGCTCTCATTAAAATTATTTTATTTTATTTCAATTGAAAAAAAAATTGTTATCACGTGTCGTGTTCATTGTAAATACTTTATAATCTGTTTGCACAAATAACTAACCCTTGGAATATTATTTTAAATGCATTTATAGGCATATTTTCAATCGATGTACAAGGCTCAAAAATCAATAGATTGTCAAGAAAATTCAGTAGATTTCGTAAAAATCAGATTAACCGGTAACACTGTCAACCACAACCAGCAGCGACATGCTCTTTCTAAAATGTTTTTTGTCGCGTACAACGAGGTGATAGTGAGATCTCTTTCACCCTCAAGCAACTTTAAGTGCGTGAGAGTGATTTAGCTATATTAACGAACACTGAGTATGTCATCTAACGAAAGAGATAACGCTAACATTTTAATGTAAGGGACGGTAGTTTTATGATTGTATTTGTGAAAAAATGTCGTATATACTCTTAGCAAATATTTGATATACTTACAAATCACCGTAAGGGTCACTGTTGCCTTACATTTGTGAAAGCAAAACTGCGTATCGTACAATTGCTTACAGAATAATAGTCTTTTACGACGCAGGTAAATTAAGAAAATTATAGTTACGTCTAATTGTGATAGAATCAATTTTATTTTTGTAGATAATTTTGAGAACGTTAAATGATGTATCGTACCTTTACTTATTTAATGGCGCCTTACAGCGTTAGGTAAATTGCGAGATGAAGGTTACACCAAGAATAAATTGCAGTTTTTTTAATTGCTGTAGATACGTCGTATTTTTTTGAAATACGGAGTCACAGTAACATTTTTTTAAGGCTGTAAGGGGCATGTTTTTTAAGGCTATCGAGACGTCACCTATACCAATCGATAGAGAAAAAAAAACTGAATAGAACTGCATTCATAACTCATTTTCGCCATTTTGTCCCTTACATCAATTTAGATTACGGTCGTCGATATGTGGCTCTACCAAAGTTTGCTCTGCATTTCTTTTGTTTATTAATTTGTATCGTTCCTCTTACAAGTCGGTGATCACTGGCAAAAGTGTTGTTATTTAAGATTTCTATATTTCGGAATAGTTTAGGGCAGGTACTCATAATATAGTCTATTTGGTTTCTATTTTTCTTGTCTGGTGTAGTCCACGTCCATAAGTTTTTAGTTTTCTTTTTGAATATCGAGTTAATAATAGTAAGGTTGTTTTCGATTGCGTATTGCACTAGTCTTTCGCCTCTTTGGTTTCTAGTGCCGTAGCAAACGGGCCCGATGATAGAGTTTTCTGTATTTTTTCTTTGACCTATTTTGGCATTAAGGTCACCCATTATTATTTCTTTTCCGTTTGCGAGGCTTCTAGCGCGATTTATTTGGTCATAGAAGATATTTAATTCCTCGTCTGTAGCGTCTTGAGTGGGAGCGTACACTTGTATAATGGCTATTCTCGTATTTTCAAATTTAAGATTTAAAAGACAGACTCTCTCAGATATTCCTACATAGTTGTCGATATTCGTTTTGTATTCTTTTTTTATTAAAAATCCAACTCCGTGCTGTCCTTTTGGTTTACCTGTGTAGCAAAATATATAATTTTTATCTTCTATGATATCGTTTCCGCTTCGTCTTACTTCAGAGAGTCCGATGATGTCGTGCTTGATACTAGTAAGGGAATGTTTTAATAGTTCCATTTGTTGAGGTTTAAGTAGAGACCTGACGTTGTAGGTACTAATATATATTTTTTGATTTGTTGGAGGGTTGTAGTCTTTATCTCCCGCGGTGACAAGCCGTGCTGGGAGACTGAGAGGGGGGCACGTTAGTTGCTACTTCTCTTGATCTTGATTGTCACCTTGTGTTGGAGATGAGCTTCCTTCTTGGTAGGAGAAGTTAGGAGCCTTTATCAGATAATTGTTCATATTGTTAGTTTTATTTATTTTCTTTGCCTGATTTGTACTTTGGTTTTTGCGTTCTGATGGTTTCGTTGTAGTTTCTGGCGATTCTGATAAGTTTCTCTTTTTATTTTGGTTTTCTTGAGATACTCGTACTGTGTATTTTTCTTGTTTGTTATCGTTGTTTATTATAATAAGTTTGTCGTATTTGATGATCGCTTTTCTCCCTTGTTCTCTCTCTTTCTCGGCTTCTAAATATAATTCTTTCCGTTTTTTCAGGACGTCCAGGGGGTAATCTTCTTTTATGTAATATGATGTTGTTTCAAGTTTTTTCTTGTTTTGCTGTATTTTTATTTTTAAACCCATCGTGTGTAAAGTTACAACAATTGGTCTTATTTTTTCCCCTTTTTTTTCCCAGTCTTCTAACGTATTCTATACAGTTGTTGTCACACTGTACTTTTAAATAGTTTCTTATGATATCTAGAATGATTTTCTCTAGGTTATGGTAGCTTCTTTCGTTTTCCTCAACTCCGAAAAATATTAAGTTTTTCCTTCTATTGAAATTTATTAAATTAATCTCAGTATCCGGTGAAATTCGTTAAGAGTAACTTTGGAATTTATAACGAAAGTAAATTAAGTCAAACTAACAATGTAACATAAAATAACTCAATTCTACTCGTAATTATATTTCAAATGAATATCGCATATCTAGTTGTATTAATAACTGGTGGGAAGAAAAAGCCTTCTCTTCAATCTCTTCAATTATAGAGGGTGATATTAATACATCATTATATGTTTGCTACAAATAAATGACCCATTTGTGATTTGTGACTTTCTGTACAAAAAAGGTCGCTCAAGTTAGCCGTGAAGTTCTACTACAAGTATCAACACGAGCCAAAACAATTTAGCTATCGGTCTGTTCTTTATTCTAATGACGGGCGGTATCGAACACAGAACAGTTTGTAAAATCAATAGTTTACTGAATTAATAATTACTGGGACTAACCCGAAAATAGAAATCAAACGTTTTACATTACTGGAAACAGAAGCTTGTTTTCCACGTAAATTCATCAGTGAGGGAATATGAATACAGGTTGTGATTTTTTATATTTTCATTTACATACATAACATCACACGTTCATTCCCAGAGTGGGGTAGGCAGAGCTGCAGAAATACCAACAAATCTAAAAAGACTTGTATATTATTTATTATTAAATCATTTATTTCAGACAACATAATGGTCCATAGTTTGATTAGTAACATCGTGATTCTTCGAAATATATGGACTGACATGATTCTGAGGCTCGTAGAGATTTGCAATCTTATGGTGACCATTTCAAGACTGAAAATGCGTTGGCAAGCCTGAGGACTATTTGTATAAGTAGTCATCGCAGCTTGAATACTTGTTGATAAAAAAAGTTGCACCTGCGCCGCATTATCGCCTAACCTCACTTCTGTGTAATTCACGCCCTATACCATGTAAGACAGAAATTGCCAATATGCTACTCATCACCGGTTGTCTTACCGCCACACCGGAACTCAACAATGCGACCACTGCAGTGCTGTTTGGCAGCAGTTCAAAAATTAAGATGGTGGTAGATACCTACATACAAACATGACCTCACGCCTTCATTCCCAGAGTGGGCTAGGCAGAGCTACAGTAATTTCAACAACTCTGAAGATACTTGATAATTCTGTAACCAAATTTTGCACTATCAGACTAAGATGTTTACAGTGTATTAATAACAGGTTGCAAGCTCATCGCCTAACATTACTAAGTACAAGCTAGATAGATAGGTGGTTGATACGGCTTCTCTTCATAAGAGCTATATGCTCTTGTCGGAGGAGTGCTCGCCATTCCTCTCAACTGATTGCTAGGTTCTTGACGTCTTGATACGACCAGACCTCGTCTTTCTCTTTCACTTCAAAGTAACTTCGTCTGGGTTGTCCTCTGCCTCTTTTCCCTTAAATTTTTCCCTCTATGATATTTTTTATGAAATTATCGTGTCGTATCAGCTCTCCTATCAGCTTCCCTTTTCTGTTTTCTAACGTCTTTAACAGGCTTCTCTTATCTTTTACAATATTAAGAACTTCCTCATTTGTCTTCTTCTCCATTCAACTAATACCCTCCATCCTTCTCCAACACCACATTTTAAATGCCTCTCTCGTAGGATAGGGCTACCAGGTCATAAAACTGAAAACCTGGACACACAAATCAGTTAAGCCGGCTATTTGGATAAAAAAGCCGTACACCCTTATTTTTTACCCTATGTATAACGCGACGATATCTTTTTAGGGTAATACAAGGCTTTTTTGTTATTTACCATAAAATTTTCTTGAATTTTATTGAAACAATAATAAAAATTGAATAAAATCTTCTTTAATATTAAGTACCTAATCATTAAATATTTATTACATTACATTATTAATTTCAATAATTGCAATAGAAGTTTAGGGACCGCATGCGAACGCCGGACACTGTCTAATTTGGCCGGACACGCAACCAAAAAGCATGAATATGTCCGTATTTATCCGGGACCCTGGTAACCAGACGGACACCGCTCAAGGGTCTTCCACAACTAAATGACAGAAATGGACAGCTTTGGCCTCAATTCATTCTTTAATAACGTAAATGAGAACACTCAAAGTTTAATATAAATTCCATTGAGGGACAAGCATTCTTTCACATTAAGTTGATTGCGAAACATTCTTGCTTTTTAATTTCTGCTCTAATAATGTCAGTAAGGTTTTCCTTTTCAAATAATGAAGATCCAGTGTATTTTAATACAATACAGGCGTTTCCAAGTTACGAGATCTTTTCATACCCTAACCGTTTATTTCGTTCATTATAAAGAAATCGGTTTTAATTGGGATTGTATTAAATATCTTTAAAGGTAGCTCTTTCATCTGGAAAGACCCAATACTTTATGTAGTAACATTATATGTTTATATGTAAAACTTTACGATACAAACAAAAGAGATACGAATTATAGAATAGACAAAAATATTGCAGAGATGCACGAAGGCATACATCGCGTCCAATTAACCTTTGAGCAGTTAAGAGATAGTTAGTGAAAACGAATAGCCAAATAAGCATACTTCTAAAGGAAATTATGGAGTAATATACCCTCATTACACAAATGCAACAATGCTTTAAATATCAATTAGTATAAAGATATATAACAAACTAAAATTAACAAAAAACTGAGCATTATAAGCAGGAAAAAGATTTAAGGACAAGTGCCAAAAGCCAGAACTTCTTCAGTCTAGTTGTGGTTGCAAACTTGTCGTTTTTAGTATAAAGGTTTTAGTTTTCAGGTTAAATACTATATTTTTAGCTAACAGAATAAAAAATACAGTGATTTAGGAACTTATCGATACCAAACATACATACATACATACCCAAAACAAACACAACATACACGCACACACACACACAAATACACACACACAAACACAGACACACACAAACACACACACACATACACAAACAAAACACACACAAATTTCAGTGAGAATCAGATCTTGCATTAAGCATGCAAGATCTGATTCTCACTGAAATTTTATTGTATTTTTATTTTTAATTTTTACTAGCGACCCGCCCTCGCTTCGCTCCGGATTAAAGTATAATGCATATAAACCTTCCTCTCCAATCACTCTATCTATTAAAAAAAACCGCATCAAAATCCGTTGCGTAGTTTTAAAGATTTAAGCATACATAGGGATATAGGGACAGAAAAAGCGACTTTGTTTTATACTATGTAATGAGTGATGGTACTCGTGTGTAGTGTAGCGCTGATACAATGAGCCTATCTTGTTTCGATGTATCCAATCCTTCAATTTAAATTTGATCATGCGCATAACCTCACTCACCGGGCGCCCAAGATACAGGCCAAGCCTAGATAGGGTCCGCCGGATACTACTTTTAAGAATACTACCTTTTGTTAATAAATCATTACTTTACTTTACTTTATTTACTTAACATAACATCACGCGTTCATTCCTAGAGTGGTGTAGGCAGAGCTACAGAAATACCAACAACTCTAAAAAAATGATTCTGTAACCACATTTTGCACCAACAGGCTAAGATGTTTTACCAGTTTATTAGTGGCAGATTGCATGCCCATCACCTAACAGTACTACAAACCCTTACTCCCTTAGTCGCCTCTTACGACATCCAAGGAAAGACATGACACGGCAACCACGCGGCTACGATATCGATAACAATTATTAAACAATTTAAACTCTTGTCTTGCTAATCTACTAACAAAACATAAAATTCAAACAGACACTTCAGTCTCACTCTGAAGTTTTCTTTACAACAATTTTGGTACGGAACTCTAAAAGCTTGTAAATTATTTTACAATCAAGTTTAAAACTTATTTACTTTACAAGCCAGTGGTTTTGAGAGCTGCGCTTTGCCAGCGGTTAATACAGGATGTTCAATAACTTTACAAGTCGAGAGGAAGTTAATTTTTCAACTTAGTCCTGTCGCTGGCTATGGTGTTATTCTTTTGAGGGAAAAATCGTCGATAAACACCTCGATAAGTATTTTTGGAGAAATTTTTCATGTTTCCCTTTCATCAGTGCTAAAAAAATAGAGTCAGCTATTTAGCTGACACTAATTTCAGAGAACGTATTGTTTCACAAAATTTGAATTTCAGGTTATTTTAAACATTCATTACGTAGGTTAGTTTGGGTTAGACTTGTGACTATCCCAAAATCTAAACCCTTGCGCCTAGAAAAGCCTGTCTATAAATTGGCAATTCTGTGAAGTGCTTCTATGAAATGAATTTTGCTGAAACAAGGGTAAAACATTTTACATTCCTTCTGGCGCAGACGGATAAAAAGGCAGTATATGCAAATGTGTTTCGTACTCTTATAGGTACCGCCTTTTTCTTTTGCTCGTCGTCGAACCGCTGTATAAATGTAAAATACAGCTCGCAGGCCCACACTTATTAATTGATTTAGAGTGACAAGCATACTTGTGATAATCCGGGGCACGACTTTGGGATTTGTTATCGATGAATAAGATGTCGGTATAAAAAAAAAAAAAAAACTGCAGCTACGTTTAAAATAAAAAAGGCCAGTGTCACTTAGTCATAGTCTTATAAAAGGTAAATAAATCACAATATCGTTCACGATTCTGAAAACAGGTTTTAGTCATTTTAAATATTTGAAGAATGTTCCGTTTATCACAGTCAAGTGGACGGTGAGAAACTTTTTAGTAATTGAATGTAGAAATTTTCATTTGGACGGCAATTGAATTATGAAAAGCATTTTAAAGTAAAAAAGGAATCATTCGTTTATTGTTTTTATTTTACAATGAAAAGAGACTATTTCATTAATGTTGGATAACATTCTGATCTTGACAGTAACACCGACATAATTTTTTGTCATAAAAATATTTTGATACATCTCTTGAGTATTTGTGCCCCGAGTTAGCACACGTATGGTGATAAGCCTCTTTCAACATACGTTAAAGTAAACGATAAGTAATTAAAGGATATTTCTGACTTGTCTTGGGTCGGGAATCTCAGCCAAGTTCAGTTTTTTAATACGGTTCTTAGACATACTCGACCATGCGAGCAAAATAATAACACCCCTCGATTACATCTGGAGCATCGATCGCCTTTCAAGTCCTTCCCCTTTGATAGAAGAGATTAGAGCCTTCATATACCAAGAAGGCAATTAAGTGTAACTATCATAGGCTGATCAACTTCACATAGTTTTTTTACCTTGGACTACTAATTACCGAGTTTTTATAATTATAGAGAGTGAATTGAAATTTTTACGTGGCTCATTTAATGGACACAACCATTGTTCAAGGTGAGCTATCTAAATGGGTCAATATGAGGTGGACAGTTTCTGAACTCCCTGTACTGACACATTTGGATTGCTCGCCCTGTATATAAATCGCGATTTTTGAAAACTGACAAAATGTCCGGTAGCTTACGTTAAATCCGAGGAGCTGTTTAGATTGATGCCAACGGTTTTATTCTACCATCGCACTTCTCGTCATCGGCAGGATGTTTATTTCTTAAGTCACTGCGCTCAACTAGGCGCCGGTTCTCTAGAACTTTTCTCGTGCGTACTATAAAAGTTTGGAATGAACTTCTTGCTGAGATTTTTCCAATGCGCTACAATATAGGGCTTTTTAAAACGGGTGTTATTAATGTTCTTCGAGACCGGCAACGCGCAATTTTTTAGGCAGCGGTGACCCTAGCAGGTGGGAAGTAGTAGCAAAAAAAGTATTTATATGATCGATTACGATAACGGTCGCCAAATTAATTGTGTCTAGCTATTTAAAGTCTTGCGTTTATTGTCTGAATGTTTTTGGTAAATTTCTGCCCTACTTAGGACACTTTTGAAAGACCCAAATTTGAACCAATGACGCTAGTTAAACTGCGGAATTCCACAGCACGCATTAAGTACACTAGCGTGTTTCATTGACATTATTATCACTTCATACGTGTGCAATGGATACCTACTTTTTAAAAAAAATCTTTCAAGGAACGTTTTCATCATAATTTCATCGAAAGGCAATTCTCGCCATATGAGTTAATTTTTCTTAGTCCATTAACATAACGTGAAAACATCATGGTTTTCGAAAATCGACAAAATGTGTAGGATTGACGTAAACTGTATGCTTAATTGGGCATAGTTCTGCAAACTTGAACCAACAATGATTTGGCAATAGTATGTCAACTGTCTTGATGAGTACTTAGGATTTATATTATATTGCTAAATAATTGTGGGTTGGTCCCTGTTCGCAGAACTACGTCCAATTTATCTTTAATAGCAAATTCAGTATCCATGTGTAACAGAACTACTAATAAGGCATAGTGTTACTACATATTTGTGTGATGGAGAAGTCAATACTGTACCTACTAACCTTAACTCTTGTGTCATTATCTATATTTCATACACACTCTTAAAAACAAAAGTTGTCTCTCCTGTGGTCAATAGTCAAAAGCTTGTGTGCATAAAAGTTATGTTTTTATATGATAGGTCTAAAACAGTCCTGACGGCGTTTTTGCGGGAATGGGCTTAGCCAGAAAATTAGGCCTTAAAAACATTAACTTTCGGTGTGTCTTCAGGAAAGACGGTAAATCTGTGTATTACCCATTTAGTTTTATTTTCTGAAAAATATAACTTTTCTACTCGTACTTTACTGCGACATTGACAAAGAGATTTTTTCAGCACAATTGCTACTAGAGACCTGCATTTCCACGAAAGCATTTCTCTTAGAAATAACATTGCGCGAGGACTTTATTCTCAAGTATTTTATTTTTGTTCATAATCAGCTGACGCTTGATTATTTTTACTGCATTTAGTTCATATTTTTCTTAAAATGTGAGTTGGTTTGAAATTTATTTTGGTCACAATACCGTAGTTATTATGTATAGTGCTAAGTGAAAGTGCACGAGACATAGTTATTTACCCAATAGCGTTGTCCTTTTCACTATCTGGAACTTGGTAGGATACTTATGTATCGAACTAAGTTCGAACTAAATCGCACACTAGCATCGTAACGTGAATAAGTCAACTTTCTGAATCTATATTGTGTTGGCATTTCCACTATCCTTTTGAACTCCTACAAAATATTTTTGACGTACGAAATTAACCCAGTGCATTCTTTTCTATATAAAATGAAGCCGTGGACACTGATTATGGATTTCACAGACTAAGTCGTTCGACGTGCTATGAACAGTTCAAATGTTGTGTTCCGCTAGAGAATCAAGGTGACCTATGAATCAAGTTCACAGGTTAAAGTGGTAATGGACTGACCATATCTATCGCAGAACCGACAACACCTGGCACAAGCGTGTCCCAAGGTGGAGAAGGTGTAATAGAATGTAGAATGCCCTCCGGCCAGATGTCTAGACGACCTGATACAGAAGGGTAAGCTATCGGACGCGTAAAATGGAGGATATATTTTAAGGCCAGTCTTGGAAGAGGTTCATATTCCGCGCAGCAGCAATGGTCTGCTAAAAGGCTGTAAGATAAGTTAGCGTACGTTTTTCCGCTTTCTGGCAAATTCAAATGTTGCAACGTAACATGAGACGGCAAAATTTAAAGCTTACTTTAGCTATTTTGAGTATATGAATAAGAGTTCGTTTTTGGGCAAGGAGAAGGCACACGAGCACTCAGGCCACCTAGTGGTAAGTGGAATCTGAGACCCATAGGCATTAGAATTTTCAAGACCAAAAACTCACGCCTACAATCTTAAGACCTGAAAACCATTGCCAACGCTGAGGGCTAAGATGGAATGGCTCCATGCTAGTAATGCGAACAATTGTGCTTGGTGGTATGTTTATGAATAAGATGGTGGTAGTGATCCGGCCGGACCCTGCACAGGGTCCTACCAGTGCTGAGTGAAACTGTTTCTCGAAAACTAAACATGTTTCTTAACATATCCATGCTTTCTACCTAAAGGAAGGTAATTTTCTTCAGGCGCTTATATGTTTCTTTATAACCTGTAGACTAAACGCCTTGATCGAATTTAAAGTGCAGGATATCGTTGAACTCGTGCTCATCCAAGCAGTATCATTATGCTATATTAGAACCTAATTCATAATGCTGTTTTATTACATTTATTACATGACATATGTATACGACACCAGGTTAGGGACCTCTGTGGCTAATATGGGTCACCTTAGCACGTGTCTCTCGGCTGATTGCTATTGATCGAGCTCTGTTTATACATCTAAATACAATGCGATCGGCCTGTCGGTGACACGCGGTCGGTCGTCGAGTAAAATCGATAGAAATTTGTTCGTAAGTCGTAAACGGATAGGTATGCTTAATAAATTATACGTAGTTTTGGTTTAAACGATTGTGAATGCGGTTTGCATAATGTCACACAATCACCTTGAAGTATAGGCATACATGTTGTATCAATCTAAATCATTTGTGGTCGTTTTATAAACTTGGACACTTGAGAATGGTATTCGTCAATCGGGTTTCTATTCTACGTGGTTTTTAATCATCTTAGCCCTCAGGGTTGTCAACGCATTTGAGGTCTTAGGATTGCAGTCTTGAGATTATAGTCTTGAAAATTCAAATGTTTATGGGTATTAGATTCCACTTACCATAAGGTGGCTTTAAACCTCGTGTGCCTTCTCCGTGCCATAAAAAAAACTTGTTTTCAGGGCCATATTGTTTTTTTAACGACACGGCGTCCTTTTTGATAAGTGAACAAGAGCAGGTTCGAGATTCTGCACGGTAATAACGATATCGTCTTTGACGTGTTTCCGTGTTGTCAACTTTTTGATAACTCTTAGGTCATTTATAATGATGGCGACTGTGAAATAAACGATTCTAAAACACGTCAAACGCGATATCGTTATAACGCTGTCTCGGTTGACGTGTTTTAGAATCGTTTATATCACAGTCGCCATTATTGTAAATGACTTAAGATTTATCACAACTTTGACATTGCGGAAACACGTCAAAGACGATATCGTTTTTACCGTGTAGAATCCCAGTCCGGGAATCAAGCCAACGACTAAAAACTTTGTATCAGGGTCTCAATTCTATTCCCTAAATCCATTTTAAAAAAAAAAAAAACACTTAATTCTTTTTACTTAACAGTAATGGCGGCCGAATTAAGAACAAAACGAAAACGTTTAAAACTATACCGAGTAAAATGGAGCTAGCTGATGTTTATAGTAACGTTATTATTAAAATTTTCGATTTTTTCATTTCTTTGACTTTTGTCGGCTATCTATCAGTTTATCTTTTAATTGATTCATGGTTGGACTTGTAGTTAATAAGCTAAAATGCGCGGATTTAAAAATATGTACCTACATGGTGGTTAGCATAACATCACACCTTCATTCCCAGGGTTGGGTAAGCAGAGCTACAGAATTTAAAATCAACTCTAAATAACTGTTGATAATTCTGTAACCACATTTTACACAATCAGGCTTAGATGTTTACTAGCGTATTAGTTACAGGTTGCAAGCCCATCGCCTAACAGTACTACAAGCCTTTATTCCCTGATGGGTTACCTTATACGTAAATGAAATATCAAAATTGAAAGCCCGGTTTTATCAAGCTGGTTTTTTTAAGACTTGTTAGCTGACTAGACATTTTGGGTTTTTTCTTATTAACTACCTTTATTGTGTTTCCTTTAATTTCTTTTAAATTTGTGTGACCTGTGTTCACCATTTAACTGTTTTAAAGTGTTTTCTTTAATTTTAAGCTTCAAAACGTGCTTGATTTTCCACAGCAAATACTGTGATTCCATTTAACATTTCACAAGGAGTTTATTTAGTTTGCCGCATGTTTTGTGTAACTTCTCAGTGTTGGATGGTTCCGCTTTGTGGGTTCCAGTCTGAAATCGCTGAAGCCTTTGCGGAAATTGTATTTTAGTGGAGCTACTTTGAAATCCTAATAATTCATTTATAAATGTCAACATCATGTTTATTTATTTACTTACATTATGCATATGTTTATTTGAAATGTATAATTTAATACATACATATATAACGTCACGCCTTTATTCCTAGGGTAGGCAGAACTACAGAATACTAACAACTCTAAACTTAACTGGTTAACAATTCTGTTACCACATTTTGCATAATCAGGCTTAGATGTTTACCAATTTAATTTTCAGCAATAACCTTGACTTCTTCCTGGTTGATTGAAAAATGATGCATATAGCCAACTTTTACTTCAAGTATATTGTTGAGGTTGCTATTTTAGGAGCTTTAATAAAACTGGAGATAGACTTATTACAAAATATAATAAATTCTCAAAGTTACACAGGATTACAAAATAAATGCGATGGCTGCGGCGGCGTTGGTGGGTCTGGCGGGCGGCGGTCCCCCCGCGCCCCGCTCCCCGTTGGGTGCGTTTGCGCACCAATTTAAAGCGCAGCGTGGAGGAAATCGTATTAGTAAATGCTACTTGTGCGTGTTCGTTTGTTTGACCACTAGAGCTTACAACATATTTTCTTTTGATATGTTTCTGTATTGTCAACGTTACGATATAGCTCTTATTTACATGACAGTAATGGCCACCGGAGGATATTTATTTACCCCCCAGTCGCTCATTTATATTGCGCCGAGCACTGTTCTCGGCTTTTTTTTATTTATTAAATCAAATTTTGCCAACTGTCCTTAAACAGCAGAACCTGCCTTTTTGAGGTGTTGAGGTGTAAAAGTGGTTATCCACTTGTAGTTGTACTCCTTTAGACTAACCAGAGCGTATGAGAGCACGGGAGAGAGAACTACAAATCTAAAGGTTGTTTTATGTTACACTAGCTTTTGCGCGACTCCGTCTGCGTAAAAGTCGATTATTGCTATTCCCTCGAGAACTAACCCATTTTGAAGGATAAAAAGTAGCCTATAAGCTATTTCAAAGTATAAATTATGTCTGTGCAAAGTTCCTCCAGATCCGTTCAGCCCTTCTGGCGTTATTGAGTAACAAACATCCAAACTTTAATAAACAGAGCTCGGAAAGCATTAGATATTATTCTTATGTCTTTAACGTATTTAATAGATATTAATGTGGATATACCCTGAAATATAAAACAAAAAAATGCATTGCAAAACGAGTACTGACTAAGGTTTTTTAATTATTTAAAAGTTTCTGTGTAATTGTCATAAAGGACTATGAGATGTATACCATCGATGTTTTCTATTTCCAATGCATTTCTTCTTGCATTGAATATCCATTTATTGATAGATAAATATCTTTCTACACTCACTGAAGTGAGTGGAGCAAAGTTGTACATTATATTACTGTCTACATCCGTTCCTTCCAAAAGTATTTTAATACGTGTGTTCATTTTAACGGCGACGTAGAGCTCGTAGCAGAAAAGCAGCTTAAATAAAAACATTTCATTGGTTATGAAATTACATTTTTTTTTTTTTTTTTTTTTTATGTTAAGGAAAAGGCACACGAGCACTCAGGCCACCTGATGGTAAGTGGAATCTGAGACCCATACACATTTGAATTCTCAAGACTATAATCTTAAGACCTCAAATGCGTTGCCAACCCTGAGGACTAAGATGGAATGCCTCTATGCTAGTAATTTCACCGGTTGTCTTATCCCCACACCGGAACACAATAATGCGAACACTGTTGCTTGGCGGGTGGGTACATATGGGACAACTACCATTAATTGTCAGGGTATGTCCATGTTATGCAAAATCTCAAAACAGCTTACCCTTTCCGAGCTCTGGTAATAATATAGTACAAACGATTGGACAAGAAAAACGACCAGTAGTTTGATATTTCCAACTCTTATTCGCGTTGTTATATTTAAATTCAAAAAGTATCGTAATCGGGGATTTATTTCACCAAGTAGAAATAACACTTGAACACGGTCAGTTGTTGAGAACCTTTTTTGTTGAGCGATAAAAAGGATATGAACGCTGGGACAAAATATAAGCTGAAATTCAACCTTTGATCTGAACAATGCATGGCTAAAAACCAGCCATGTGCGATTCGAACTCGCGCACGATAATTTACGCACATCGGTCCCGTAGGGACTTTAGGGTTCCGTACCCCAAGGGTCCAAACGGAACCCTATTGCTGTCACTCACGTATCCGTCTGTCCATAGTCTGTCACACAGGTTTTACATCAAACGGTTAAGCTAGAGTCTTCTATTTTTTACAGTATAAGCATCTTGTTGACCCATACAAATTGTCTAAAAATATTTTGAAATGTTCTGCGGGGCTCCCATAAAAAGGGGGTGCGAAAATAAAAACAGTACAAAAAATAATAATATACCTCAAATGCTCAGATATATTAACATATAAAGCTATAATATAGTCAATAATATTTGGAAACGTAAGAATACGGAATATGAATAAAAGTAATAAATCAATTGTATATCTAGGCTCACTGTACTCTTTAACAGATTAGAGTGAATTCGTTAATAAGTTGGCGACCAAATTTTGCTTTCAAAGACGGATTCCAAATTTGACACGTAGGTTCTTTATGAGGTCTAGGGGTGCAATAAGAAATATTTATTGGAAATACATCTCTTAACGGGTTAAAATAAAACGTGGGAGTAGCGGGAAACTCATTCCACGCGTACGAATCCGCGTTCGGCGTCTAGTCTATATAATATATTAAAATGATGATCCCTATTCCCCTTGGTCACGGCGTCACGCATGAACGGCTGGACCGATTTCGCTAATTATTTTTTTGTTGTCGCACTGCTAGATTAAAACAGTATCAACTCAAAAAAATTGTTAGATTTGTTTCAAGTCCAAACACATTGGTATTAAAGTTGATTTAAAAATACAGATTTATTTTGAGTTAATGCTGTTTAGATTAAGCAGTGCGCTGTGTTCGTTATCGTCAGGAGAAGGTTCTTATAAAAGAAAAAAAAAAAAAACCACCGGGAAAGTCAAAAATTTGCAGCGGGTAGAAACCGCTGACGGGTAGCTAGTAATATATGCAATTCTAAACGGATTGTTAATAAATCAACAATCATCCACGCTGCACCTTGAGACTTGAAATTTGGAGGGAATATTCCTTGGATATCTTAGCGGTGCACTTAGAAGGGATTTTGGAAATTCATCCCCTAAGGAAACTAATTCTACACGTACAAAGTCACGGGCGTCCTCTAGTTGGATAAAAACCTTTATACATAGTTCTCTGAACTATTATTTTGTCCTGGCTACACTTTTATTGCCACAATGTGCACTCATGTGCGCTGAGATACCAAGTCGCCCCTGATTTCAATATCGGGTGATATTGCGTATTGTCACTAATAGGTTATATCTTTTATATAGATGTATAGGTAGCTATGATAAAGAACGATCGATAGAAAGTTCGGTCTATAATAAGGGGGACAATTTAATGTGTTCAATATAAAACATGGAGTTTAGTTTTGTGTTATTTGTGGTGGTAGGACCCTGTGCAGGATCAAATGCGTTGCCAACCCAACCGCCAAGCAACAACGTTCGCATTGTTTTGCTCCGGTGCGGGGATAAGACAACCGGTGAAATTATTAGCATAGAGGCTTTCCATGTTAGTATTCAGGGTTGGCAACGCATTTGAGGTTTTAGTCTCAGATTCCACTTAACATCAGGTGGCTTAAGTGTACGTGTGCCTTCTCCTTAACATACTGAAAAACCCTCTATATCAAGAACCAGTCTACTCAGTCGGGATAGTTTTCTTTTAATTTTATGGGCTTTCATTTAAGAATTTTTTGACATCATTATTTTCTAAACGGTTCTCCAAATACAAAAATTGCTAATAAAATATACCTACATCATGTTTTTTTAAGAGCTAAAATGCTACCTCACTTGATGTTATAATGTAAAAAAAACGAGACAAGTAAATATATTTTTTCAAGATTTTATTAACAACTTTGTCGGCATAATGTAAAGGTTTAATTATGCCAAATTACAGCTTTGTAGTACCAAGAGTCTGCTCCAGTAGATAGGAGCTAACCGTGGACAGACGGACATGGTAAAACTATAAGGGTTCCTTGTTGACTACACCCCTTAAAAACGCAATGAAAACGAATTGCATAATTTAATAAAAAAACACTTAAAACGGAACGATCTTTGGCGTTCTTTTACCGTTTTTAGGGTTCCGTAGCCAAATGGCAAAAAACGGAACCCTTATAGATTCGTCATGTCTGTCTGTCTGTCCGTCCGTATGTCACAGTCACTTTTTTCCGAAACTATTCGAACTACACTGTTGAAACTTGGTAAGTAGATGTATTCTGTGAACCGCATTAAGATTTTCACACAAAAATAGAAAAAAAACCATAAATTTTGGGGGTTTCCCATACTTAGAACTGAAACTCAAATTTTTTTTTTCATCAAACCCATACGTAAGGGGTTTCTATGGATAGGTCTTCAAAAATGATATTGAGGTTACTAACATCATTTTTTTCTAAACTGTACAGTTTGCGCGAGAGACACTTCCAAAGTGTTGAAATGTGTGTAACTTCTAAAATAAGAGAATGATAGAACTAAAAAAAATATATGATGTACATTACCATGCAAACTTCCACCGAAAATTGGTTTGAACGAGATTTAGTAAGTAAGTAGTTTTTTTTAATACGTCATAAAAACATTGATCAAAGCTACAACGAACTTTTATATTATGTTACTTGCTGCTACGGAACCCTTCATGGGCGAGTCCGACTCGCACTTGTTTACTCTTACGTTTGTTTACTCTTAACTCTTGATATGACTTTTCTACGAGCGGGGATCATAACGTTTCATACTTAGACCATAAAGTGTTGGACGGATCTTTATAACAGCTTCATATCGACTATAAACAATAACGACTGTGATTTTAATACGTTTTCGATATTTACTCCCCTCGTGTAATATAAATATTCCATTTTTAATGCATGTTTTACACCCAGCACAAAAAGAGCTTGTAATCTTTTATCCAAATATCGGCGGGGTTAAATGCATTCTGTAATTATCAAGAGGCCACATATGCTGCCACGCCCACACATGAATAAAAAGGGACGGCTTTATGTGCTTCCGCGCGAAGAACGTGAGATGGAGATAGTTTGCGCGCCTTGATGGCAGTACACATTCAAATAATTGCTGTTTACTTTAAAACCACAACACTTTTTAAAAAAACTGGTTTATCAGGATCAAGAAGTTATAAATACTCAACTATTTAATCAAAAGTCATCGTTAAAGGTCGTAGGATTTCGAAAATTCAAGCAAAACGTTCGAATTGTTGTTATTTTTGAAAAATAAAACTAGCGAGGATTATGATTCTAATCGTGTTTTCACGTTTAACAGTCTCAAGTAAATATGTTCAAATTTAATATATCCAAAGAACAAACACATAGGCGTTACGGTTATTAAGATCGAGGTCGCGAAACACTACCGACTTTATATTATGTGGCATCATAACAACCACCACCACCGGTAGCTCGAGCACGAATATTTCGATCATTCGTAACGTTTCCGAATCGCTTCTAATATTCGAAATCGTGCTCCGAAACCATCCTTCCAGCGCTTTCGGCTCTGCTGCAAATTTCCGACATTCCCGATGGACTTTTCGATTTTTTCCCCCCAAACAAACCTTGTCCTGGCAATAACGAATGCAAAAAAAAACAAATTGGTGCAGTCGTTCAGAAGTTCTGCGCGTACATACATTTTGGCGATTCATTGTATTTATATACTGGCTGACCCGACAGACGTCCTGTTTTAACTGAATATTGAAATAAAATAGGTATTAATAAAAAGAAAATATTCCATAAACATAACTATCAGTCGTTTGACAATTGGGGCTATTGACAGAAAGCGCGCTGCAAAAATATATTTTAGAACAGATAACTTTCTTCTTTTTATCTTTCATAAGAAGAAGAAGAAGAAGAAATACATTGATTCAAAGCCATAAGACACACATACCTATAAATAAAACATTATACATTAAAGAATATTAAAGCAACCGGAAAAGTGTGTCGTCACGGCAGTGAAACAAACTCCCTCAAAATGCTCAGGTGTCAGACACCTGCAGCGCTGATTTTCAGCCAGAACCGACAGTGACTCACTGAACGCTGTACAAACATACAATAATTTAATAGGGGTAAAAATATATTAACAAATAAAATAATAAAACGCATACATACTGATATACAGCCTTGATAAAATAAAAAATAATAAAAGGGTAATTTTAAAAGCAACAGGTTGATAAATTAACGTGTGTAAGATAAGAACCTTCTCCTGACTGTAATAAGTCAATGTTAGAGTCAACTTGCTTTCTAATTTTAGTACTGAATACAAACATAAAGCATACACGTTTATATCGATGAAAATACGTTAACTTTACTCACTCAAAAGGAGGTAAAAATGTACTGAATCAAAGAAAATGTATAAGGAGTTTGCATTGGGCGCGGCGCGTATGTCAACTCCAAACATTTTGATAGGTTTAAAAAGTCATTAGCTATCACTTAATGCAATCTAGGACCATGGATTAAAACTTAAAATGACTGCCGAAAAGAAGCATGAAATATCCAACATAGATAATAGATTCAAACACACAACAGGGATACAAAAAACGCCATTTTCCACCGTTTTTTCTATGTACCCGAATAGATCGAGCATTTTAGACTCACCGAAGCTGAAAGCCGACGAAAATTCACAGTTCGAATCATTTATTCAGCAAGCTGGCCCCATTCGTTCTCGTTTTCAGTTCGGTGAGACACCGGCACGTGACTATTAAGCTTTCAGCTGTTTAAGATTGTTGTTATTTAAAAAAAACGGGCAAGAGCATGTAGGCCATGCCCAGAGTATCTCGGAAATCACGAACGAACTTAACGAATTTTCCATTTAAAGTTATTTGGTACCATCTTAGACGATTTTTCGAAGGTAAAAATACTTTAGTCGCTTGTATCTCAAGAACCAATCCTCAAGTCGTGATAGTTTTCCTTTTAAATCCGTTACATGCAGATTTTTTTTCGGATTTTTTTTTAGGGGTTGGTACGCGACTCTAGCAAAAATGTCAAATTAGAGATCAAAATTTCCTGAACGGTCCCTAAAATCAAAGTTGATAACACATCTACAAAATGATTAAATAAGAGCTATCAAATTAATTTTATATTTTAAAAAACAAAGGCTCCAGGATTTTATTTCACAAATATGCAAAATTACAGCTTTGTAGTACCAGAAGTCTCCGAGTTGAACTGCGGTCAGACGAACATGGCGAAAATGGTTGACTTTGCAACCCTAAGAAGGCGTGTTAGTCCGTTATTTTATATTTTTAACCTTCTCGGCGTAAAGTAGCATAATGCATGACGGTTGCGTTTCGTTTGTCACTTTAATTATGTGCAGTAAACAATTTTGATTGCTGACCCGCCAAAGAAACGTCGTAAAACCAATGATACCTACTTATTGACTTTATTTCTTTCTCGTGACTCAAAGCCGTCATTATTTGGATTCTACGAATATGGTGGCTTAATCTATGTCTGTGTCAACTTTCCTGTTTTTACCGAGCGGTCCCTACGGAAAACTAGCGGTAGCTTCACAGTCAATGCTGAGTTGGGACTGTTTCGCAACAACGACCACTGTGTCTGCCGTCTTACTGAGTGTGTTTATTGTTGTCCGTATAATTTCCTTATTTAAATGTCAATACATCTACAAATTTCTTGTGTTTTTAGTGTTTATCGCCAGCGGTGATTTGACAAATTCTTAAATTCTAAGGAATTTCCTACGTAAATAAATCATTCACAAAAAAGGCCGGCTTTAAAAAAAATTAACGTTTCTATTAACATACTCTTATATATTGTCTGTCGAGTCCAGTCAAAAAATCCCAAAAAAAAAATGCCAAGTTGTGCAAATAACGTACAAATTACAACGTTTATTTCGTGTTTATTCGACGCAAAATCCGTGTTTATTTACTTGAGTTCCAATTTCGTACATTCTGAGTACTTCCCTACGTTGTTAACTCGTCGTAGTATTATCTTTATGTACTGTAAATTGTTACTGAAGACATATAATTAGACATTTCCAACATGACTAAATTTGACTATGAAACTGAATAAGATATTTGGAAATGGATTTTAGTTACAGGGCATTTATTTAAAGAGGTAAATGGAGATTCAGGACTCTTTTTGTGATTGTTTCTAAAGATAAACACATTTTATATAAATATGAACTAGAAAGAGATACAGTCAGCATTAAAAGTAGCTAAGCAGAATAACATGCTCAAAATGATCTAGACAAGACTTATCCTCTTCAAAATAGGGTCGAGTGAGATCATTTTGAGCTCTTCGGTTGCGTAGCTACTTCTGCTGCTCATTACAGCATAAATAGGTGTAAATAATACCATATGTTTTAATTTGGCAGTAAAAAAATACCAAAGGGTGGAAAAATTACCAAATTCGACTACAATTTGTAGTAAGTGTGCAGGGTCCATCCGGATCGCTACCATCATTTTATGGTTCTCTATCGTTTGACCGACTTTCATATGCAATAGTTTCATTTGCCCGAATTTCATATGATATAATTTTATATGCCATACAAATCTTGTGCCATAATATTCATTTGCCATAAAGGCATTTTATCTTTAATTGTGAACTATTAAGAATTGTAATAAAACAAACCTAACCTAAACTATTGGGCTCTATACGATGGCATGTAAAAAATACCTGAAAGGTTTACGATTTCAGAAAAAATGTCTTTATGGCTAATGAGATAATGGTATGTGATATTAGGAAAAATGAAGGTTATAGCCAGTGACCATTATCCTTTAACCTACCCCCATACCCGCCAGCTTCGTAGGCAGGGTCACCATCAACTAGGCTAAGGTCATCGTTGTTGAAAAGCTGTATTTGGTCTCTGTACCTTGAGCGTAAACTTTTTCCTTCCATCGAGTAGGTAATGTTAACGTATCCTCATTGAAGAGAATCGTATTGCGATTTTAATTTGACTTTCATATCGTCATCAAATAGTTAAGGTAAAGTTTATGTAAAAATTAAGTTCGGATGGTTTAGAGGTTGTGCGTACGTGTTGTAAGGCGATTCGAAAAAGGTAAAGGTAATCTATCCAAGAAAAGACTGCTATTGAGAAGAAACGCCGTAAGAAACATTATAATACTCATGCATATTGAGCAGGAAAACGTTTAAAAACTCAACATTATAACAATAAAAAATATAAATGAATATACTTATCTATATAAATATAAATAAATAAATAAATAAATATCAGGGGGCAATCTCACACAAATTGAACTAGTCCCAAACTAAGCTCTAGGCTTGTACTATGGGTACTAGACAACGATAAACATGCTTAAATAGAGAAATACATACTTAAATATATATAGAAAACATCCAAGACTCAGGAACAAATATTTGCGCTCATCACACAAATATCTGCCCTTACCGGGATTTGAACCCAGGACCTCTGGCTTCAGAGGCAGGGTCACTCCCAACTAGGCCAACGTCGTCAAATATGACGGTGCAATACTACCACATAAAAAGTTTCGTTACGTTCTCTAACAGAAACCGGGTCCAATATACAAGATAACAGATATTAATAAAACGTGACATATAACGAAACGTTTGTGCTGGCGCTATACTCGTAGTTTAATTTCGTTTTCAGAGTTGACATTCATTCATTCGAAATAATAATTATGTACAAGTAACATTCATTAATCAACATTTCATGCGATAAAATTTGGGATTAATAACGCAAACCACATTGCACGTCACTACCACGTTAACGTAGAACTAATTAATACATTTTAATGGTTGAAATTAAAACCTGTAAGGTGTGCACTTTAACTTAATTAATTATTCTAGCGGGGTACTTTTATGTCAATGTTTTTTGACAATGTCAATGACCAAATAAATGTTACTTTGTTAAGCGCCAAAGACTCCATTAAGTGTCATTTTTATCAGGGAACCAGAAAATCTCTCTCCACTAGGTAACTTTCTTTGATAAGTCATTACTCATTAACATATAGTTCGGCCATAAAATACCTATACCAGTTAGTAAACCATACAATTACTTATTAACAGGGAAATATTTTCTTGAAGATGTATGTTATAACGGGCTACAAAAAACAACAAAAAAATACAGGGTTGGCAACACATTGTAATCCTTTTGAAATATTCAAGGATGATGTCGTACGATCGAACTCAGAAGTAGCTGCACATTTAAGAACCTTATTGCAGCTAACAATATAGCATATTTCAAACGAATCTTACTTAAAAAATACTTCGACAAGGTACAAAAATACAGAATTCAAGTACCTATTGTCGGTTCTTATTAGTAGCTGCCCACTTAAGTGCTTTGTCACTATAACGTTACGTTTGAACTGCCGCACTAATCTGTCAAAGGCGTTAAAGCGACAAGGTAACAAAGTGTGTAGCTACTTATAAGGCAGACTGTACCATTGCATAATCGTACAGTCTGTATACTTATTAACAATTTTCAATTTGAAACGTGTAACTCCCAGTCGCAGTTATAAAAGCGGCACAAATGGTTTGGAGTATAATTTCAATTTGCGTTTATAAACTGAAACGAACGTGAAAAGTAATTAAAACTCACGAATATTTCCCATGTGTAAAAGTATCGCTTGCATACTTGTTGCTTTGTGTGTTTTCCGTTTCAATTAATATTGAAAGACTGTACCGAAAATAAACAGTAGAACGCGCTATTAAATTTAATGTGAAATACTTTGAAACGACACCACATTATTAGGGATATTATAAGTAATTTTAAAGTAAAGCAATGTATGAGTACTTACATCGTTTTTAATATCAAATCGACAAAGAGTATTAATATCCTTTAAGCCTGTTAATCCACCAAAATCACTACTATCAATTTGTGTAAATTAAAGCACGCTTCGGTTTATGTGAAAAAACCAACTGATGATGAAAACCGCATCAAAATTCGTTGCGTGGATAAGGAGGAGTTAGCGGATATAAATACAGACTGAAAGACGGGCAGACGCAGAAAACGACTTTGTTTTATACTATATACGATTATAGTCTTGAGAATTCGAATGTTTATGGTCTCAGATTCCACTTACCATCAGGTGGCCTGAGTGCTCGTGTGCCTTCTCCTTAACATAAAAAAAAAACTATGAATGTATTAGAGATAAATTAGATGATGAAAATAAACTTTTCCACTACACTGACCTCCCAGCTGCTTACACATCTTATCCGCTTAAGATCCGGTGTGTATCTCAATACAATTTAGTTTTACCTATATTTTAATAAACATAAAACTCATTTTAGTATTTTTCTAAATTGGAATTGGCATGATATATAAGGATAATTCAACTTTATTTGATTGTTGAAAGATTCAGATTCCCACTTAAATATAACCTGTTTTTTTGTAGTATGGTGGGAATGCGAAAGAGACCTTGATCAGTCACTCGGTTGACTATACCAGATTATCTACGAAATAATAATTTATGAATACTTTTAATTTCAATAAAACCGTATCCGCTTTTTTAACTATTGATCTCTTTTGATGTCCAGCATCCTACTCTCCTACTAATATTACTAATTCTACTACGACTTAATACTAATCCGAAGCAATAACAATGATCAAAATCTATGCGTAAAAAGTCAGGGCAGAAGCTAGTTTAATATAAATTGACTAAAGAAATATCAGGGCAAAATCTTACGCGAATTAATTTAATATACATTCTTAACCATAAATACATACATATAACATCACGCCTTCGTTCCCAGAGTGGGGTAGGCAGAGCTACAGATACCAACTTCGCACAAACAGGCTAAGATTATTACCAGTATATTAGTGACAGGTATAGCTAACCATAAACACATATACATATACGTAAATTAATATATGCAAGCGTGTTGTCCGATGCAAAAATGATTATTGGACCTGACCAACGCTCTATTGCTTTAAGCCGATAAACTGTTTATAATTATTTACACCACCACCTTTATAATAGAATTTTATAATAATAAATGTCCGTGTGGTTGCCTCGTTAGAATAGTGCCACTCCATAATCAAGACTTAAGTTGAAACCGGTGAAATTACTAATAAAGAGGCATAAAATTACTATTTTACCGGTTGTTTTATTCCATCACAGAAACACTAAATTAAGGACACGGCTGCTTGGCGTAGATTAAAGCATAAGATGATGTCCTACCACCACATGAAGCGACATGAGAAACACGGCGAGGTATTTCACAATATTCGGGAAAAGGCAACATGCAATTTATCAGGTAAATAGAAACAGTTCCCAGGAGAAAACAGTATACGAATTATGGGAACAAAGTTTGACGGGAAGATGCATTACGTACCAATAAATGGGAATAATAATATTAATCTTGTTCTTTTTCAGAATTCCGTCGAAAAAAAAAGAGAAATTAATTCGTTTTGTTATCACATTGTAAGGTTGACGATATAATAGACTATAATACCTTTATTTACCGTGCTGTGTGGTTGCCGGGTTAGAATAGTGGCACTCCATGTCTTCCCGTGGATGTCGTAAGAGGCGACTAAGGGAATAAGGGCTTGTAGTGCTGTTAGGCGATGTGCTTGCAACCTGTAAACTAAAGCAAACTTCTTGGCCTGATTGTGTAAAATGTGGTTATAGAATTATAAACAGGTCTTTTTAATGTTGTTGGTATTTTTGTAGCTCTGCCTCTGGGAAATAAGGCGTATGTTACGTATACAATGTATTTTTTTTAATACGTTTAGGAGAAGGCACACGTGCACTTAGGCCACCTGATGGTAATTGAAATCTGAGACCCATAGACATTAGAATTCTCAAGACTACAATCCTAAGACCTCAAATGCGTTGCCAACCCTGAGGACTAAGATGGAATGCCTCTATGCTAGTAATTTTACCGGTTGTCTTATCCCACACCGGAACACAACAATGCGAAGACCGTTACTGTTATTGTTGTTGTAATTGGCTACATTAGACTATTTTAAAAAGGGTGCCGCATTTTGTTTTCGTGACCGGCAACGCATTGGTGATGCCTCCGGTGTTGCAAATGTCCATAGCCGGCGGTGACCACTTCCCATCAGATGAGCCATCTGCCTGTTCGTCGTCCGTCGATAGCAATAAAAACCGGGCAAGAACATGTCGGACCATGCGCAGTGTAGGGTTCCGAAGCCGTTAATTACTACAAACATAAAAAACAACAAGTAAAAACTAATTTATGTAATTCGGTGCCGGCTTAGATGATTTTCGCAGGTATAAACACTTTAATCGCCTGTATCACAAGAACCAACGATATTTACTTAGCCGTGATAGTTTTTCCTTTATACAGTGTGTAAATGGTATACGGGCGTTTATTAAAACTGGACATAGATTAAGACTCTACTAATCATTAACAGAAATAATTATTTTGATTACGCTAACTTATACACCGTTATTAATTTTTGAACATACTATCGACCCGCAATGTACATCGAAGTCCATCCGTCAGGTGTTATTTTCGTTTTCAATTAATTGCATTTTTCGTTATACATTGCGGGTTAAATTATTTTGTATGGTTATTTTTATTTTATTTAATTTTAACAAAAGCTGCCTCAATGTGCTCAGTAGGGGTTGTACTAACCACAGTTAAAAGGAACGCCCGTATACCATTTACACACTGTATTCGTTATATGCTCTTTCATTTATGATTTTGTTCTGATTTTTAGTAGTTGTAGTTTTGGCTGTAGAGGCGGGGGGGGGGGGGGACGAGGACACTTGACTCTAAATTAGCGCTAAAGCTTAATATTTCATAAACGGATCCCTTAATCGAGAAATTGTCCTCCCCACATTATGGGGTAGACGAGAAAAAAAAAGATCCAAAATAAAAATGAAAAATCATGATTTATTTTACCACTTTGTTGGCGTGACTAATAATATGTATATTCATACCAAATTAAAGCTTTCTAGTACTAAGAGTCTCTGAGTTAGGCCGCGTACGGACGGACGGATGGACGGACGGTACGAAAACCAACATTAACTATTTAAACAATGCTGTGGTATTAGCTAGCCGGCGGCCCGAAATATGCCAGAATTCATCTTTTAAATAAGTCGACAGCCCATTAGTCGGTACTATCCCACAAAGGATTTAAAATTCACCTTGTGGTGGGACTCCAACCACTCTACCCTAAGTGCAACTCTGGTTTACAATTTATTTTGTGAACTATGTCAACATGCTTGGGGTAATGTAATTAAAGAACCCATCATCTCTGAAGGAGTTTGCGGTCGTGGTGTATGGAATGCTCAGAGGGAGGCGTTATTCGATATCCGTGTTGGAGACACTGACGCTTCCTCTTATGTTTCGCGTCCTGTCACTTCCGCACTCAAATCTGCTGAAAATAGAAAACAATAAAAATATTCTAATGCTGTTGAAATGCGACATGCAACTTTTACTAACCTTATAGCTTCAGTAGACTGAGTCTTCGCACCACAAATGTCTGCATTTGTCAAACACCTCGGAGAAGCTATTGCTGATCGATGGGACAGATCTTTAAGCTTAGTAATGGGATTGTTAAGAACACGCATTATTATCAGCGGTCCCGGGTTCAAATCCCGGATCTGCACGAGTATTTGATCCTGAGTCTTGGATGTTTTCTATGTATTTAAGTGTTTATTTCTCTATCTAATATGTTTATCGTTATCTAGTACCCATTGTACAAGCCTCGAGCTTAGTTTGGGACTAGGTCAATTTGTGTGAGATTGTCCAGTGTTACTTATTTATTTATTTATTATTATAATCGTATCAATAATCCGTGCCACAAGCATGTGCATTCGTGGAAAATGATTTCAATTCAGACCACTAGCCAAATTATTTGGCTTCGAGGATGGCGCGCCCTTGCCACACTGTTGATGCTGAATTTGTGATTTTGAAAATGATTATGATGTTCTTGTATCTTTTTATTATATAATAAATTAAATTATACGAGCTACTTAACCGTGAACAATATGATTACGATAAGCAAGATAGGCTAGAACAAAGTAGAATAGAGGCCACACATTCATATCACTTAAACTGATAGAATACAGGACCAAATTCTTCCCTTAACCTAATCGGTCGTCGACCCGACGTCACCGAACCCCTCGATCAATCTTCATATGGCTTCTGCCTTTCAGTTTTGTTACAATGACATGTCGTCACAAAGACTAATCTATTGAAAGGCTGAACACGACCACGGTTATAAAAAAATACCCAGTAAGTAGGTTTCTTTGACCTGTGGGACTAACACGCCGTACCGAGAACTAAGTGTCAAATACGTTAAACAGGAACTCCAGGAATCCTGTCAGGATTTACTTCACAACGGCCGGGCACTATAGTGTCAAATAAAAAGTAGCCATTATAATGTGGTGTATGTACACTGTTTTACAGAAAATCATTTCATAGAATGTATCACTTCGCAGAATTTTCATTTCTTAGAAAGCTAATTTCAGCTGTAACCTTACTGTTATCAGATAAATTTTTGGTGGTCACAGGTCTAACCTTTTTTTTTTTTTTTTTTTTTTTTTTTTTTGATGACGAAGTGGAAATGCATTTACGCATCCCCCCGATGGCCTAAGGATGACCGTGCAATGGGGGGTATAACGGACTCTCACCTAAGCGAACTACCGTTTAAAACCACTCCGGCGTAACCCTCCTGGCTGGTTAACGGAGACGCCGCGGTACCGCCAAAGCATTGCCCGCTGGGCGCCTCCCAGCCCGCTCCGAAGAGCACACCGCCAAAGGAGGAGACGACTGCGTACGCACACAGCGATCTCCCCAAGCTGGGGGAGCCGTGCAATGTGGGCCCTTCACCCACGTGGCTCCCCATGAAGTTCAGGCGATCAGCAAAAGCTGGGTTCGCCTTCCCTTCACAGCCTGCATGGAGTGCAGGGTGTTTTCCGGCAGGCTATTCCCCCCAGTCGCAGTGACCGGGGTAAGTCCACGATCCTTCAAACACCCACACTACACCTGTCTCAGGTCTAAAATGTCCTCTGAAAACAGAGGTCACTAGACCCGAGACTCACGTCTGGGCGAACCAGGGTCGCTTTCCGGGAACGGGATACGGGGACACCAACCCGAGCTCCGTCCCTTCAAACTCCCCCTCGTCGCCCCCCTCATGTGCGCTCTTTTGGGGAGTATTTGGTTCCCCGGGCCCGCGCTGGCCCTGGAAAGTGGATATCCCGCCACTGGTTCGGTGGAAAAGGGGGGAAGGATGGGAGCTGGGAAGGAATGGGAAATCGGGAAGGTGGGAATGGGATAGGGACGTGCCGCTCTTAGTCTGGCCCCTCACCCCGAGCCTTTCCGGTATGGGTAGCCCTGTCCGGTATAGCCACGGGGATCATAGAGACACGCAAGCCCCCCCACCACGGCAAGGTGGCAGCACAATCGGGGGGGGTCACAGGTCTAACCTAACCTAACCTACGTAACTCGTGCTTAAGATAATTTGAAATTTTCAGCAGAAATTAGTTTTCTATGAAATGAAAATTCTGCGAAGTGATACATTCTATGGCATGAGTCAGAAGTAAAACAAGGGGACACCATTATAATTAAACTATTAAAATGATAGCCAGTGGGGTTTAAGTTGCTTAGAAAAAGACTCAAGTGACAGAAGACACACTTATTTTAAACCTTAACACTTAATTCTTACGATAGAGTATGGAATTGACGGTTTAAATTTTGACATAGGCTAGGGCCTATGTCAAAATCTTGTCCCGTTGCATGTTGGCCGACTGGAGCTCTACTTTACATTGTTAAATCATATTTTGCTTTTGGATATTTTTCCTTCCGTGACCACGGTTGGGTTAGCCTGTCATAATTATTCATCGAGTCAAGACTTGTTTTTATGTCTAATTCATATTACTTTTGACATTTAATCGTATTGTCAACGTTATGATAGCTCTTATTTACTTTACAGTAATGGCAGCCGGGTTAAATACACTACAGGGCGGAGTATTTATGTATGATATAGTGTTAATGCATGGCTTTGGTTTCAGACTTATCGAATGATTAGATATGGTGTCGTTAGATTCGTCTAAGCGTATCGCAAGTAACAGTAGAAAATTTAAATTAAATAATTTAAATAGGTAGAAATATTAAAAAGCGATGATATATAACGGAGGATCCTTCTTTCAGTCGTCTTTGAAAAACTCTAACAATATATCTAGCAATTAATCATTAAAAATAACTTAACACGGCTACCATAACTGTGAAGGAATAAACTATCAACTATCGTAATGTTGACAACACGCCAACGTGTCAAAAGTTACATTTACGATACAGGTAAAAATATTAAAATGCAATCAAAACGGATCACCTAGTACAGAATTTCCATTAAAAGTGACACGTTTTTTTTACTTCTGAGTATGTGCTATAAATATCTTTACCCTTCTTTAGTAGAAGGTTCTCCAAAGCTTGTTTTTTTTTAAACTCTTCGACTAGTTAACGTATAGATTAGTACTTAAACGAAAAAATCAACCAGTCATCAGAAAATTATATAAGAGCACCGCCCTCATAAGCTGTGAAAGCTTTCATGATTAATTAGTTAATTAATTAATTTAATAATGTACTCGGATATAACGCTCGTCCAAGTTTATTCAATTATTCGACTGCAATTCTGTGGACATTACTATTTTCATTCATCACTACGTTTGACGTGAAAATAAAAGCGTTGTCTGTTATAACATTCAAATTTATTCATGGAACGATAGGGTTAAGACAGTTTTTGCTTATTTTAAGTCTTTGCAAGATTTATGTTTTTGGGTTTACTTCAACAAAAATTAGGTGAAATTTACATAGTTACGTGATCACTTAGCTGTTGTTATTGAACTAAAAGATCAAACATAAGACACCGTTCGCTACAATAAAACGTTAGCTTTAAGTAAGTGTTACTCGGCGACTTATATATTAATTTTTTAGGGTTCCGTAGTCAAACTAGCAACCCTTATAGTTTCGCCTTGTCCGTCCGTCCGTCCGTCCGTCCGCAGCCTAGCGCAGAGACTCTTAGTACTAGAAAGCTATAATTTGTACCCTTACCCTTTTCGATTAAGTAATCCGTTTATGAAATAATAAGTTTTAAAGCGCTAATTTTTGTTAGACTCAAGTTCCCTCCACAGCCAAAACTACAAATACTAGATATCTGAAAAAAAAAGTGTTTATACCTACTAAAATCATTTAAGACGGCACCAATTGACTTTAAATAGAATATCAGTTACTTGTTGATTTTTATGTTTGTAGTACTTAACGGCTTCGGATCCCTACACTGAGCATGGTCCGATATGCTCTTGCCCGGTTTTTTTCATAATAAGGACATGGCACACGAGCTCTCAGGCCACCTGATGGTAAGTGGAATCTGAGACCCATAGACATTTGAATTCTCAAAACTATAATCCTAAGACCGCAAATACGTTGCCAACCTTGAGGACTAAGATGGAATGCCTCTATGCTAGTAATTTCACCGGTTGTCTTATCCCCACACCGGAACACAACTGCCCTGCCCCACTCTGGAAATGAAAGCGGGATGTTATGTATTTTCAGGTACATATATCTCACCTTCAATCACGGCCCTGACACGTTCATTTACTTCCTCTGAGTGATCGCTGATCTTAACCGACGCCTTCAGCGCCGCGCCATCCGAATTTCATAGTAAATAAAGCCGATATTGAGGTTTTTGGTATGCAATGCGATGGTGAACATTGCACGTATTTGGTCGAAACAAATTTGTCAGAAGATGAATCGGTTCATAATGATAAATAAGTTATAAATAATATTTTTAGAGAATCTGCTATATTGTGTTTGATAAAATAATGGCACCATTTCGACAATTCTGAAACTACTAAGTGCCAAATAATTCATTTAATGCCAAAATGGGATATTTCATTTTCAAATTAAGGGTTCTTAGAAAACGAGTTGACATTAGCGTCAATTGGAATTAAAAATGGGTCTTTATTCAAAATCCACAATTTTAAATACTCCTAATGCATCATTTAAAAAATTATAACCTAAATGCAGGTTCTCGTACTTTTAAAAAACCTAAAATTGTCTGACTTGGCTGAAAACCTTTTTCAAGTATTGATTTCCAGAATATTGTACACATACTTACTGAATTAATGGAAACGTACAGAAGGGTTAGTAAAACTCAAACGTAAATCGCGAGTAGTAAAATAAAAAAACCTGCTCTGGGAGTTAAATTATATCCAATAATTATCCAAGAAATTTAATAGACCACACACAATAGTCACGTTACCCCACTTTGACAGCAATTGACAGATAGCATTAATGAGGTCTTTAAAGTTACCTAGTGTTGCCAGTTGGATAAATTATCTACAGTAGTTAGTTTTCCACATTGTGTTCTTAAAGGGTTCCGTAGTCAAACTAGGAACCCTTATAGTGTCGCCATGTCCGTCCGTCCGTCCGTCCGTCCGCAGCCTAGCTCAGAGACTCTTCGTACCTACTAGAAAGCTGTAACTTGGCATGAATATACATATTAGTCACGCCAACAGAGTGGAAGAGTAAATTTGTGAAAAATTACACACGTAACTTGGGGTTCTTTTTTCTCGTCTATCCCATATTGTGGGGTAACGTTGGATAGGTCTTTCAAAAATGTAACAATTTTTCGATTAAGGAATCCGTTTAGGAAATATTAAGCTTTAAAGCGCTAATTTTTTGTTAGACTCAAGTGTCCCCCCCCTAGAGCCAAAACTAAAAATACTTAAAATCTAAAAAATATCTTGAATTAAAGCGCATATAACTAATTAAAAAGGAAAACTCACGACAAAGTAGACATCATTGGTTCGTGAGATACAGGCGATTAAAGTGAAAATACTTACTAAAATCACTTAAAACGGCACCAAATGACTTGAAATAGAAAATTAGTTATTACTTGTTGATTTTTATGTTTGTACTTAACGGCTTCGGAACCCTACACTGAGCATGGTCCGACATGCTCTTGCCCAGTTTTTATTTTTGTGGTCGGGCTTTACCTAATTGTTTATTTTCTGGCCAACGCTGAGTCGGTAAATTAGTAAAATAAACTTGCGTCCTAATGAACATTATCTTCTTCGTACTTAATTAAGGTCTCCGGTATCGTCTCCCCGAATGGCCCACTTGTTGCAATTTACAAGTAAGATAACCTTTATTGGTAGAATTGTTACATAATACTTTTGTACTACTTAATACATTTTGTATTGTTTGTTTAATGATTTTTGTGTGAAAATAGTAACCGGGTCATACACACTCTTAAAAACAAAACTTGACTTTCCTGTGGTCAATAGTTAAAAGCTTGTGTGGATATAAGTTATGTTTTTTTATAATAGCTCTAAGCAGTCGTGATGGTGTTTTTTGCGGGAATGGGCTTAGCCAGAATATTAGGCCTTAAAAACGTCAACTTTCGGTGTGTCCACAGGAAAGATGGTAACCTAAATCTGTGTATGACCCAATCCTTTTAACTCTATTGAAGGATATTTTCGTCACGGTTGACAGCGCAAAATAGACCTGAGTATCTATGAGGCAAAGTTGACATTCGCCCTGGTTTTGTATTTGACATAGCGTTGAACAGGTTGAAATCAAAGGAGGTTAGAATTTAGTCCTTTTTCCTTTGGCATGATACTTAACTAGTGGATTAGTTAGTTCTATTCTCGATATAGAAAAAAAAATGTGATGAATGCGACTATTCGTCCTGAGTCTTGGGTGTTTGCATGTATTTAAGAATGTATTTTCTATATAAGTATCTTTATCGTTATCTAGTAACCATAATACAAGCCAAGAGCTACTAGCTACCTGATGGTAAGTAGACATGGCATTCTCAATTCTACAATCTTAAGACTGCAATCCTAAAACCGCAAATGCGTTGCCAATCCTGAAGATCAAGGTGGAATGCCTCTATGCTAGTAATTCTTAGTTGTCTTATCCTCACACCGGAACACAACAAATCGAACACTGCTTCTTGGCGGTAGCTTAAAGGATAAAATGATGGTAGCGGTCCGACGAAACCAAAAATTACATAAATAAATCACGGGACAGTGTCACGCAGATTGTCCTTAACTAAGCTCTAGGGTTGTGCTATGGGTGCTAGACATCGATAAACTTACCTATATAGATAAATATATACTTAAGTACATAAAAAACATCCAAACTCAGGGACAAACACTGGGGTTTATATTGTCTGTCATAATTATTTTCAATCATAATGTGTTGTAAGTCATAATTATCGCAAGTTATAACGTATTTTCTTAAGAAGCAGTTACTTATTCAGATTTATTATAAATCAAACCTAACCTAACCTGTCCTTGATATTTAGGAAATCCTAAAACGGTAATTATTTCAAATATGTTATTTGTTTAATTATGAATAACAATAATTATGTCATCAATGACATTATGACCAAAAAAAATAGGCAACAACGAGCCCTTACCTTCATTAATTTGTAAAAGATAGTCCCTTGATATATTTTTTATTTTATTTACATCAAGTTCCCACTATAAAGCCATGCAACACTGTTCGCATTATTGTGTTCCGGTGTGGGGATAAGACAACCGGTAAAATCACTAGCATAGAGGCATTCCATCTTAGTCTTCAGGGTTGGCAACGCATTTGAGGTCTTAGGATTATAGTCTTAAGAATTCTAATGTCTATGGCTCAGATTCCACTTACCATCAGGTGGCCTGAGAGCTCGTGTGCCTTCTTCTTAACATAAAAATAAAATAAATAAAAATATATAAATGAAGCCCCGAAAACTTAGTTAACAGCGTCGTATTCACCAAAACAGCAATACAACTTTAGACGATCAAAGTTGAGTCCCTCGAAAAGTCATAGAACAAAGTTGTAAACTACTTTACAACTTAGCCCTTGACGTATCGCGATAGTTTCGGTTACCTCCTTTCGGAGTAAACTTAAGTAGGTACCTAACTCTTATTACCTCGAAGGTCTTTCGTAATATCTGATTATTACAGGTTTTTGTTTAACATAATTCGTTTAATTTTCTATGAACCATTTTTCGTTATCGAAATTTATTATAATACTAACTTTTGCTTGCGGTGCGGTGACGTGGAGATAGTGTTCATATTTAAAAAGAAAAAGTAATTTTAATCAACGGAAGAGATAGATTTGTAAAGATTTCCCCATTTTTCAAGTATTACATTTATAAGATTTTGAAAATGCTTGGATATTATAGGGAGAAAGGTATCCTGTGTAGGTAAACCCATTTTCCTGTGAAAATAAAAGTAACAAATCCATACATTTTAGCATTCATGATATTAGAAATATGTATAAGTAAGCGGATAATAAGGATTAGGATTATAATGATGTCATGTTATCCATGATAGTTTTGGTTCTTACGTCATTACTAAACACTGGATTGACGGAAGCAAAAATGTACCAGTACTACTGATTCATTAAATATCGACTAAGTTTATCGACAACTTTTTTCGTTGCATAATAATTTTGGATTATATATTTCTTACAAAAGTAAGTCGTACCTTGACTTCTATACCCGAATGAACAAAAAGGTTCTTAATTCGTCGGAATGCTAAAGAATATTGTTGTACTGAATGAATTGTTATTCAATTAAATTTGAATGGTTGTCAAAAGTAGTTCGAGCTCAGAATTAATGTCAAATATCGTCTGTTTATAGTTGCAAAAAGTATAAATAAAAGGGGTTGGCACATCATTAAAAGGTATTAATTTTAACCATTTATTATGACAATGATGATTAAAAATTGCTTTTTATCGATGTCGATAAAGTTAGTGGATATTTAATGAATCACTAGCATTGGTAAATTTTCGCTTCCGTCAACCCGGTGTTTGGTCATTACTAAAATAACTGTTTATATAATTACTAGCACCTTTTGGAAACTGTAAAATTTTCCCTAAAAACTATCCTATTACCTTTCCCGGAACTAAAACTATCTCCATACCGAATTTCATCTGAATCGGTTCAGCAGTGTCAAGAGCCTGTTGGTAAGTAGGATTTGTGTTCCATATACAATTTTTATTCTCAAGACTACAATGAGGACTAAGATAAAGATAAAGATAAATAATTAATTTCTCAATAATATTACAAAAGTTTTACAACGTCAAATATTATGTATATAAAAACTGAGATCGTCAGATTACAAATTACCTACATTTTACTCTTACTTAACTATACCGCGTATGAAATATCATTATATTTTTTTAAAAATCATTATTTATGTATTCCTTTATACTTTGTTTACTGTTTGTGCAAGGAGCAGTTCTTTGACCTTTTTGTGAAAATTAACATTGTTTTGGGCTTTGATTGTTCTATAAACTTGTTAAATAATTTCTGACTCATACATTTCGTACTCTTTTTCGCAATATTCAGTCTTTGTTCGATGTTATCTGGATTTCCAGTTGGCCGGTTACAGTTATCCTTCATTCTTTTAAATAAGCTAGGATTGTTTTTTACAAAAACAACTATTTCCAAAATATATGTTGACACAGATGCTAATATATTGAGATCTTTAAAATATTCTCTGCAACAGGGCTGGAATTCTACAAGGTATTAACGATATCGTTTTTGACCTGTTTCCGTATTGTCAACGTTTTGATAACTCTTATGTCATTTACAATAATGGCGACTGTGGCATAAACGATTCTTAAACGTGTCAAACACGATATCGTTTTAACGCACCTGAATAGAGGCCCTGTCCCTATACTTTGCGTATAGCATGCCTCTTTGCTAGTAATTCCTCTGGATGTCTTATCTCCACACCGGAACACAACAATGCGAACAGTGCTATAGTAATTTTCCGAGTAAATAAGCACAGTACTCGATCTCCAATTTCCAATTATCACTTCCATTGCAAGGCAAGGCTCACAAAACGAAACATCAAGCTATCGTTGCGTTAAAGAATAATAAATACAAACCCGACCAAACCAAAATAGAAATTGGAACGAATGATTAATTTCGAAAGGCGTATCTATTTTCAGCGCATGTCAACTCGCTCTGTCAACACGTTGCTCAATGTTGACGTCGGTGATGATTTGAAACAAATGGATTGTAATATTAGAACTCTTTCACATTACATGGCTGAGCCACGCGAGAAATAAGCTGCAGCTCTTTCCTACTAGTCTGAAACGATAGAAACACAATGAGCAACAAACGAGAAAATACAACTTGTGTACGTACAGAGGAAACTATCTATTTCCTACTGTGATTTACAACAATTCATATATTATATTTTATTAGCTTCTGTCCGCGGCTTCGACCATGTAGGTTTTGACTACCGTTATTACCTTGGGAACTTTTAAGTAACTGCTAACTCTATTCCAAATTTCACCCAAATGGGTCCAGGAGTTGCAGCGTGAAAGAGTAACAAACTAACAAACACACACACAAACATTCGCATATATATTGTTAGTAGGATTCATCCTAAAATTTTACATTGGGAGAAAATGGGTAATTTTGTGCCAAAAGCCAATGGAAAGCGCGAGAGTTCAGTTACTAAAACTAAACATCAAAATGACTTAATTTTTACATAATACTTTTTAAAACTAAGCATATAAATATTGGAAGTCATATTTTCCTTTGAAACTTCAGTTTTCACATGAGAATAAAATCAACTCAAAAACGACCTGTTGACAAAGTTTTCCTTAAAAAACATATTTCTAACTAGTCAATTAGACTCCTTTTTTAAAAACAAACGTTTCAGCGTTTCTTTTGTAGGTATAGTGCAGTCCTATTGTCGTGTCATGCAGCCCTAACTTCAATTAAGCTGGTCTCGACTGCTTTAAACAGTCCGTCTATAAAAGCACTTAGTCACATGACCAAGCTTAATGTAAAAGCACTCTTAGCTGCGGATTTCTCGCATTCCTCCTTTGCATCCTGCCAACGAATAGGGCAGTTGAATTAGTCAAGATAAACGGAAAGTCGAGAAATTAATGTGGAACGAAGAAATGTGTTGGGAAGTTATAGTAGCTGGGGTAAAGATTAAGTGGCTATCAATGTCTACATCTATGTAAAGATGGAGATAAATTAAATGTGTTGGTTATAAAACTACTATTTTGTCTTCCAAGCTTATAGTATCAATAAGACGAAAAAAGACATTTTAAAATCTAAAAGTAAAATTATCTTAGAGTTTGGAATAATAATAAACTAGTTTCAGTTATTTAGGCTTTTTATCCTACTAATATAAACGCGAATGTTTGTAAGTATGGATGGATGTTTGTTACTCTTTCACGCAAAATGTACTGGACGGATTTAGGTGAAATTTTGAATGAAAACAGCTTATACCTTGGATTAACGCATAGGCTATCTTTGATATCGGGAACTGATTTATACGCGTACAAAATTGCGGGCGGAAGCTAGTAAAAAATAAACTTTAATTTTTACATGCAGTGTTTACATAAAGTTGTCCCTTACTGGTTAGTGTAACAATACTTATGTTTGGAGGTCCCGCTTCTCCCCTGCGGAGTTAGTTAAGTAGGTAAGATACCTCTTGCGAGGTTTTAGTTATTAAATATAGTTCACGTTAAAGCTTTAACAATAAAAGATAGAAAATGTGTGTACTGTGGAAGGGATTCTCCGTCTTTGACGATTTTTCAATTTTCATTTCTGGTTTTCAGTGCACAATAGTGGATGTTTTTGTATTGAAGTAACGTAATGTAATACACAACATTTCTAATTTATAGTGGCCAGATTTGGCAACCTGCTATTACGCAAAAGAAACGATTAATTTCCTTGAATGTAATGGTATGTTCCTCAGTGTCATCCAATTGAGAGATATTGGGCTGTAGTAAAAGGAATCTGACGAAAGTCAGGCATAACTGCAAGAGAACACAAAGATTTCTTCAAAAAGTGCAATAGGTCATATAAACAAGTCTGCAAATACATATTATACATATTATGTTAAAATCGAAAACACATTTTTTATCATTTGTTTATTTAAACCCTTCTGACAATTATTGCATGTAGGTTAGTAGCTTATTCCTTGAAATAGTTTTATCTAGTGTATGTTAGTATCCCAATTAATCTACAGGATGTTCAGCAGAGGGTTGTCCAAACTTCAGGAACTAACTTTTACTGAGGGACCATCATCCAAATCGCGAAAAGAAACAGCTGTTCCATACATTCCGGCTGTTTAGCTCTCAAAGTTTGTATGGAACAGCTTGATGAGTATGACCTACAGAGCTAGTCCCTAAAGTTTGGACAACCCTCTGACGAACACCCTGTATATTATTTACGACTTATCTACATAACGAAACAAATCGATATTTCAGCCCAATTTCGAAACTAAACCTAAATAATTAATGTAAAACAAACTCCTAACGCTCGTAATCGAGTTTCCGAATCCGACTCGATATTCGAGATGGCTAATCGTGATCTCAAGCGTGGAACATTCAAGATTAAATCAAATTAGTATACAATAGAGTTCTCTTTGGACTGTTAGGGAAAACCTTTTAGGTCTGAAGTGACCTGAATATGTAATCAATTGGACTCTGTGAAGTTAAGTAGGTAATTGGATTCGAATCCAGTGATTAGGCAGAGTGTTTTACGGGCAAACATCTTAGCTGTCGTAATTTGCTCTTTTAATGGCCTTTGAGAAGCCATTTGGGCAATGATTCAACGATTTATAAAACATCACTAAGTTAGCGAATTCGAAAATCCACCAAAATTAAACGTATAGGATAATTCGAATTCTGATTTTAATCAACGGTGAAACTCTGTTATGGTGTAATTCGCCAATGTTGAGTTATTAATAGACACTCCTATGGAGTTATTAAAGACATAAGTCCATGGATATCACACGCGAAGACAATTAATTGGTAAAAGAGTATTTTCTCTTTCACACTTTGCAAATTTCAATGTATTTTCTCGAATTCTTGCTTCTGCTTATCTAAAAAAACAGTGCAATTGTAAAAAAAAAATGTTCGTATTTAGGGTTTGCACACTATGACAACTTTTTGAATTAATTTTGATGATAAATAAATAAATAATTAAGAGATAAGCTCAATAAAACAAATTTAGGCCGTAATTCTCCACTGTCAAGAATGATGAAGTTGTATAACCACCTACTAGGCTCGATGGGAACTGATATATTTCACGATAATCGTATTGATTACAAAAGGAAAGTATGAAAGTGTCTCAAGTGGTCCTCATTATTCTAAACAATCTACGAGTTAAAACTTGTTTTCGTTAATAGTATAAGTAGAGAAACATCAACCTGGGTTGTACAGTCAGCTGCAGAGAAATGTAACGCCCTTGCCAAGTAACTTCTATGCAGTGAGGGTTACTTTTCTCTGCAGCTGACTGTACATGACATAGAATTAAGAATATGTACGATCTGTTGGTAATCCTAATAAAAAAAATGCGATACAATGATGGCGTAACACGAAGGCTTCTGTCAAGTCCGTATAGAATTTTTCTGTCAACTCGAAATGTATGTAGAGTTCAATGTTCATTTTCTTGTGTTTCTTTTGATTTTTTTGAGTGTTCCCTTATTAGGTGATTCATATTAAACAACTTATTAAAATATCGTTCGATTAAGTGGTATTCGGTAAAATTATGGGTTACACTTTTGCGGAGATATCTTGTAAACAACAACTGAACATTAGTAAATCAAACCTTCACCTCAAAATAACGCCATCCAAAACTTCGCGTTCTATTACATGTGAGACCTTATTCATAGCCTTATAAAGTTGAATATTTTCCAGCTATTTGCGCATGTGCCCTTTAGACATTTGTTGGTAGAAATTGGACACGAGCCGCTATATTGTGCACGATGAGCCGAGGCTCGCCGGATCCAATTAGTGCCTCATGCTGTCCATTACGGAACATGCCACGAGTCGACGCTGAACAGGGATGCTATTCTCTTTATAGGTGAACTAGCATCCTGACTTAGCTTCACTCCGGTTTAAATAACAAAAAAAACCGGGCAAGAGCATGTCGAACCATGCTCAGTGTAGAGTTCCGAAGCCTTCAATTACTAAAAACATAAAAATCAAGAAATAATAACTTGTGTTCTATTTAAAGTCAATTGGTGCCTTCTTAGATTATTTTAGTAGGTAAATGCACTTTAATTGCCTGTATCTCAAGAACCAATGATGCCTTCTTATTCGTGATAGTTTTCCTTTAAAAATCGTTACATGCTGTTTTATTTAAGATATTTTTCAGATTTTGTGTATTTGTAGTTTTGGCTGTTTTGGACACTTGATCCTACAAAAATTAGCGCTTTAAAGCTTAAAAATTGTTTTCACAAACCCACAATATTTTTGAAAGACATATCCAACGATTCCCCACACTATGGGGTAGACGATAAAAAAAATACATTCCCACGTTACTTGTAGGGGAGGTGCCTTAAAACATTTATTTTTTTACTTTTTATTATACCACTTTGTTGGCGTGACTAATATGTGTATACATACATACATAACATCACGCCTTCATTCCCAGAGTGGGGTAGGCAGAGCTACAGAAATACCAACAACTCTAAAAAGACTTGTTGATAATTCTGTAACCACATTTTGCACAATCAGGCCAAGAAGTTTACTAGTGTATTAGTGACAGGTTGCAAGCCCATCGCCTAACAATACTACAAGCCCTTATTCCCTTAGTCGCCTCTTACGACATCCACGGGAAGACATGGAGTTTCACGATTCTATCCCGGCAACCACACGGGAATAGATATAGATAGTATTTGCTCGATCGAACTGTTGTAACTTGATCCCTACACGCGCAAGGGCTTCATCCGTGGCACGAAGAAAGCGAAAGATTTCACCGTTTGTCTTACCCCATCGTAAAATTGTCTCGTGCTCGTAGTACAAGCCCAGAGCTTAGTTTGGGACTCGATCAATTTGTGTAAGATGGTCCTTTGATATTTTCCCTATTTTAATTTCTTCTTGCATTATGCATTATTTAAAAACTCAGAGGGTTTTAAGCTAGCAGCTCAAACTAGTTCCACCGAATAATGCTTGTGTACATGTAACTATTGTGTTTTGTTTAAATATATTTAATCAAATTCTTAATCACTTTTCAATGAATAAGTATTTACTTTAAGGCAAAATCTATAAAACCTTACAAATTAAAATTAAAACTAAAAAGCTAACTCTAAAACCCTTGGGATAGTACCGAAGATTCTGGCAGCTAGGGAATGCAATTTAACCGGTTATTAACCATTTTGTATGAAAATAACCAGTTAAAACCGGATATAACCGGTTATTTGCATTCCCTAGTGGCAGCATTTCCTCGCTGAATAGTTAAACTAATGAGTTGACCGAGGAACCTCCTAGCTTCAGCCAGCCCCTCTCCAGTGATGTCAATGAGCCTCTTCGAAATGTATTTTAAAAAATGAATGCTTTCTGTTATGTTACCAACCTCAGAAGAGAGATGGCATCTAAGTAAACTAGTAAGCGCTACCTTACGTTGAGTAGCTGAACTACGATGGAAAAAAAACGACCTTTCAGCATTTCTCGACCTTGCCAAATTAACATAAAGCTGAATTTTGTGCTACTATCAAAATTATATTACGACGTTTTTATTTCGTAAACTCTAACCAATTATGAGAAAGTTGTTTTTGTAGTAGTCCATAGAGCGTAAGTGTAAACCGCACACATTTTTAAAAGTGGCGACACGGGGTCACGACCGAATTTGCGCTCATGACATATCTCCCTTGTTTCTATGATCTGAGTTACCAACACATTCGCTGCCACGTAGCGCTTCACCCTACACTAGTAACCTAATTCATTTTTTAGCTTTGTAGTGAGAACTCCCAACGAACAGAGAACCTATATGTGCGGTGTGAGTTTACTTTTACAGCAGTTTTGTTGGTGTTTTAGAGGTTTTTATGATTATTTTCGTTGTATGAACGAGAGGGACTTGTGAAAGTAAACCAGCATTTTATTTAAATTAGTGCTTGAATGTTTTAAAAATGATTTCAGAAAATGTAGAAACGTTTTTAGAAAATCAAGTATAGGTGAAGAGAATAAATTTAAGACCAGGGCCGAGATTCTAAAAACTATGTAGAATTTGACGTGTTTCCGTATTGTCAACGTTTTGATAACTCTTACGTAGGTACTTGACAGTTATGGCCAAAAACGGTTCTAAAACATGGCAAATGAAAAATTTATCTGTTGCAGTAGAATATGGACCCTGTTGTATGTAGTTATGTACAAAAATAATATGGATCTTACATCAAATTTTAAATCTAGAAAGTCGAACAGATATACAATTACATACAACAGGGCTGGGATTCTACACGGTTATAACGATATCGTCTTCAACTCTTATGTCATTTACAATAATGGCGACTGTGATATAAACGATTCCAAAACACGTCAAACGCGATATCATTATAACGCAGAAGGATAGAGGCCCTGGGCCATTGACAATACGGAAACACGTCAAAGGATATCGTTATTACTGTGCCCAGCCCAGGGCTGGAATTCTACAAGGTAATAACGATATAGTTTTTGACCTGGGCCTCTATTCAGGTGCGTTAAAACACGTCAAATACGATATCGTTATTACCGTGTAGAATCCCAGCCCTGTTTCCGTATTGTCAACGTTTTGATAACTCTTATGTCATTTACAATAACGGTGACTGTGACTTAAACGATTCTTAAACGTGTCAAACACGATATCGTTTTAACGCACCTGAATAGAGGCCCAGGTCATTTACTTGAGTTTTTTACCTATAAACAAAACAATATGCATATTATATTATGCTCATAAAACAAGAAGAACTTTTGCTCGCACGCAAAATATTTTGTTTTTATTTGGAGAGCAAAGGAAACTTTCCATGACTTTATGAATACGTTCAAAGGCTTTTCTCTTTGTTCACGCACATGCTACGACTTTAAATGGGCAATATGTGTGTGAAACCTTATTGAAACTTATTAACGAAAGTAAATATTTGTATAAGAAATTATAATATAACTGTTCTGTGTTGCTTAATATAACGAGTTTATTACGAGAATTATATTTTCTGCCCGATTTTTGGCAGCGTTGACTTTCCCTTGGACACGATGTTTTTTTTAAATTAAATTAGCCCTTGTGATAATTAATCCAAATATTTTCTATCGTATTTTGTGGAATGGTGGTGGTACTATGGTGATGGTAAGACCTTTTACCACCATCATCCATTTTATCCTTATACCCTCAATAGTATTTCCGTGTGGTTGCCGGGTTAGAATAGTGCCACTCCATGTCTTCCCGTGGATGTCGTAAGAGGCGACTCAGGGAATAAGGGCTTGTAGTATTCTTAGGCGATGGGCTTGCAACCTGTCACTAATACACTAGTAAACTTCTTGGCCTGATTGTGCTAAATGTGGTTACAGAATTATCAACAAGTCTTTTTAGAGTTGTTGGTATTTCTGTAGCTCTGTCTACCCCACCCTGGGAATGAAGGCGTGATGTTATTTTTTTTTTTTTTTTTTTAGTATCGAGTATCATGATCGTGAGTGCATATTTGTATTTTTAGCCACCTGCAGTTGATTGTTTGATAAAAAAACAATTTGTGAACGAAATGGAAAATTTGTGCATTTGGAAAATCTCTTATTTTCTCAACGTTTCACTGGTCTGCTTTAAATTGTAATAACATAGGACCTCAGCTAATTGAGAATGGTGTTCTATCAATGTTTTTTTGTTTCCATTGTGTCATGTGAGTGTTTTTTAAGAGTAAAAAATAACATTTAAAACAATAATGTTAGTACGAAAACCTTAAATAAATAAAATCACGGGACAATGTCACACAAATTAACCTAGTCCTAGACTAAGCTCTAGGCCTGTACTATGGTTACTAGACAACGATAAACTTACTTATAGACAAATTTATACTTAAATACGTAGAAAACATCCAGGACTTAGAAAAAATACTCGTGCTCATCACAAAAATATCTGCTCTTACCGGGATTTGAACCCGGGACTGCTTGCTTCGTAGGGCACTACCAACTAGGCCAACGTGTCGTCATAAATGGTACTGTGTTTTTTTATGGCATAGAGAAGGCAAACGAATACACATGCCAATTGATAGTAAGTAGGATCTGAGATTCATAGACACAAAAACTTTTCCATTTCATTACAAAATTTAACGACTAATTTTCGTGATGAAATGGAAAAGTTAATGTTTCCTAATTTCTAAAACCACCTGACAACAATCTTAAGACTGCGAACCCTGAGGATAAGATGGTTTTTAAATAGTCAGGAACCTTAAATAATTCATATTTTATTTGAGTATATAAAAATATTTTTGACTTTTTTTGCATCATCATCAACCTGATAGGCTTGCAAATTCAAAATAAAAATTCGTTGAAAGGAAAGCACTACCGATTTTACCGATGATTACCATACCTATTGCATTGTAAAAAGATACATTTCTGTGAAGTCGACTTTACAATATGAAACCTAAACCAACGAGATTGCGGGCTTAAGACATGTTCCTTTCAATTCAAAGACAATGCTTAAATGTTTTTAGTGGTGCAGGGTCTGTCCGGTTTGCTTCCAGCATCTTATTCTTTAATCTACCACCAAGTTGCAGTTTCCGCATTATTGTGTAAAACAGGTGCAATTACTAGCACAGAAGCATTTCATCTTTGTCCAAAGACTTAACAACGCATTTGCAGTCTCAAGCCAGGTAATAAAAATTGCAGAAGTTTAATGCTGTCTGATGCTAACTTTTAAGTTAGAAAAAGACAGCAAAATTGTGCTTCTTGCTCTACAACTGAAGTTAAAGTAATGCAGCAATCAACTTCTTCAGTTTTTATTGCTAGTTTAAACCTGGATTTAATATTGTATTATCTCTAGTAAAGTATATTTTTTTTTCACACGAAACGATGACAGTGTTGATACATACATACATAACATCACTTCTTCATTCCCAGAGTGGGGTAGGCAGAGTTATAGAAATACCAACAACAGGCTAAGATGTGTGTTACCAGTGTATTAGTGGCAGGTTGCAAGCCCATCGCCTAACAGTACTACAAGCCCTTATCTCCTTAGTCGCCTCTTAAGACATCCACGGGAAGACATGGAGTGGCACTATTCTAACCCGGCAACCACACGGAACGTGTCAAAAGCAATATGATTTTACCGAGTAGAAAGAGCCTAAAAGCTAGAATGAAAAACAAATAACTACGTTAAACTGCCAGATTAATATTTTTTCCGCGACAAGTAAGTACTTTGCTCGATCTATTAAAAGTTTAAATCCTCTCAACTTCGTCGCCAGGTGACATTTAAATCCTCTGTGACACCAGTCGAGAGACTTCGCTTGTTAAAATTTTGTTCCGTTCCACGTTTTCCGTGACTCAGGTTGTGTAACGATTTTTTGAATAGATTTAAATAAAGAATGCAAAACACGTAGTAAATGGAAAATGTTCATGGGTCTCAGATATCACTGCGACATCAGCCTCTTATTCCACCATCCTGACAATGACAGGTGACAGGTGAAATTTCAGTATACATGGCGCAGCTTATATGAAACAAAGTCAAAGTCAAATAATGGAACGTAGTGATGTATCAGCAAAATAGGTACTATATAGTATAAAAATAAAAAAAAAAACAAAATAAAATCAATTACATTGCTAATTTTATGATGTGAATGTGTGTGATACTTGTCTTATACATTTTAACGCCGTATTATGATAAATATGCCTAAATTGTGATAAAGTGCAATAATTAGGATCTAGAATAATTTAAATTGTTATAAATGTAGTTAGCCCTCTCATGTTGCTGTGCCCTTGCAGGGCGTCACATGCATACCTAAGCTTTAGCCTATAGTTCCATCTGATGTTAATGAAATGTGATACGCAATAAATGATTTTGAATTTTGAATTTTGAAAAAAACGTTGGTATTTACGCATTTTTAGTCCCCCGAGAAAAATGTTTTAAACAAATCAGGCAAGAGCATGTCGGACCATGCTCAGTGTAGGGTTCCGAAGCCGTTAACTACTTACTACAAATATGAAATTCAACAAGTAATAACAAATTTTCAGTTTAAAGTTATGGTGCCATCTTAGATGATTTTAGTAGGTATAATCATTATAATCACCTCTATCTCAAGAACCAATGATGTCTACTTAGTCGTGATAGTTTTCCTTTTAAATTCGTTATAGGGTGATCGAACCAGTAATGAACAAGGTCCAACGACGGACACTTGACTCTTATTTTATAGAAGATAAAGGTTATTCATTTATTTTGCAACAATCAATTTATAACCTTATGATCTTTGAATTAAGAGTAAAGTGTCCATTATTGGTGCCTGTCTGCTTAAAGTGTCCAACACTGGTGCCATCACCCTATGCGCTTCCTTTAAGATTTTTTTCAGAAGTTTAGTATTTGTTAGGGTAGTTTTGGTAGGGTAGGGGGAACACTTGAGTCTAACAAAAATTAGCGCTTCAAAGCTTAATATTTCATAAACGGATCCCTTGATCAAAAAATTGTTTCTACAAACCCAAAATATTTTTGAAAGACCTATCTAACGACTTCCCACAACTAAGGGGTAGATGATGAAAACAATACATTCCCACGATACGTGTAGGGAAGTTACAGTAAAAAAAAATATTTTTATACGTTTTATTGTACCACTTTGTTGGCGTGACTAATATGTATATTCATGCCAAATTACAGTACTAAAAGTGTCTGCGCTAGGCCGCGGACGGACGGACGGACCTGGCGAAACTATAAAAGTTCTTAGTTAGACTACGGAACCCTAAAAACGGAGATTTCTTGTAAAGCCTGACAATAATTTCCGTGGAAATAAAATTAAACGGGTTAACAAAGTCATAAACGAACGAACTCACTTGTTTTTGTCAAAAACACACTGCAACACAACAAATACCTATAGTAAAATCATTTTGCAGGTAAACAAAATTTAAAATGTTACCTAAAAACACAAAGGTAGCTTAACATCATTAATACTATGCGCCCATCTTATTATTTTCACGCAAAAACAAATAACTTTCACAATCCGTACTAATTTCAAACTCAAATCGTGTAAACAAGGCTTAAAATAAAAGCAAACCTAATTTCGACGTATTCCTTTTTATTTATCAACGCGTGATCGAAGCTCACGATGTATACGTCGACCGAGCCCACTTGACGCTTTGCGTGATCACTCCTAATGCATGTTTGAGCACGGATGCCCCGATGCTTTATTATTTTAGTCCACCGACGAAAGCACCCGGTATTTAGTGCAATAGGTCGACTCGTATCGATTACTTCGGAAATAGATACGCCGACTGTTTTTACTATTGACCCGATTCGGTACATAATAAGGGATAGGGGACGTCAAATTATAGGTGTGGACAGTTAATTTGATTGTAGATTGTAAGTTTTGACAGAAGGAGTTTCTATTTTTATGATATTTAAAATTACATTCATTGACTTTTTTTACAAATTAAAGATTTCTATTCCTGACATGTTTGTATACAAACATAACGCCTTAATACCCAGAGTGGGGTAGGCAGAGCTACAGAAATACCAACAACTCTAAAAATTCTTCTTGATATTTCTGTAACCACAATTTTGCACAATTAGGTTGTTTCCCAGTGACAGGTTGCAAGCCCCTCGCCTAACAGTACTACAAGCCTTATTCCCTCAGTCGCCTCTTACGACATCCACGGGAAGCCATGGAGTGGCACTATTCTTACCCGGCAATTCTACGTTGCACTTCACGGCACGTAATTTTCTATTGCAGAAGATGTACAAAAATAACCAATCTGTCTCTTATTTCGGGTTCGTGCTACGTACAGGTTCAGGACACGACGTATAATTGTAATGTTTGTGCTGGAGTTTAAATTTTTAAGAGAACATCTGTGCGAAACCGTTTTGCGATAAATAAGGGAAAATACGCATCAATGGGATTGAGCCCCGGATGCATTGCTAATTAATATGGCTCCAGTGTTTGCCTTAGTGGGCAAATAAATCCATTAATACATAATATGGCGGTCATTTAGCGCTTTGCTGGGTTATTTATCATTGATTTGTGGGTTAAAATAAATTTTTGATACGATCGGATTTCCGTAGAACTACATGAATACATCTATACAAACATATAAAGCTGAAGAGATTGTTTGTTTGTTTGCTTGAACGCGCTAATCTTAGGAACTACTGAACCGATGTAGATGAAATTTGGTATGGAGATACCTAAGATCCCGAGGAAGGACGTATGATACTTTTTATCCCGGCAATTAGAACAGTACCCGAGGGAATAGCGATAAAAGAGGTATTTGATATCATATAGACGACACTATCAAGTTGTGATTTAATAGTGTCATCTACATACACATAGGGGGAGTAGCGGAAAACTAAATCAACGCGTACGAAGTCGCGGGCGTCTTCTAGTTTATATAATGAAGCTCGAAACTATACATTGGACTTGTGTTTTTTTTAAATTAAAGTTATTATAATTATGCAACAAATTTTTTTCTTTCATAACATCTCGCCTTCAATCCCATAGTGGGGTATGCAGAGCTACAGAACTTCAACTCCAAAAAAGACTTGTTGATAATTCTGTAACCACATTTTGCACAATCAGGCTAAGAATGTTTATCAGTGTATTAGTGACAGGTTGCAAGCCCATCGCCTAATAGTACTACAAAGCTTTATTCCCTTAGTCGCCTCTTACAACATCCACGGGTAGACATGGAGTGGCACTATTCTAATCCGGCAACCACACGGACGTTACAGTTACACACATGAATTTCGACATGAAATTTTATAATATGAATTTTACAACTGCCGATCGTGCTTGGAAAATGAATGGAAACCATTAGATTAGAATGAACGTTATGTAAATATGAGGGTGTTACCCTGCTAACACAAATGGCAGTATCTCAGGCAAAACTCCTGTAGCAAATGAAACCTTATTACTGACAACATAGGATTGAATCTGCTTTGGCTATTGGATTTGAGATACTGCTTATTGGCTTAGGAGGGTAGACAGGTCGGGTCACCGGCCACCTGCTATTCGGAGCGAGGTTGCTTCTGCATATTTTATTGAAAACAAATAATAATAATGTACCAGTTGTAGACTTTCATACGTATAGGGTTGTACAGAATTGGTTTCTTTAATAAATTAACTGAGGCTGTGTCGAAGGTTAATTAAACTAAAGACATGTTAAAACATGTTATGTTTACGCGCTGACAGCTCAACCTATGTACGTTTTTAGACGAGCTCGTCTGTGAATTGTGAGAAGTAAAGCTGGTTATTACTCAGCTTTATCCTAGGTTAATATGCAGTATTTTTTAACGCAACTTCAGTAATAAATCAGTAACTAATTAGTTGATTGTTTATTTTACAAAACAATACAATAATAATATCACATAAACATCTTAGCCTAAATGTGCAAAATACGATTACATAATTATCAGCAAGTCTTTTAAGAGTTGTTGGTATTTTTGTAGCTCTGCCTACTCCATTCTGGGAATGAAGGCTTGATGTTATGTATGTATGTTATAAACTTACATCAAATTAATTTTAAAGTAAAACTAAATCTTGGATAAACTCAATCATAAATGGTTCGTGATCCTAAAGATGCTGGCAGTATTTCCTCGCTGAATTTCTAAACTAATACGTTGAACCAAAGAATAGATAATAATACAAGTACGGAAGGCACACTCCTTTGATCTTTACATAAGCCACTTTTTTCTTAGCCAAAACATAATGATTTATTGCCCTCTGACGTCGTCGACTCCAGCACGAGCCAAACAGAACGTTAAGGTTGTGTAAGAACGGTGAAAATGAATTGGCTCACTCGCCGCGTCGCCGAAGGTAAGGCTGTCAACGACTCAAAATAAATTAATAATGTATTGCCTTAGTATTTCTTAGTAACAGAAACAATGCAACACACAAACAGATGAATACAGTACGTTTACATACATACATAACATCAAGCCTTAAATCCCAGAGTGGGGTAGGCATAGCTACAGAAATACCAACATCTCTAAAAAGACTTGTTGATAATTCTGCAACCACATTTTGCACAATCAGGCCAAGAAGTTTACTAGTGTATTAGTGACAGGTTGCAAGCCCATTTCCTAACAGTACTACAAGCCCTTATTCCCTTAGTCGCCTCTTACGACATCCACGGGAAGACATGGAGTGGCACTATTCTAACCCGGCATCCACACAGTACGTTTACTTGCGATATATTTACGATTTACGTAAGCGTGCTGAATAGTACTCGTCAGATGGGTAACCATCATGAACGTAAATCGCGGTGTGAGCTGCGCCTGTGCCCCTAGCCAAGATGCATTCGCTAACTAGCGATTCGATTCGTTTGGTTTTAAACCAATCGCATCACTGGTACATCACGTGACTTTTCGTATGACATGATCTACCAGTGACGCGATTGGTTTAAAAACAAAACGAATCAAATCGCTAGTTAGCAAACGCATCTTGGCTAGGGCCTCAGGGCCTCTATTCTACTGCGTTATAACGATATCGTGTTTGACGTGTTTTAGAATCGTTTATGTCTCAGTCCTCATAATTGTAAATAACAAAGAGTTATTAAAACTTTGACAATACGGAAACACGTCAAACGCGATATCGTTATAACGCAGTAGAATAGAGGCCCTGGTTGAGCTAAGAAACTGTCAGCGCTCTTGGTTTATTTTTGATGGATTTAAACTATTATATTATATTGTTTGTATGCATTCTATAAATATGAATTATAACATTACGTCACAGTAAAATCTAAACAAAAGGTATGAGGATTAAACAACGAGAGGTCGTATCTCGAATCTCGGTTTAAAAATGCAGCAGTTTCACCGAACACCATTCAATATTTTACTTAGTTTATAAGTCAGAGTTGGCAATTGGATAAAAAAATCCGTTAGTTTTGATAAATTTCCTATGTTATAGTACCATAGACTTCCCGTAATCTATAGGTAGGTTTTCCGGCTTTTTTTATAAAATATTAAACTTAGTAGTTTTGGAGGTTTAATGGTTAAGAGAAGAGAGAACTGTATATTTTAAAATAAAAATAAGATTTTGTTCGAGGTCAGTATAAGTAGCCCTTTCATTTAATGTCACATGGTAGTTTTTTTTTATGGTAAGGAGAAGGCACACGAGCACTCAGGCCACCTGATGGTAAGTGGAATCTGAGACCCATAGACATTTGAATTCTCAAGACTAAGACTAAGTTTATTTTTTTACCCCTCAAAAGTGACCCCCAGATTAAAAATTCATTAATTTACGTTACGTCCGTGTTTGGATTACATGTATACAAAATATCCACTTAATCGGTCCAGTAGATCAGGAACAAATTGGCTGTAACAGACGGAGAGACACGAGAATTCCTATATAAGGGTACCGTTTTATTTTCGGACGTACAAAACCCTGAAAAATTACCTTCTGCTGGAGTTTCTTGCGGTGTTTCCTCTCTGCAAAGATGGTCTTGTCCAAAGAGCCTCCCGTTGACCGCACGCCCCGCCTCAAGCGCCTGCAGGTATAGTGCTACCCTTGATGGAATCGCAGCCCTATCGCATTCCTGAGCTCTGCATTAAACTTGCTTACTGACGGTATTTTGTTTACATAATTAGTTCAAGTAATAACTTTTATATCGCTGGGAACGTAAATTTTTCAAATTTTCTTGATCAACTAACGTGTAGATGAGACTAGGGTTATGTTGGGTTTGTTAGATAGCTATGTTTTGGCGATAAAGCGGTCAAACAGCCTCCCCTTAAAGCTCTTGGTGGAACTTCCCGGGATTTTAGTCCGTGCAAGTCGGATACAACACACGTCGGAATATATCGGCATTTACCCCAGGTCAAAAACAAGTTGTTTTAAAATCATGAAAAACACTTTATGACTTAAGATAATTATGACTTAAAACACATTTAATGAGCAACTTTTAATAGTGGCTTACAACTCGTACATGCATAATTAAGTAGAATGTCCGTCACGACCTTCGTTAGTACTAAATAATTCAACGGCTACAAATGAGTCATATCGTCACACGCACGTGTTTACTAGATAAAATAATTCCAAATGCGGCGCACGCGACGTATGCACACACTTTGCAGTAGGCATTTTAATCATTGGTAAAGAGCGTGAGCGTGTCTTATGTGAACATAATTTTATAAAAGTGAACCTTCTTTGCCCAATGTTATCTGTTCCGTTACGTATACATCTGCGGTAGCAAATTGCGAGTAAAGTACGTTTGGATCGCAATTAGTTTGTTTTTCTCTAATTATTCGGTAACGAAAGAGATGCTCTGAATTAGTGAGAATATGCCATTGTGCTAGATTTTCTGTTCCGGACTGGCTACTAATTGAAAAACTGAATAACGGCCATCATGAAGTTTCCGGGAACTGTATAATTATTTGCGCTACTTTGATAACAATTTGTTTACTATGATAGTACGTTCTGCAATGATACCAAAGAATATGCTTTATTACACACACACACACACATAACATCACGCCTTCATTCCCAGAGTGGGGTAGGCAGAGCTACAGAAATACCAACAACTCCAAAAATACTTAATTTGATGATTCTACATACATACATACATAATATCACGCCGTCATTCCCAGAGTGGGTTAGGCAGAGCTACAAAAATACCAACAACTCTAAAAAGACTTGTTGATAATTCTGTAACCACATTTTGCACAATCAGGCCAAGAAGTTTACTAGTGTATTAGTGACAGGTTGCAAGCCCATCGCCTAACAATACTACAAGCCCTTATTCCCTTAGTCGCCTCTCACGACATCCACGGGAAAACATTACATAATTTTGAACCAGTTTCTCTTATATTAATGGTTTGAAGAAAATTTTGAATAAATTATGTTAAACTGATTACAATACAATATTATACTGTCTTGGAGTTAATGTGTTGACAAAGTGGCAATGTGATCTTTGTTGTACTTAACGTACAGTCGCCATCAAAAATGTCAGAGCATACAATGTGCTTTGAAATATCTGCACAAGCTCCTATGTCGGTAACTATAGTCTAGTTTTTAATTTTTGATCGCCTTCATGTCATTGTATTTGATACCGACTGTCCCTACATAATATATCTCCTTGTTTAGTCTATATAAAATAAAAACTAATAAAGTAGGTTATGTAAGAACAAGTAAAATCGAAAAACAAGGGTAAAAAAGGGGATAACACTATTTTTCTTAGCACCGACCTTGGCTTTTTTTTTTCTGTTTCGCCTACTGGTTGACTGTAGAGAATGCCATTGGGCATTAAGTCCGTCATTTGAACTTTATTGTTTTGTGCAAATAAGTTAAAATAAATAAATTGGGATTTTGTTTAATTTGGTATTGTCCCTTTGGTGTTGTGACTCTTGTGTGTGATTATGTAGATAACCCCACAGTAATTAGATGACTGTGCAAATACATTGTTGACTAAAACTTATAATAGGTGATAGAGCATGATTGTATTATTTTTAATAATACAAACCGTTTTCTATATTTCAATATCCTTAATAAAATCCAATATTCCTTACCTTTGCAATGCTATTGCAGTACTTTGCATACATAAATAATGAAAGCCAGACGGCCCCGGTTCCCATATTGGAAGTTATTGTACGTCGATATCTCTCTTGGGTATAATCTCCAAGGCGTAAGGGTCAGTTTCTTACCAACGGATATGAAAGAAAAGGCAAAGGGCTTAATATTGGAAGTAAAAATAAACTTTGATATGAGAATAAAATACGAGTATTATTCTCTGTTACTGTCTACTATTTGTGGGTAACTCATAATTTTATCAAATTTCACTTCATCGAATGTATCATTTCCTTTGCTGAAACCATAATGATTGCAGGGTATCTTAAACATTTATTACGTAGGTTAGGGTCGGTTAGATGTTAAAGATACCCCGTAAACATTATGGGTTCAGTAGAAAATAGCGTGCGATGAAATGATACATTCGATTAAAGGTGTTTCGATAAAATGATAGACACATTAGACACCCATATTTGTGCTTTCGTTCGCTCTTGTAATATTACCTGAACTGTGGATTGAGTCAATTAAATAGGTCAATAAATAAATAAATAAAATAAATATCAGGGGACAATGTCACACAAATTGACCTAGTCCCAAACTAAGCTCTAGGCTTGTACTATGGGTACTAGACAACGATAAACATACTTAAATAGAGAAATACATATATACTTAAATACATAGAAAACATCCAAGACTCAGGAACAAATATTCGCGCTCATCACACAAATATCTGCCCTTACCGGGATTTGAACCCAGGACCGCTGGCTTCAGAGGCAGGTTCACTCCCAACTAGGCCAACATAACCATAATTACTAAATAAAAATGACCTGAAAGTGTCCTTCGAATAGACGACACCTTTTAGCGATCTTGTTGTTTCAATTTGTACAAATTAAGTTCAAACTTAGAATGGCAGACCAGATCTTTGGCTGATAGAACCTTTATCTATTTTTGATTATTTTCGTGTTCAATTATGATGACTTGCTGACTTTTTACTTCACATAAATACCGCTAGTTCATTAAGCACGGTAAAAATGTAACTATATACTTTTTGATTATTAAAAAATACTATATATTGCGTTAACGTTAACTTAAGTTGCTTACATTGCATATTTTAAAATAGGCGTCATATTACCCACGCAAAAAAACATCAAACAAATATATTGTAATGTCACTTTATTCGAAGGAAAATATTCTCCACGTAGGTACACGTGTACAAATCCAAAGCACTGACAACCATTTTCATAAAAACGGTCTCAATACGTAAGCTGTATATTCGTTACCTCATCCCCCGAGTGCCGACATCTACACTGTATTATAAACATTATCCAGCCTATATATAGCACCTTATACAGCGTGTGACCTGAAGATACGGCGGTACAACTCAAATGCGGCTTACCGAGTAAGGGCTAAATCTGGCTGTGTTTGCATAATACCATCCCTCGTTATGGGATAAGTGTTTTCAGCCCTTGCTTTCTACGCGTATACAATAAAATACAATTATTTTATTTGTTGTAGGAAAATGTGATGTGGAGCATGATTAAAATGTAATAAATAAAGGAATATTACAGGCGGACAAAAACTGTTTGGAATAGGAAAATTCAAAGGCAATTTTTCAGCGATATCCATTGTTAAAAATTAAACCAAAAAGACAACAATACGAGTAGTAAACCTGCTATTACGTTTCCGTCTGCGTATATGTCGTAATTTCCGGGATAAAAGTTGTTTCCGGACTATAAACTAACGGTTTAATTGATGCACCACGTAGGCGTAACAAACAAACAAACACACTTTATACGTACATTCATGACTTCATTTGGGGTAGGCAGAGCTACAGAAATACCAACAAATGTAAAACACTTGTTGATAATTCTGTAACCACATTTGCACAATCAGGCTAAGATGTTTACCATTAGTGATAGGTTGCAAGCCCATCGCCTTACAGTACTACAAGCCCTTTTTCCCTCAGTGTCGCCTCTTACAACATCCACGGGAAGACATGGAGTGGCACTATTCTAACCCAGCAACCACACGGGAACACACTTCTATTTTTTTTATTGTAAGGGTTTTTTCAATGTTTTTACAAACACCATGCATCTTAGTCAATCATTTCAAACTATCACTCTGTATTTTAGTTTTACGGTGAAATGTTCATCCTTTTCTGTACACTAGTACAGAAAAGGTTACACTATAAAAAATCCTTCATGATGGCATTATCCTGCCGGAAGGTTTACGAGAAGTTTCGGGTCAAGCGCCCGAGGGTGCGAAAGGTTTATTGTTTCGTTTCGGCTTTCAATCCTTAACGTTTCACGCTTGGTTTGGTGAGACATGAATGAAAATAAAAGAAAATAAACGTTCTTTGGATTATATCACTCACTGCTTGTTATCCGCGGCGTTGTCTGTAAAAAATAATTGTTTTATCGATAGTCAGTTTTATATATAGATCTAATCTAATACATGGACAGGTTCAGGTTGGGTAAGGCTAAAATAAAGACTCGGTTTTTCAGCTGCTGTTCTAAGAGAATATGCTAGCAGTAATGACTAATGGCAGTAAATCCATTATAATTATAATTATTGTTTTTTGATCAATTTAACATTGCACAAATTTTGCTATTATCTAAACCAGCTACTAATAAAGGGTTAAGTGCATTAATTAATACTTATCGATAATTATCTACTTAAATTGTTCCCAAACTCTGTTTACCCTTTTGAGACCCTGTGTGCTATAAGAGGAGGTACCTACATAATCAAGACAAATTAGATTTTATTTGAATAATTTGAATGAGCATAATATGTTCATTTTCATTTGTTTTAAAACTGGAAAAGGTTTTTAAAAGCAAAGGCAATTGTGCTTTATTTCCATGCTATTAGATTTAAATTCCGACTTGCCATAATCTCCTATGTTAAAAGGTTATACAGTGTGTCAATCCAATACGAGCAAATATTTTAAAGACGGTTAAATGCATCCTAATTAATATAAAAACGTGTGTATCTTTAACGTAAGTTTTTTTTTTTTCATACTTATTAATAAGTATTTATATACATTTATATATTTATTTCAGACAAGGTCCATACAAAGTTGTTAGTATTGCTTATAATTATGATAGTTAATTGAAATTACCAAATAAATTTAATTGTGGGATGTACATGCATACGTTCCCATCGGGCCCACATAGGGCTATCCCAACGGTCTGACAACGCGGCCAGCATGCGGTTGGGGCTGCCGCGGAGGCGGGCCTGCAGCGAGGCGCAGCGCTTCCCCATGACAGCCGCGAATCCGTCCACGCGCGCCTCGCAGAACATGCCAGACGCACTGCACCACCGCCCCAGCCCCAGCAGCACCCGGAACGCGTTGTTGTACTGAACACGCAAATCGTTGTACGCCTTCTGCGTATAACTGACCCACAGGCTGCAGGAGTAAAAGGTCTGACAGTATGCTTTGAAAAGCGTCACTTTTACCTCTTGCCTGCGAGCCAGCATATTGCATCGGACGGCCAACGATCTCCGTTCCCGCTTAATATAAATATTATCACTTAAGTTATCAGTGACCCAGTGACCCAAATATTTAAATTGAAAATAAAATATTATTAATTCGCCACACAATGTATTAGAAAAAGCCTTATTAACCTGCAACTGTCACTTATATCTTCGTTTCAACTGACAAGGTTTCTAGTACATTGCTGCTCGATGGGACCTTTAAAAATTAATTGCGCTCTATGTATTAGAGTTATTAACGAAATTCCACATCTACATGACTTGTAGAGCTATAACCTGCGTCAGGTTTAAACGTTTGCTCGTATTCTATTTACACACTGTATACAGCGTGTAACAAAATCCCTGACCTCCACCTGTGACTACTAATTTGTACCTCAGACATAAATTTCAATTTTCAACTAAATATTAAATTTCAAACTGCCTGCTCAACTAGCGAACTCGGGTGTAGCCTGAAGCCTAAGCTCTCTATTCCTCACCACACTGTTTCATGTCAAATTTCTTCAACCTTCAGAGGATCCGTCTTTAGTACGCTGCCGGTTCGAGAAAAGCGGACTGAACATATGGTTTTTCAAGGGCATATCGTAAGAAACATTTCCTTGAAAATCTTGAAGATTAGGAGACCATAATGATTTACTTATTGTTAAAAAATAACCTGGAAGCGCGGCTGACGGCAAAGCCAAGATTTGTTGTTTAGTTAATAGTTTTGGTGGTTTAGTTCATAGTTGGTTGTTAAGTTTAGGGTGGAGGGCACATTAATTTTCTGCCAATAATTCTTCGTCTTCTGACGAAAACACTTCTTAAACTGTTAATCTCTCGTATGTTTTTTTTCCATGATAAGGAGAAGGCACACGAGCACTCAGGCCACCTGATGGTAAGTGGAATCTGAGACCCATTATCATTAGAAAGTGACCCGTTATCATTGCTCCTGAGTGTAAATCTAAAAACCAATTGGACATTTCGTTCAACGAATCAAGTTAGTCGCATCTACGGTTGGTTTCCCCCAGACTTGTGGTTACGGCAAATCGCTCGAGAAAAGTCAATAAACAGTGTATTTGCTCGAGTTATTTGGCCATCCCAAGGATTTACATGTTAAATTGAGTTTAAACTGTGAATTTGGTTTCTGAGAAGTTATATACGTTATACGTATGTACAGCCTCGGCCTAAGATATTGAGCAACCGTGCGTTTTTAATATTATAAAAGTTAAGCTTTTTATATCAAGTCGTATATCAATCGGAAAAAATTGACATTAAGGGAAATTCCGTGAAAAAAAAACAATTATCCATTTTATTGTAAAACCCGACTTATTATGGCTTCAGTTTTCACACGCAAATGGCTACTTCGAAACGATATCTACTAATGATTTGCACATGTTCAAACACTTTTATATTTTACGTCTTTTAATTTGAAAATAATACTCTATTTATGAGTTACTCGTGCTCAATACCTTTGGCCAAGACTGTATGTAATAAAACACTTTATTGCACTCAATTAAACAAATGATAAAATTGCAGAAGTAAAAGTAGAATAATTGCTTACTTAGAGATCTCTTTTGGTTAGCGCGATTAGGAAAGCATAGCGTTGGCACACAATAGATATGTCTATTAATATGATACTGCAAAATACAAAATACACACAGGGTAATTTTTTCATCAGTGCACACATTTTAACATATGATTTTGTTTATATAATATATTACGAAAAACAAGTGCAATTTTTTTTTTTTGTTGCAAATTATCTCTTTTGTACCTTCTCGTGTAGACACAAAGTCACACTAGAAATAATGACATGGGTTCAAGCTGTAGGTATGCGATACACTGTATTGATATTCGAAATTTGAAATTTCATGAACAGCTTAACAGACACAAAGCCCTTCTCCTACAGATATTCTAAATTTGAAATTTCATTTATTAACTTACTTAACAACACTCCCCACTCCTCGCACCCCTGCATTGAGGGTCCATGAATATCGTTAAATTAGTGGAATCATTGAATCGGCAATATCTCTAATATTTTTTAAGCTAGAGTATTAATAACACAACATGTGTTATTGATTAACAATAGCGAAGCAAATATTAAAATGAATGGTCTGGTTTTGAGGAACTAAAAATTTAATTTGAGCACGCTTATTTGGTTCACGGTGATTTTGTCAATTATAGTATTGTTTTTAAATGAGTCATTACATGCAAGTAAATAAGAGCTATTGCAGCGTTAAACTACGATAACATGTCAAAACCAACACGTTTTTACCAAGTAAGATAGAGCCCCAGCTCGCGTATTGTAAAATTAAAAAAATCTAATAAATAAATATCAGGGAACCATCTCACACAAATTGACCTAGTCCCAAACTAAGCTCTAGGCTTGTACTATGGGGTACTAGACAACGATAAACATACTTATATACAGAAATACATACCTACATAAATACATAGTAAACATCCAAGACTCGGGAACAAGTATTCGCACCCAGGACCGCTAGCTTCAAAGGCAGAATCACTACCACCTAGGCTAACGTGTCGGCATTTAATAGCAATAATATCGAATTATGGTGTAAGAGTATGTAAATAGAACGATCCTGTCGTCAACGTAAGGGTGGCATATCAAACTATTTGCCTTGTGTTAGAACACAAATTATAAATCATTTAACGGGCAAGATGCCACAATGCAACATCATTATCGCATGCATGCATCTAGCTCACTGCCGCCCATTTTATCACGTTGGTAAAACATCACTGAGATTTATTATTATCACTTATTCGTATGTCATTAAAAGAACTCATACATACATAAATCACGCCTGTTTCCCAGAGGGGTAGGCAGAGACCACTTCTTTCCACCTGCTACGATCCTGACATAGCTCTTTCGCTTCTTCCACATTCATACATCGAGTCATGCATGCACGTCGGTTTCGGGTACTTAAGATTCGGCCCTTTTCCAGTATTTCCCCGATTTGATTCAAAAAAGTACGCCTAGGGCGCCCCCTTCCGACGCTTCCACTCACTTTAGCACTGTAAATTTCTTTCGTCAATCTTTTTTCATCCATCCTTTCCAAATGACCGAACCATTGAAGCATGCCCTTTTCAATTTTAGTCACTACATCTTCTTTCAGACCACACTTCTCTCTGATGTTTTCATTCCTTACTCTATCACACAGTTTCACACCACACATACTACTTAAAAAAACTCCAATGTTAAAAATAATGTTCCTATAAACTAAGGTATGTTCATTTTATCGAAAAGTAATTCGTGTTAAATTGTGTTTGCTTTCTTAATTAAGTATAAAATAACATAACCTAAAAAAGATAAAGGAGGAAGTCTAAAACTTTTCGTTTTGGGTACTACTTAAGATTCATAATCCGTGAAATGATTCCAATTGAAACAAAATCTCGACGCAAAAAGTTACGTTAAAGATAGAAAACGGGAATTAATTAGGTTTGCTTCAAAATGTCCGGACAAAGAATTGGACAAAACTTTTCTTTTGAAAGTTAAAAATTGTTCATTTTACGTTTAAAACATATTTAAAAATTATTCTTATTTTTTTAGACGAAGCGAGCTCTTTGCGATGTTTTCGACAAGTGGTTTGATTTAGTTGGTTAGACGATAAAACGGTGTTTTAGGAACTCGATAGGTGTAACTAACGGTAACTCTTGCGCTCGATTTAAGAACGAAGTCTGTCTTTAACTTAACAAAAAATAATATGTTTCCTTATGTTTATGTTCATATTAATACTGTCATGTGTTTTGTATGGGTGTCTATCATTTCATCGAAACACCTTTCATCGAACGCTATTTTCTGCTGAATGCGTACCTAATGTTTACAGGGTATCTTAAACATTTAACCTAACCAAACCTACATAATTAATGTTTAAGATATCCTGTAAACATTTTAGTTTCAGCAGAAAATAGCGTTCGATGAAATTAAAATCGATGAAATGATACATTCGATGAAGTGAAATTCGACGAAGTGATGAGTTACCATTTTGTATTAAGTGCCTCATTTGCCTGTGTTTCGTCAATCATCAACCTGTTTTGAATGATGTTTAGAATACAAATATTTAGCCTGTCTCTGTTTTGTTGCCGATTTGTGTCACGGTCCTTCTTCAACATTTATAAACTAATGGCGTGTCCGCTGCGCCAAAAAACTAACAAAACATGTTAGCAAAATATGTTACAAAACGTGTTTAGGTACAACTGCATATCCTTTGCGACTTTGGAGTGAACAATGTATTGTTTTTCATCACATCTCACTTTTCTTTTGACAGCTGTCATCCCAGTAAAATTTGTCATCGTTTGAAGGATTGTAGGATATTTATTTATTTTGCTTTTATTAATAAATAATGTCTTATTTGACAGTTCTTTACTCGGACTCAAAACTTTCAAAAGTAAAAACATGGGGGAGGGCCCCCGTAGACGAACGCGGGGAATGTTTTCAATCCGTGGCCACACCCCTTTTCTGTTCGAAAAACATGTTAGATGTTCAAAAACATCGAAAACACGGGGCAGCGGACGCGGCTTGGCTTAGTGAGAATTGAATTGGGATTTAGTCTTTTATGACTTCTATTTAGTACATTCTGAATTCTGTATATGGTCTATATCTGCTTTTATCCCATTAATAAAATAAAATAATTTAGTGTAAAAGTAGTTCTGCAGCTTGAGCACGAACGTTTCAATTACATGACACGTATTCGATGCGTTCAAAAAAAGTCAATAGAGCTTCTTAATGTTTGCTCTGACAAAACTATTCCGCTTTAAGTCAGTATGTAGAGTTCTCCAGAATCACTATTGCTATCAATAGCAACTTAAACGAGATAACAATGGGATAGAAATAGGATCAACAATAGGAAAAATAGGGATTGCTATGAATTATAAAATAAAGTATAAATAAATCAAAATAAAAATATATCTGGGGAGAATCTCTCAACAAATTGACCTATAAGATTTAGTTCCATACTTAGCTCTTGGCTTGTACTATGGGTACTAAACAACAATATAAATTCTTAAAAAGAGAAATAAATACCTAGAAAACATAGAATACATCCAAGACCCAGAAACAAATACATGCGTCATCTCACAAATATTTACCCATACCTGGATTCAAACGTGGGACCGCATGCTTTTAGGCTCCTAACTATACGACTGCAGTAAAGTGATAATAACACCGTTATAATGAATATAACAATGTTTCAATCAATTTAAAACTGTAAAAAAGGCATCATGCCGAATACTCGTACCAGACCAAAAGATAATTAACTAATCTGATTGCAGCACAAAAGGAAAGCCAATTTAAACCGCTTTTGAAACCCTTTTAACGTGATTTTCGATTTGTCAAGTCACTTTCACGATGGTATTTTATTCAGAAATTACATTATAAGTGAAGTAACGCTTAAATTTCGTAGCTGACATTTTTTTCCATTCAAATTTAGCTTCGGGTGATAATTTTTCTCACCCTCTAAATCAAGTCCAATTTTCACTGTTTTTAATATTTTCTTGTGAAAAATAACTAACAGACCTTGTTTTTAGGGTTCCGTAGCCAAATGGCAAAAAACGGAACCCTTATAGATTCGTCATGTCTGTCCGTCTGTCCGTCCGTATGTCACAGCCACTTTATTCCGTAACTATAAGAGCTATACTGTGGAAACTTGGTAAGTAGATGTATTCGGTGAACCGCATTAAGATTTTCATACAAAAATAGAAAAAAAAACAATAAATTTTTGGGGTTCCCCATACTTAGAACTGAAACTCAAAATTTTTTTTTTCATCAAACTCATACGTGTGGGGTATCTATGGATAGGTATTCAAAAATGATATTGAGGTTTCTATTATAATTTTTTTCTAAACTGAATAGTTTGCGCGAGAGACGCTTCCAAAGTGGAAAAATGTGTGTCCCCCCCCCCGTAACTTCTAAAATAAGGGAATGATAAATGTAAAAATAATATATGATGTACATTACCATGCAAACTTCCACCGAAAATTGGTTTGAACGAGATCTAGTAAGTAGTTTTTTTTTAATACGTCATAAAAACATTGATCAAAGCTACAACGAACTTTTATATTATGTTACTTGCTGCTACGGAACCCTTCATGGGCGAGTCCGACTCGCACTTGGCCGCTTTTTTATAATATCTACAAAGAATCCATAAGGGGAGAGAATCGCATTTTGTGTAGAAATTTCAGCTTCACAGTCCTCTTAAAGGGAGGGTTTGATTTTTGCATAAAAGAAGTATTTGAATAAGAAATTAGGGCACAAAGCAAATTTGATGTTCGTTGATTGGATTTTTATCACTAAATGTATTTTTTTAAGTTCAATGGAAATAAATTGGTTTATTGATTAGGTATTTAATTTACACGTGCTAATTAGCTCTGCCATTTTGTTTTATAATAACACATAAAATATAATTTCATACGCGTTAAACTTGAACCCACAAATGGAAGCATGTCGGCGCTAAGTTCGCGACGACACGCACACAAGAGCATAAATAATGTGAGTAAACCAATATACTGCCGTAATGCCAGAGAAAAGGGCTAACTACCATGTAGTAGTCGAAGCATTCTGTACTCTATAGGTAGCTACATTAAATTGAAAATGCTTACACTGTAACGATGCAGTAACCCGCCTTCTTTGGTATTACGGCATAGTATTGGTCTAGTTTAAATGGCGTTACATTAGACTTGGTTTCTATGTGATATTATTTCATTTTTTTATGAATACAATTGGATTTATCTTGTAGCATGAAAATGTTGAACTGTAAAACTGTCACTGTCTGTTGCGCGTATCCGAAAACGATAGCATGTAATGAATTTTAATGATAAACTATCATGACTTAGTAGATTGGTTCCTGAGATACAGGGAACTAAAGCGTTTATATTTACATACATACGTCACGCCTTCATTCCCAGAGTGGGGTAGGCAGAGCTACAGAATACCAACAACTCTAAACTTGTTGATAATTCTGTAACCACATTTTGCACAATCAGGCTAAGATACCAGTGAATTAGCCCATCGCCTAACAGCACTACAAGCCTTTATTCCGCGTTTTAAAGCATACCTACTAAAATCATCTAAGACAGAGCACCAAATAACTTAAAATTGAAAATTAGATCGTGTTTGTGGTTTTATGAGATAGTTTTTTGTGTTTGAACTAACGGCTTCGGAACCCTACACTGAGCATGGTCCGACATGCTCCTGCCCGGTTTTTTATATTATACACACCATTATTATACTTCAAAACTTCCGTAAGAAGGGTTCGATCCCCGGTGGCAAATATTTGATTATAAAGTACAAATATTTTGTTCCCGAGTTTTTGTGTATTTAGGAGCCTTTTTTATAAAGGCATTTTTATCTTTGTCTTGTAAGGTCATCCTTATAGGTAGCTGAACACTTTTGTACCTCGTCGCTTTAACGCCTTTGACGTATTAGTGCAGCAGTTCAAGCATGATATTAAATTGACAAAGCACTGAAATGTGCAGCTACGTTTATTCATATTCAAATCATAGATTTCGACTAACCGGGATCATAGTTAAGTTAGTTACAATTTCTTAGCCTAAAGTTAGCAAATATTGAAACCAATCTCTAAATTATTAGGCAAGTTTACTTCTATGAACAAGGGGGTTATTATGACATAGCTATGCAGTACATTTTACGGTGAGCGTAAAGGACAGAGCTATGGCAGTTATATAGCTGTGTCCTTTACACTCCCCGTAAAATGAACTGCATAGCTATATCATAATAACCCCTAGATATAGTGCATAAATCTTGGCCAGCGAAAATATTTTTATCGTTCCTGACGTAAAGATCTCGTCGTGTTGTTTTCCTAGTCCTTATTTTAAATTTTATGCTATTGAGCTTATATTTATAATTATTTTATTTGTGCTAGTATAAATAATATTTTTTTATTACTTTGTAATGTAACTTACTTTTAAGTATTATTGTATTTTATAATTGAAACAAAGAGCTTCTGCTGGAGTTTGTTGCGGCGCTTCTTCTCCGCAATAATGGTCTTGTCCGAAGCGCTATTAAATTTCCTGAATATTACCGACGTGTAACAGAGCTCATGTGGCCAATTTACAGAATAAATGATTTAATTTTGAATTTTAATTTTGGTCTCTTTTATATATGTGCTAGATATACATACATAGATTAAATCATGCCTGTTTCCCAGAGGTATAGGCGGAGACCTACATCGAGTCATGCGTACAAGTCGGTTTCGGGTACTTAATATTCAGCCCCTTAAGATATATTTTCGTTTTGTGTTTGTCGCATTATTTGTGAAAAGCACTTGCATCATAACTCGTCCATGGATTGCATGGACGTCGATTATCACTTTTCCCTCGGGAGCTAGAAAAAAATCCGGTATAAAAGTATGCTATGTCCTTCCCTGAAATCGGTGCAGCGTTTTACGAGTAAGCGTGAAAAGGTAACATACAGACAGACACAGTTGGATTATCATCTTGAAATACTTCGAATTCCTCTGAGAGCACTATAGGTTTTATTCAATTATCTAGACAAGAAAAATCATTTATATTAAGTTCTCTAATGCCTAGATAAAGGGTATCTTAACTTATCTTACAGATGCGCCCTTTCGGAAACACTTCGACCCCTTTAGGGTCATTTGCGTAATTATTTTCTTAAGGAGCATCCTCACTGAGAGCATTCGCGTGTAATGAGCATTCGGCGTCGAATATTCAAGTGATGTGGATCACAGTAACATTCGGCTCAACGTCCATACCACACGAATATTACACACGAATGCCCTGAGTGCGCTTTTTAACACACTCAGTTGTTCGAATGAGCAGGTTACCTCACGATAATTTACCTTCACCGTAAGAGCGTCAGGTAATGTACAGCGGGGCTTTGAACTCGGTACCTTACGAGTCGATCCTTTAAGCCACTAGGTCACCGACGCTCTTAGATCAAAGGCAACAAGGCATCCACAAATAGCTGAAATCAATATGAACAGTCTAGCACTATTTTAAGAATTGCTATCTGTGGGTTAAGTTAATTGCAACAGCGAACGTTAATAGCTACAAAATGTACAATAACGTTTTGGATTTAGGTAAGCTGCATATGGTTGCTACGGTGACATGACTATTCCATAAATTGTAACAGATTTATGTTTAATATGTGTACTTTAAAAGCAAAACAAGAAGCATGTAGGTTAGTTAAAAGTTTGTGGTACCCATGTTTATTTAGTTCTAAAGGTCGTGACCCGGCCGTCATATAATATTCTATCCCCTAGACATCTATTACGCCCCCGGCATACAACTACTGGGCAAATGCTTTGTCTCTGGTCAAATAGGTCTATTTGAGACTTAATAATTTATAGGCTTCAAGCATGACATTCCGTTTCAGCTATAAAACGGTTCCATTTTAGTTTTTAATCCCGATTTAAGTAGCGAATAATTCAAATGGGAAGTAGTAGACAATTACTGTCTAAGTTTCTTTTGTCTTTAACCCACAACGATCAAATAAATAAATAAAAAAAATCAATGATGGGGGACCATGTCACATAAATTGACCTAGCCCCAAACTAAGCTACTAGACAACGATAATCATACTTGTCTAGAGAAATAAATACTTAAATACATATAAAACATCCAAGACTCAGGAACAAATTTAATACTCGAGCTCATCACACAAATACCTTCCCTAACCGGGATCCGCTAGATTTATAGGCAGGGTACCAACGAGGCTAACGTGTCGTCAAAAAGAGGGGTGATCTAAGTTAAAAATTGTATTTTGTATGTCTGAGTGTCTGTATGTCGCACCGTAGCTCTTCAACTGTTGGACTGATTTGGACACACATTCCTAGCTTGTTTTCTTGAAAATTGGCTGGGCTGTTAGCTCTGAAAGAAAAGCTCACTATTATATTTAAGTTTTTTAACTAATGCATACAATACACCTACTTTTACTTACATCACGCCTTTATTCCCAGAGTGAGGTAGGCAGAGCTACAGACTTACCAACAAGTCTAAAAATACTTGTTGGTAATTCTGTATCCACATTTTGCACAATCAGGCTAAGAAGTTAAGCAGTGTAGTTTAGTGACAGGTTGCAAGCCCCACGCCTAACTGTACTACAAGCTCTTATTCCCTTAGTCGCCTCTTGCGACATCCACGGGAAGACATAGAGTGGTACTATTCTAACCACACGGGTATTACATTTATTAAAAGTTTAAAATAAACTACAGTATAACGCAGAGGGTTCTCCAAGAGGTTTTTTTGCGCCAACAGTAAATATACGAGATCCCTGCTGAGATTTCTTCGCTGTGGCAAAATATGATGATGTTGATGTTGATGATGACGATAATGATAATGATAATGTTGATGATGATTTCAAAGTATGAGGAACTAAACCATTCGATGAAATGAGGGTCGACATTTCAAGGGTAAACCAGTTTCATAATTCTGTACGTCACAGACTTTTTCTCAGACACTGTAAGTCACAATGTTTATTCTAATACATTATTATAGATACTTGTCTTATAGTGCGTACTAAAGCTACTAATATGTTGCCCTCTTAATGAAATAAAACGATTGTTTTATAAGCCCCATATTTTGCCATCAAGTTTACCCTTGAAATGTTGACAATCATTTAATCAAATAGTTTTTTGCTGAATTTTCATGTCATCGACAGGCACGTACCAGAAGTTTAAAGATTTTGGTGGTTACAGGTCTAACCTAACCTAACCTACGTAACCTATGCTTAAGATAACCTAAAACAATAAGGTTTCAGCAGAAAATAACTTTCGATGAAATTAAATTCGGTAAAAAAACACGAAAATACGATCTCGGTGAAATGAGTTTCGACATTTCAAGAGGATCCCGACGAAGGTTTAGGTTCGACACTCATTTCATCGAATGTTTCATTGAAAGGGAAAAACTTGATAATGTACAAGTATATCAGTGCTTACTGTTGTCTGTCTGAGGCATCGTAGGTCCCAAACGGATACACCGATTTGGACGTAGTTTTGTTATTAAAGAAAGCTAATTTCATCAAAATGGTATTAAAATAGATTTAATAAAAATCGGCTAAGCCATTTAAGAGATATTAACTCTGAAAAAAAGAGTTGCTATAACATCTGGGATTTTTATCTAGTATGTACAGAATCCTAAAATAAAAGTAATATAATTATCCGAAAGATAGCTTGTTAGACCTTTTTATCTTGTTAATCTACTTTTTTGTTGCCATCGCAGTTTTTTCTCTTCCGCATGAAAAGTCAAAAGAAAGCAAACACCGTTAAGGGCTTTTAGTACTCATGTCGTGCATACTTATCCATGTGGAAACTTGCAAGATCGTCAGTTCCCCTTGTGGGAAGTTCCCTTTCCAACTTATTTCTTTCTAAAATCAACATTATTCCTTCTAAGTAAGAGACTAAGAGTGAGTTGTAGAATAAATAGATAAATATTACAGAACAATGTCCCAAACTAAGCTCTGGGCTTGTACTATGGGTACTAGACAACGATTTACTAAGCTAGCGTGTTGTATATAATAGATAAGTTAGTTGCATTATCAGTTAGTCGATTCGGACTCAGCTTACTGAATTTAAACATGGGACATTAGTTTATTTCATCTGCATGATCCTATGTTTCTATGTGAAGTTTGGTATAGATAGAAAGGGATATAAGCTTGATTCCCGAGAGAATAGAAATAAGCAACTCTACGTTTATATTTTCTATGCATTTAAAAAAAAAAAAAAGTAAAATTTTGGTGGCCTGTAGGTAGTAGTTGTTATTAATTAATTGTATTTTTCTCTCTCTCACTGTTTAAACGTTTAACTTAGGCTTATTCTTTTTCATATTACTTAATTGCTATATGTGAGAACCTGTAATTGGCTATGTTTTGTTACTCTAGTTTCTAATTTATTTTGTAAAGCTGTTGGTTTTCCATGGATTGATAAATAAATAAATAAATAAGTATATATTTCTCTATATAAGTAAGTTTATAAGTGTACTAGACAACTCTAGTACCCATAGAACAAGCCTAGAGCTTAGTTTGGGGCTAGGCCAATTTTAGTGATAATTGTCCTGTGATATTGAATATTTATTTATTTATTATTGACGTCCTTATCGTCGCCACTTACAGATTATACTAACAAGCTGACGTATGTTTGAATGCAAACTTAACTGTCCTTCGTACCGTTCTGTCGTGTTCTGGCAGAATTCATGACAGAACGAACGCTACTGGGTTGCAATGTTTCGCAGCCTCTTCATTTGCCAACCCACTTTTTTTCTGTAACTACAAAATTTCAGAACTTTTATAAAACTAACCTAACCCAACTTATAGGGTTCTTAAATAAATCCAGAATCATTCTCTATTAAGACTCGTGATTATTTTCGTAACTGTAAAAAAATCTGCATTTATTTCAGGACCATCGTGTAGTTAGTATAGGTATAGGTGGGGTTAGGTTAGTTATATTAAAATTCTGAAATATCTGTAGTTACAGAAAAAAAAAGCGGATTGGCAAATGAATTGGTTGTGAAACGATGCATTTGTCAAAGATTTGTCGGCAAAAAGGCAGAGAACCTCCCCCACTACTATGTAACAAAATCCGTTTTCCTACATTTAGTCTTAAACAATATTCAAACCCAGAACTTTGTCCATTTCTCCCTTGAACATTAATACCATTTCAGCCATTGGCCCAGTTACAGTACAACCAAAGTTAACCAATTATTGAAATACTAATTACGAGTATAGAATCGATTGTTCCATCACGTTTGTGTACGGCTTCGTAATACCGGGTTTACGTTGTAATCCGCCCGTAACGTTGCGATGTTTATTTTCTATTAGTTTTGTTAGAAAACACTATAATTATAGCCAAAACGGTAGTGTACTAGTAGTTTTTGTTCTTAGTCGAATATTTTGACCAGGACTTTCAACAGGATGTTTTTTTTGTATACGTTTTTCGTGTGTGTGTGCATCTGTGTATTTTGTATTGAACGTTATACTTAGTTTTAATTGTGTTGTGTTTTGTTTTTACTTGTGCGACAGTGTTTGTTATGATGATCCTTACGAAAAAAATACTTGTTTACTTTCCTATAATAATGACATCCTTTCTAATTTATTATTATGAGTCTTAATTATTTGTTTTACGCTTTTATATTTTATTTCTTATTCTGACGACCTTAATGTTATTTATGATAATTTGACATGCATAATATATGCTGTAACATTAAATTGAGCAATGAAATTATCTATAAGGTAGTTTAATCGTTAGTAATTATAAGTTTAATTCATGCGAAACTTTTGATTATTAATTGGTCATGTTTGGGAGTTTCGTAGCGTAAAGAAAACACCATGTATACGAACTAAGTGTACGTGTATAGGGTTTCGTCTCATCTGCTTTAACCATTAACCTTTAGTAATATAATTAAACTTTCATACTCGTCTTTTAAGTAGGTAGGTAAAAGTTTAAAATTTGTTAGTTAGCTTTTCCCTGCGCCTTTGTCCGTACCGAACTCGTTTATCACTATGCCTCCCGGAACTGTCCGATTTTCTAAGCTGTACACTATCTTTGAGTCAATTCTATTCGGTAAAACCGTATTGCTCTTGACATACTATCGTATTGTTCTTCATTCTATGAAGAAAATAAGACCCATCGTAACTTCGATAATACGTAACACGTCAACGTAAAGTTAGCTCTTATTTACTTGACAGTAATGGCGGAAGATTAAAAAACAATATGACAACATCTCAAAAGCAAAACTGTTTTATCCACTAGAAAATGCCCTGGGTGCTGGTCTTTGTACTTGTTTGCCTTTCTTGTTTTAAAAATAATATTTAAAAAAAATATATCATGAAAATTTTATCCCTACATTGCCCTACATGAAAATTATGTATCTGCTCGTGCGATCTCCATTCAACCTGAAACACCGCATGGACTGAACGCCAACAAAGACGGTCAGGGGCATACGTCTGATAGGCGTTAGATCCGGTATATTGTCGGTGCTTTGTTTAAAAACTGTCGGCCTGGCCTAGAGGCCTACCCACCATTTCACCATCCTGACAACGACAGGTGACAGGTGACATTTTAGTGTACATGGCGCAGCTTATATGAAACCCAGTGACGTATCAGCATGTTAACTTTGCAATGTATACCGAATTGTCGAAATAGGGGGCTGATGGTCTGATATTTAACTAGACCCAGAAGTGTTCTATTGCCTTACTTTCCCGAGTTACAAAGTTCTTTTGTTAAACTTCTGGCTATGTGCATTTGTCAGATTCTTTCCAAAACTAAAAAAAAACTGATATGATAAGTATTTAATGACCGTTCCCAGAGCTTAACCTCTCTCCAAAAGAAATTCCATCAAATTTGGTTCAGCGGTTTATCCATGAAGGCGCTACAGACAAACAGCAAGAAAACTCACTTTAACATTTACTATAAATAAATTAGCGGCCAAATTCTAGAGCCTTGGTCACTAGCTTACTTTTTAATGGCTAGGTATTTTAGAAATGAATATAGAAACACTTATTCAACGAGCACGAGACAGAAAAACCGGTTCAAAGATTAGAAATAATGAAAAGAATGGTAACAAACTGCACAGTAATGAATAAAAGGAATAATAAAAAAGATACATTTGTAGCCTAATGTTGCCATGGATGGTGACGTCATAATTGACATCAATGTGATGGTCAATTTGTGTGACGGTATAAACTAATCCGTCAATCGGCTTCATAAACAATCAATCGGGAATGTTATCATGATCGAGAATAAGTGTCCACAGCGGCCTTAAAAAAAAAAAATTAGTAATGTGCATACCTGGGATATCTCGGGGCATCTATACGAAAGTGGTGTAGCAAAATATACTATCGACAGAAAAATATATCGATGTTACTGCCAAAATCTAAATGTTATGCGACACAAATGAATATTACTTATTTCCTCCTCATTTTTAAATAAAAAAAGAAAAATATGTTTAATTTAAAATAGTTTTCATGATATACATTCAATATTTTTTCCATATTCGATGGTATTAATGGTTGCCGTCTAGATGAAAATATCCACTTTAAACAGCTAAACGTTCTATCAACGACCACAGTGGTCAACGGGGCATTCTTTAAATATTTATAATGACTCAAAGCCAATTTCTCATTTATGTTGGTTATTGAAATTTCCTCACCTTTTATAAGACTGTTTTCTTTTCTCATGGTGTCATACCACATTGGTATTTATTACATCGACATCTTTTTTATCGATATCAAATCCCTAGAACTTGCCCCGAGTTATCCCAGGTATGTAATGTGTGAGATCGTTCCACGCATTTTTTTATCTTACACAACTTGTACAAGATGTACCTATTGGATGAAAAATATTGTTTTCGAAAATGTATAGGATTGATTCCGGGTGGTTCCGTAGACTTATGGCCATACACTTACCCCATTACTAATGAACATAATCAACTTAAAGGTGGCTGACTGAGAAGGCTTACTATTCCGTCAGTGAATATCTCGATGGCTAAATTTATGAATAATGTTAATTATTCATAAATTTAGCTTTAATTTTGGTTTTTTGTTTTGTAATTAAAGACACTATTATTTCTATGATTCGTTTTTAATGTAATTATTGTATAACCCTTACTGAATAAAGAATTATGAATTATTATTATTAAACGTGGAATAACCGTGGCGTAGCTTATGCCATGCTTTTGTCCTTATCTCTAATTGTGACATTTGCATCTGACAGAAAGTGACGTAAGTAAAGGACTTAGATGCGTCAGCGTTATGCATCTTGTCTATGACTAGTTTCAAACTCTAGCCTCCTGGATCCCGCATCCTTTATAAATAACCAAATTAACGCTCGCTTTAAATCCTGACACTACGCAAATAAACTCATAAAGTACATAATATTTACCTCTAAAATGAACTTTGTTCTACCGAAAAACCGTAACAATTCTTAAATTAAGCGGCGGAAGGTGCTGCAAATGTGATTTTTGGCACTAGTTTAGATAACAGACGTTATGGTGGGTAGCAGACATTTACTAACTTTAAATAAAAAATAAATATCATGGGACAATATCACACAAATCGACCTAGCCCTAAACTCAGCTCTAGGCTTGTACTATGGGTACTAGCCAACGATAAACTTATAATAGAGAAAAAGATCGAAAACATCCAAGGTTCGGGAACAAATACTCGCGCTGATCACACAAATCTCAGTCCTTACTGAAATTTGATCTCGGGTATAAGCTAATAATCTAAATATATAAAGGAGCATCGTGACAGAGTGATTGACTGACTACACACAGCCAAAACCGCTGTACTTAGGGACGTGAAATTTAGAGGAAATCTTTCTTAGATACCCTAGGGGTGCTCTAAGACGGAATAGGAAGGACGGGGAGCAGCAGGAAACTAATTCTATGCGTACAAAGTCACCGGCGTTCCCTAGTAGTGTAGTAGTTCTCGTAGTGTGTATTGACATTATGAAGCAACATATATGGGGTAGTGTTCAATGACTCCCAATGAACCGGAATACGTAGATATGAAACAAAAGCCTGTTGAAAAAACGTGAAATAAATGGCTACCGTCTATTATGCCGTTTCAGTTCAGTTCGAAATGAAATAGAAGATATTTTGAGCCCAGTAAAATTATAATAACGTATCTGTAAGGTAAATGATAGAATAAGTTGACATAAAGATGCTTATACTTAAATATTCACTTGACTTCGCTATGGTGATTGATAAAATGTTCGTGTCGATTGGTTCTCGAACCGGACGACCTATCGGTTCTCACATTAAATTTATTAGATAAATTTAGCACTTTTAAATCAACCAAAAGGCGAATATTTACTTTTGAGTGGATGATCAACATTGCAAATCTTAATACACTACATTATAAGTATCGTGTCTCTAAAGGAGCGTCCTCAATGAGAGCATTCGCGTGTAATGTTCGAGTGGTGTGGATATTGAGACGAGCGTTTCTGTGGTCCACACCACTTGAATATTCGACACCGAATGCTCATTACACGCGAATGTTCTCATTGAGGACGCTCCATTACAGTCGTGCTCAGAATTAGTGTACTGAGAATTACGTCTTTCCTTAGTGATGATTTGACATAAACAAATTTGAAAAAGGAACCAGTTAACTGTCTCTAAAATGACTCTGAGTACATCGGTTAAACGGTTTTAACTTTGAGTGGCTGCTCAAATATGCACGTTACTATCGACGTTAACTTAACTTTTAATAATATAATATATGTATTTGTAGTTTAAGGCTAGCTCTTCACTCAAATTAAGTTAAACGAACACTAACGAGGTCGTTAATTTTTATTACTAGACATTGAAAAAAAGTCCAATGACCGGCCGTTATTTTCTTTTTTATGACCTAAGTTTGTAGACTAGTAATAAGACGTTTTATGCACTCTTGGCAGTGACAAAGTAAGTCCTTACTTATTGGTGGATTTTTTCCTCGCACATTGCTCTCGCACAGCTCTGTTAGAAACGCAGCCTTAGATTAGCGATTTTTGTTCTGGATCGTATAATCGTTTTCCAGATTCGGTGTTGCAATTTCAAAGCAAGCAAGATTTTGTAAGTTCTAGTTTGGTTCACGAGTATACATAGTTTTAAACTTGTATAAAGTGGATGGCTTTTTTACTCTCATTGAATGCATGTTATGTATTTCTACATACATACATAACATCACGCCTTCATTCCCAGAGTGGGGTAGGCAGAGCTACAGAAATACCAACAACTCTAAAGACTTACTGATATTTCTGTAACCACATTTTGCACTTTAACAGGCTAAGAGGTTTACTAGTGTATTAGTGACAGGTTGCAAGCCCATCGCCTACAGTACTACAAGCCCTTATTCCCTTAGTCGCCTCTTACGACATCCAAGGGAAGACATGGAGTGGCACTATTCTAACCCGGCAACCACACGGCCAAATGTATTTCTTTCTTAGGAAATATCATATACTCAATACTCAATACTCCAATGTTTATTGCATTCCATAGTGTTAGTTTACAGCTGTAAGACTAACCTAAGTTAATACAAGTTTTTGTCACTTCTATTTCGCGGCTCACTGTCAAAACATAAATTAAATACGAGAAGCAAATCACTCTTTTTCATGCGAACTTAATCAACAAAACGTAATAACGACTCCAAAAAAAGGTCTCAATTTGTGAATGGTTACTCTATTTCTCCGCCATTTGTTAACCAATTTCAATGATTCTGTTTAAATGAGTAAAATAAAATGTCAAGAGGGTTCCGCTTAAATTTCCATAAAATCTATTCACGAGATCCATGTAGTCAACAGAACTCCTTCATACTTTGGAGTCGGTTCCTTAAATATTCGGCGGAACATTCATAAAATTACCAAACTCCTTTATAATTCTACAAAAACGTCTACCCTAAACTTATAATGAGAACGCATATAGCAAGTGCTATTTCACGATATCAATTTTTAGCAATACTGCATAGACTGCTCTATATGTAAATTTCATAAAAATATCCTAAAAGCACGGAAAATCGGTTTGTTGTAATGTGATGCTATAATCGCACATTTTATTTAAGGCCCGTATTAGAGAAAGCAATAAAATCAAATTGGTTGAGAACCAACGGCACGCGAAAGTACAGGTCAAGGGTAGCGTTATAGGCTTCGCTTCGGTTCTTCTTATTTAATCGGACTGGCTGAAAAATACACATGTATACTACATTGTTAAGCCAATTAAGAGTATTGAAGTGATGTTTAAATCACTCAGCTGTGATCCATACAAATTCAGCTCCGGGCGATAACGTTTCTCACCACGTAAATAAGTATAACCCGATTTCCACGGTTTTATAATATTTTTTAGTTCTCATGAAAAACTATTTACGTTTCCATTTTGATTCCTATTAACTTTTTCTTGGAAAGAAAAACGTACAGACCTAGTCTTTTATAATAACTACACCATATTCGAAAATCCTCAAAATCGGACAACTCAATACTCAATAATCAATACTTAATCGTTTATTGCTTTTCATCATGTGTATACAGGTGCTGCTTAAACTATCTTAATAGTTGTAGGATCATTATGGACCAGTAAGACAAAACAATATTTAGGCGGGACAACGTTTAAGGAGAGAAAAACGTTGTCGCATTTTTTATGGTTTTTTTTTGCTTCACAGTCCTCTAAAAACTTCTATAGCAAATAAATAAATCACAGGACAATGTCACACAAATTAACCTAGTCCCGAACTAAGCTCTAGGCTTGTACTATGGAATACTAGACAACGATAAAGATATTTATATAGAGAAATATATTCTGATTAAATACATAGAAAACATCCAAGACTCGTGATCATCACACAAATATTTGTCCTTACCGGGATTTTGAAACCAGGACCCCTAAGTTCGAAGGCAGGGACACTAACAAGTAGGCCAATGTGTCACGACCTCATTATTAACTAGAGAGCATTGAAAATACATTGCCAATCAAATCTGAGATGTTTATCGGCTTAAAAGGGCAGTACATTACACTTCAAAATGTATTTGAGTTTAGTTTTGGTTCCAATGAGCAACTCCGTTTTTTATTAGTAGAAACAATTTTTGCGGCTCGTGTGTTATGCATATTTTTATGAACTAACTTCAATAAAGGAGGAAGGTTCTGTGATAGACCGTATATTTTAAAGCATCGAAAAGATAAACGTAGCTGGGAATCAAACCTGTGGTTTCACTCCTAGCTTCAATGCAAACCGTGCCTTACCATTTACACTATCGTTTACAGCAAGTCGTAAAAGGTTATTTTCTGAGGAAATCTACTTGGTTTGACAGCCTTTTTTAAAAAAGTTTTATGCAATGTTCCTCCTTTCTAAGACTAAATTACTCTTATTGTTCCAGAATTCCCCAAAAGGAGCGTCCTCGCTGAGAGCATTCGCGTGTTATATTCTAGTGGTGTAGACGTTGAACCGAGCGTTAATGCGGTCTACATCAATTTTATAGTCGACAAATGCTCATTACACGCAAATGCTCTCATTGGAAACGCTCCAATACTGACCCATTAGGTCTGTTTAACTTGTATTTATAGTCTAACCGCCCACTTTTCGATCGACCGCCTCATACATAATATACAGTGCAAGAGCACTTAAAAAGTCTTTCAGTGGGCCTATTTATGCTCGTGTTTATCGACGTAGGGTAAAACATCTGTATGTTTCTGACCAGGTATGTAAGTGCAAAAGTAAGGGCGAGTATCCACCAGAGCTGTGCCAAGTAGCGAAGCCGTGTGCGAAAAAATCGACCAATAGGAGAGCTGCGCTGAGCGAGGCTAGGAATTTTACGTTATCCTATTGGTGGATTTTTCATTCCGCTACCTGACACTTTGATAACGGATAACGGATGTTTTATCCACCGCGATAAAGGCAACCATAACGCGGGTCAAGGTTTGAATAAATTCGGTAACACTCGCATAAGAACGTGTGAGAGCGAGTGAGAGATGTATGTCTACACAATAAAAGCGAAAAGATGTCAAATTCTAATTCAAATTCAAATTAAAACTCATTTATTTATAGTAAGGTTCACAATTTTGCGAGGTCGAATCCTCCTTTTAAGTTAACACCTGTATTCGCTCTTTCTTACAATGTGGTCACAGTAATTATAAATAAATGCTCCTAATTAAAATGCTATTTTTAACAAAAGGATTTTTTTTATGTAAACATTTTATTTATACAGCCTGGTAGCCTTAGGAAGGCTCCTAAGGTCGTACAAAAACAAGGTAAGCAATCATTAAGTTGTAGGCAACGTCCAGATAGGTGTGGGGAGACCCTAAGGCCTTTAAAAGAACTATGGCATTGAACTTAAGTTACATTTAAGTACTACCAAAGTTACGAACAATCGAATAATATTAAATGAGACTAAGTAATTAGAACGAATGATCGCAATTTTAAATTTCGATTAACTAGGCCGGTCAGCGTCAAAAAGGCGGGGGTTAACGTCCAAAGGAGCCCTTTTCACTTTCGACTCGGTAATTGAGTACGTACTTATTTGAATGAAAGTGTAATAAAAAATAGAGTTAAATTTAAGGTTGAATAATGCTGATGTTTTAGTTCTTAGTTTGTCATTTTGATTGGTTGATCATTTGGAACATCCAATCAGAACGCTCCTTTCGACGAGCATTTGACGAATGCTCGAAGAAATACTGAAGTTTTATCAGAAAAATTAAGGTGCCAAACGCCTATTAATCCCGCGTTACTCGTCTGTCTGTCCATTAAATAGATGTATCTCAACGGTAGCAAGTTGATTTTTTACACAATATGACATGTGTTATAACGGCAAATTTTATAATAACTACCTAATAAAAAATAAAAACCCCAGGCAAGAAACGTTTCAATCCAACAAAAGTTTTGGGTTTATCGTCAAAATTGGTGTCATTATAGTGCAAAACCACAGAAAAGGCTGGTACAGTCGAATTCATAACTATGTGTACACTTTAGTACCTTGTCACTTTCAGTCTAAACACGACATTACATAGACATGTACTAAAGTGTACACATATGTATGAACTTGACTGTACAAAACCCTCGGTGCGCTGTGTACACTTCACCGATTTTTTATTTGTGCTATGCAGAACCGGCAGGTCACCTAATGTAAAAAAATATTTTTTACGTTATTTCGTTACAAAAATTTATACAATCAATTTAGTGTAACGACTATGCCAAATTTCAAGTTGGTAGCTTCTGTAGAAAAAGATATACAGGTAGACAGACACCGAAGTCTGTAACCGAATCGTACATTTTAACTTAACAAACAAACGCATGTTGCGTACGGAAGCAAAATAAAAACTTACACAATTACCCGTTTTCCTATCTCCTTGCTGCATAATCTACGAGTAGTATGGTAAACTGACAAGTTTATACCTACTAACCGTTATTATACTAAACTTTTACTTGCAGTATAATTATACTTGCATCCAAAAACTTCCCTTGCCCTGGAAAATTCATATTTGCCAAGAGAATTATAGAGTATACGGTATACGCCTCCACTACCTCTTTAATGTTAAAATTCTCCTGAGCATATTCCGTACCAAACTCTAGGATTTCGATACAAAATGGACGCCATATTGAGTATAGGGTACTTAAATGTTAAAGCTATGTGACGTAATCCTAGTTTAGATTTATAGCCTGCCAAGTTAACCTTATGAGAGGTGTAATTGGGTGTTCAGAGGGACTACTATATGAGAAACTTAGCAAGTATATTGCTATTAGTTTGAGAAGGTAAACTTCATTATGTCGTTCCTTAACGTACTAAAAATACAGATGAAAAGTACTAGTAAAAGAGTTTCTTGGTCGGCTATTAGTTTTATTTATTGTACTGTTTTTATTTTATAAATTATTGCGGTGTTCCTCAAGGTTCACTGCTAGGTCCGTATGTTCTTTTTTCTTTTAATGTTTTGAAATGCTTGAGTTTAACCAGCTAAAATGTTTGCGTTGGATGTATTTCTTTTGTTACGTTTTCAAGGTTCTAGGTCTCAACGCGCGTTTGAGTTTGGAGGCCCGGTATGGAAGAGAAATGTTGGCAGACCACCGGCGCGGAAGGCCGACGATAATAAAGAGAATGTTGGCCCACGATGGATCAGACTAACTCATAAACGGGCAAATCAGGAGAAACGAAGAGGCATGTAACCTTAAGAGGATATGCAAATAAAATATTGCGAAAAAAAGACGCCGAAACATATTGATGTGATATTTGGAAAGCGCAAAGACTAATAGAGAACACGCATGAATATCAGAATTGAGTTTCATTGGTACTATTTAAGAGAAAATGTAAAAAGAGCATAAAAAACGCAGTACACTAAGTTTTGACCCGATTTTTTTTTTTTATATAGAATCTAAACTTGTTAAAATTTTAAAACGTCTTTTAATTTTAAATTGTTTTTTTTGAAATTCCTCATTTTATTTAGGTAATATTTAAATTCAACGATATTGGCATAAACATAGTATTTTACGAAATAAATGCAAATTTCTTTATAAGGTCCTTATATTTTTAACATGGAACAACAGCTGTGACGTCATTCCTGTTGTCGATTTTGTATAGTGTTTTTGCAAGGGGTCTGAACTATGGCTTTTTAAAGCTTCATTATCTTATGAAAAAATTACATGACAATTATTTCGCGTTTACAGTTATTCCTCTCTTTCATAGCACTTTCCGGAGAGCGTAAGAACAAATATTCTGCTTGTTCCCTATTATAGGCATAATAGGGTACATTTTACTTCGGAAACTCTAACAGTTCCTAATTAAATACAGTAGAACCCGCTTAAGACGATTCTGAGGGGACCTAGCAAAAAAAGTGTCTTAAACGGGAAACCGTATTAAACGTGAAAATAAAACTAGTAATATTTCATGTACACACATTTACATGTAATTTGTTTATTTTAAATGGAAGATAGTATATTAATAACAATTGTTTTACTTAAAATAATTATTTATTTTAGAGTAATAATTTTAAGTGTAAGTACCCACCAATTAGCCGATCGCTTAGTCGTCACAACACACAAACTTACCTGGACAGGCGGAGGTGTCGCTGGAATCGCGTCCCTTTTATGCTTGTACGCTCTTTTTCACCCGCGTACATTACTTGGTATTATGGTTTTAGAAGACGTATTAAGCGGGACGCGAGTCGTATTAACCGTGAAAAAATGTATGAAAACAGGCCTTAAGTTGCAGGGACCGGCAGAAAATGCCGTATTATGCGGGAAATCGTATTAAACGTGATCGTATTAAGCGGGTTCTACTGTAGTAATAACTAAACTCCTGCGTGGATCGAGTCGCAGTGTACTATGCTTACTTGTACTTTTATTTGCTTTGTAGTAAAAGCTATTATTGCGTATGGAAGTATGGCATGACGATAATAGCAGGGGGTAATATTATTTCAGCTCCCATTTTACTCGCCTTTGCCTGTTGGTTCGTTGAGACTCAATGACTCTTGAACGACATGTTCATATAAGGAAACGAACCGTTTTATGATACGCTCTTACACTAATTCCTTGCTTTCACATTGCGGAAAAGTAGATCTCGTGTTTTAATTGTTATTAGTTTGATGCTCAGTTGCCTAAACTCATTGTCCATTAAATTATCTGTAGCCTTTAAGGTCTGTGGTTTGATCAGTAGTTAAACTAATTGTTAAAAATCGTAACTGATGTTTAATTCTCAAGGACATATGTTAAATTTTCAATATTTTTTTCGAATTAAACCCTTACTTTAATTGACTACTGATGAAACAACTCGGCCGTCAAGTGCAGTTATTTTTCAACAAGAATTAAAAGAAAGTGGGTAGCTTTTTAGTGTCTGTCTATGGCTTCGTACCACTCAAAGAGATGGACGGGTTTGGACGCGTTTTTTTTTAATCTGACTTGTTATTTAGGTTTTATGAAAATTGATTTGGTTGTTTAAGAGATATCGAGTCTTAAAGATGGGTCGCCATTATATCTACGCTCGGGAGCTATAAAAACGGATCACTTTTATGGATATTCTGTACTAAGTGAGAGGTTCTCATTGTTTTTGACTATATTTAAAAGTTAATTGCCTTGGGCGAAAGAGAAAATAACAGAGTTAAACACGTTACAATGACTATTAAAAAGAGTGGAAGCTATTGTCATGCAGTTTTTAAGAACGTGCAAGTTGCCAAATTATAAGGGTACGATGCCAAACGGTTAGGGCGTTATTTTGACAAGGTCAGCGGGACTAAAGGTTCGGTTTGACCTGTAAAGTTTACTCTGAAACTAGTTTAAGTACAGCAGAAGTATTTTCCATCATCCAATAAACTTCAAAGTCGGTGCAAATGTACAACCCATTACAATTTAAGATTGAAATAAACTTTATTTTGAAATTATTTTTTAAGGTCATGGAGAAGGCGATGAGCACACAGACTACCTTTTGGTAAAAAACACAATAGCTTTAAAATAATATACTATGATCACAGAAGTTTAGAGGTGGTGCAATGGAATGTCGATTGCATTGTAATATTAACAGTCCATTGCTTGGTCCACAGAAGCGGCATGGCATGAACGCTGCGGTGGGCGCGCAATGCGGCGCGCGCCGCTCGCGCAACCCGCCGCCGTCGCCGTCGCGCTCTCAATACTGCTGCGTCTCGTCAACGCCGGTGTGTATGCAACTTTACATTACAACATACAGGCTGATCTTAAACAGCGTCAATATTACGGTAACAGAAAGTCTTCTTTGTAAGAATCCGGTACAGTGGCTGATTTGTAATGCGTTTTTAAGTTAACGATGTACTAATATTTTTATCATCTACACGTAAATACTATATTGCTAAATTATAACCCTGTATTTCACTCTCTCTCTCTCTCTTTGACAAAGCAAGTCAAGGTCAAAACCAAGTATAAATAAAAAATCTGACACACAATATTGATGAAGTCATCTAAAATTTACAAAATTTATGTGAAAAGCAAATTGTAGCAGTAAAACGTAAGGCTAACTGAATGTTGCTTTAAACTCGTACATCACTCTAGTTTGCCATAATTATGACTTTTAAGTCTAGCTAGCACTCTGAGTTTAACCTGGCCCCGTATATGGTCGCGGTGGATAAAGCATCCGTCACTCTCGCACTTACTTACTGGTCAGAAAGTGACAGATATTTTATTCACATCGATAAACGGCCATAATAGGCCCGCTGGTGAGATCCAATTACGTTTAGAGCACTTTCGAACTATGACTTATCCAAGGCTGCCAAAGATAGAAATAATAACTTAATATATATTCTAAGGCCTATGTCACAATTTATTCTACGGTTTAACCTAGTATAGACAACGTAGTAGATAATCAGCACAAATAATTATAATACAAATTGTGGATAAAAATAACTGAACATACAAAATGTTTTCTTTATCCTAAATAAAGTTTTGACCACCGTTTCTATCACACTTCATAACCATTCGTAAATTGGAATAAAAAAAGGCTTTTAATTGCATTTTCTGTAGATAAAAAGCGTTTTTGTGATCCTTCTGTTTTTTTTCTTTTGACGATTATATATTTTTTCTATTTATCGTTACTTTTGTCAGTAACGGTTTTGGGGTTAAATGACGTTTTTGTTACATGCTGTATATATCCAAATTATATATTACGATATACTGATGTCTATTTTAGTAAGGGTTGTTTTTACTATTATAAAATGACGTGAGTTTAATAACGTCTACCAAGATTTGAAATAATAAAGCCTAATATACCTAATTGCTTAAAATATTCAGATTTATGCAAACTAATAGAAGCAAGTGTTTAAATAGTAAAGTAATCCTAACTTAGTAAAGTAACTTAGTCTACAGACAAAGTTATACACGTGGTATTCAAATTTATTATTACAATCGGAACTCTACCTTCATCAATTTACATAACGTATACACGTGGAATTAGATTCGCGCTATTTCCTCTACATTAAAACCTTTTTTCTACACACATTCATTTTTTTTTCAAAAGTCGTCGTATAAATGATTCGATCACGCTTGCGGTGCAAAATCCGCATGACGACAGGAGAGGCTCTTAGAGATAGATATACCTGTTCATCATAATTTATTTATTTATTTAATCTTTATTGCACAAAAACAAGTACAAATGGCGGACTTAACCAATGAGAAACAGTGATTGTGTGTGTCGACCTTATACAGGAAAGAAAATGTAAACTTCATATGGAGAAAATCAACCTTATTTTGCTTAAAGAAGACATAATTATAGAAGTAATAGCAAACATAGATAAACATGGATAGATTCATTAGAAAACAAACGAATGAAAGGTTCCAAAAAAGAATCCTGTATTTATTTATTGTGGTATGAATGCATCAGATGATTTTCCTCTCAATAACATTAAAAGTTAAATAAAATAAAGGCAGCAAAACTTATCTATTAAATACAACATCCTAAAACAATATAAAAATAAGTAAAATTAATGAAACTGTCATAAATTCGTTTTCAAAAAATATTGTGTGGCTTGCATGTGTGCATCCTTGACCCTATGAGCTGTGAGTTACCACGGGTAAACTCAACAGGACCCGTTGTATGATCACCATTATCACCATTATTATGAATAAACTATTTGACACTATCAGAGCGGGACAGATGTTTTATACGGTTTTCCGCCTTGTCGCCGACAAATCTTTGACAATTGCATCGTTTCGCAACCTATTCATTTGCCAACCCACTTTTTTCGCGTAACTACAAATATGATTTTTATAAAACTAACCTAACCTAACCTATAGGGTTTTACACGATGGTCCTGAAATGAATCCAGAATTATTTACAGTTTCAAAAAAAAACTCGGGTGGTCAAGTGATATGTTTTGAAATTTGTGAAACGTTGGTTATGACATGATAGGATCCCGTTTTATTCACGTTTATCCACATCGATTTTGATGAAGGAAACCTTCATTTTTCATTGAAACGCAAACTTGTCAACGTATATATTTTGCCCGTTTTTAACCTACATTGCTCAGTCGTGGTCTTTAACCGAAACTCAAAAGTCCAAACTCAAGGTTTGTCAAAGAGCGATGGAGCGCAGCCTATTAGGGGTAAAAAGAACGGACTGAGTGCGAAACACTACCCTGCGCTTCAAGACAGGCATAGCCGATGTGGGAAAAAAGACTGCCCAGTTAAAATGGGCCTGGGCCGGGGTCGCATGTCCCCAGGAAGGCTACAGACGGCGAGGCAGACCCAAGCGGAGATGGCGGGATGACTTGGACGCTTTTCAGAAGAAACTGCCGAAGGTTGCCACAGACAGAGAGGTGTGGAAATCAAGCAAGGAGGCCTTTGCTCAGCAATTGGACATTAGTGTGTGTGCGTATTGTGCTATTAAAAAAAAAAACCACATCGATATACTCGACTGTAATACGCCAACAGGACGTACCAAGCCGGTAAAGTCGAGGCCCCACAGTTGCCGCGTTTAGTTGCGTGCATATTAAGTATCGAGCGACGTGCTTCGATACAACCCTAGCACCCGCCCTGCAATAAGCCAATAAGGATTATCCCAAATTTAATAACCAAAGCAAACTCAATCCTATCATGTTGGTAGTAAGGTTGCATTTGCTACAGGAGTTTTGTTTGAGATACTGCCATTTGTGTTAGCAGGGCAGATTAGGCTACTGAAACTCCTTAAGGCCGGAGGAAATTTGCTTTTCTATTTATACTATGTTAGGTACTTAACTGTTGACGGGTAATTATTTCTCAAAAAACTGCACGTATTTCCACCTTAAGCGTAGTATAATAAAGGTTTAATAATAAAACACTACCGGCTCAGAATCACGTGTAAATGAACATGAATGTAATCCATTTTTCGTGGCGAGAATGTTTGTTTGTGTCCGTTTCATTGGTTTTCTTCTTATTTCTTTACATAATATAATACAAAGTTGCTTTCCACTATCGGTAACCACTGGGTAAGGGTCGGCTCGCATACATGTTGTTAGGCATAAATGTATTATTTATTATATTAGTCATAATGCATTTTTTCACGATATCATTTGTTTTCTGGATATTAAAAAAACTAACCTAACCTATTCTAATTAATCTACACGATGAATGTATTAAAAACCTTTAATTTTTGCCTGAAAGAAGTTATGGTCACGCTCAAAAAAACAGTTTGAAGAATTATTTTAATTAATACATAAACATTTTCATTAACTAGGGTACACTTTATTTTGAAAATGCCCTACACACATACATCTTTTTAATATCTATCTTAGCTAATCTATACGATGGATGTTTTAGAAATCCTTTAATTTCAGCCTGAAAGAAGTTATGACTTGCGAAAATTATGACTATACATTTATGCCAAACAACATTTATGTGACTAGACAGCCACCACCGCTTATTCCTCCTAAACTACGCGGCGGATTTGGATGTAGTTTCCACAATCAGTTAGATATTTTTTACGAAAAGATTTTAGGTAAACTAAATCCTGGTTTATATATTAGTTTTACAGAAAACCCACATAAACCATAGAAAAGCGAGGGCGAGTAACTAGTTAAATCATACACAGTCATAAAAACATACATACAATATAATAATATCTACAATACATACGACACGGACACGGACGACACGGTGGCCTAGTTGGGAGTGACCCTGCCTCCGAAGCCAGCGGTCTTTGGTTCAAATCCCGATAAGGGCAGATATTTGTGTGATGAGCGCGAATATTTGTTCTTGAGTCTTGAATGTTTTCTATGTATTTAAGTATTTATTTCTCTATATAAGTATGTTTATCGTTGTCTAATACACTGGTAAACATCTAAGCCTGATTGTGCAAAATGTGGTTACAGAATTATCAACAAGTTTTTTAGTTGTTGGTAATTCTGTAACTCTGCCTACCCCACTCTGGGAATAAAGGCGTGACTTTATGTATGTATGTATCGTTGTCTAGTACCCATAGTACAAGCCTAGAGCTTAGTTTGGGAATAGGTCAATTTGTCTGTGGTTGTCCCGTGATATTTATTTATTATTATACATGTCAAAGAAATACAATCCTACAACAGTCTGATAACGTAGAATAACCTAACCAACCAACCAACCTATTAAAATGTTCTCAATGCAAATCAAAAGATGACAGACGCGGTGTAAAACTGCCTAAGCCTCATTAAACCAAACGTTTAATAATAAAACACGACCGGCACAAAATCACGTAAAGTAAACGAACGTGAATGCAATCCGTTGTTCGTGGCGAGAATGCTTGTTTGTGTTTGTTTTATTTGTTTTTCATTGCACCGGTCGTTCGGTAGAATGACCGATTTAACTGCCCAGTGCTTGTTGGTCGTTAGTCTCGGCGATATAGATAAGTGGTTTAGGTATACATTTCGAGAAAACCCTAAAAGCATTTTGATCTCAGGATGTGCTAAAAAGTATTTTATATCAAAAATAGCAGCTTAAAATAGCGTTAGTTTCGACGCGTACTCGTTCCACGAAACGGTGTTGTCTTTTTATTAAAATACAGGCGACATTCCTGGAACGATGTGAAAAATATTTTATAACACGCGCCGCTTTTAATTCACTGAATAATTCAGTATTGTGTTTTTAGCTGCTACTTGTATTTTACACTGAAACTTTTTTTTCATGAGTTTTGTAAGACAAAATTATTAAAAAAAAACGATATTCTATTCATATTATTATGTTGATATTTATTATTGTTACTTTTATATAATTATGTCTGTGTTTATTCATTACTTTAGGTCTTAAATTTAGTTCATACAGTTTCCGTTAACTTTGTTTTGTACTCATGTCTAGGCAACGAGTGCCACTTTTCGCTTTCTTATTTTCCTCAATCACCCAAAGGTTAGCTGGAAGAGATCACTTAAAGGGATAAGTTCACCTTTGTACGTTCCTATTATGTGAATATTGTATTTGAATTTCTGTTTTTGGTACGTTAACGTGTTTACATACATACATACATACATACATATTTTGCTTACAACACTTATGTCGTAGTCCCACACTTTTAAAAACAAAAGTTATCTCTCCTATGGTCAATAGTTAAGAGTTTGTGTGCATATAAGTTATGTTGTTATATGATAGGTCTAAAGCAGCCCTAACGGCGTTTTTGCGGGAATGAGCTTAGCCAGAAAAGTAGGCCTTAAAAACGTGTGTCCACAGAAAAGACGGTAACATAAATCTGTGTATGATCCGTAAATGAACTTACTTGTTTAATTCGTTACTTGCACATTCACCGCGAGCATTAGCTACGAGTGCCTACGCTGTAGCCTGTAGCACTATTTTTATGCTAAATATGTAGCGAACTCTGCTCTGCTACGAAGCCCTCTATTCAACGCGATAAAACTATATTGCTGTTGACGTGTTATCGTATTGATTTTGATTCACTTTATCTACGGGCCTCAGAACATACTAACCTTCAAGCGGTAAGTGTACTCGCTTACTAAGATTGTATCGTTCCTCATTATTTTCGTGTGTTACCACAGTTTACCCGAGTATCACTAAACTATGGAAATAGTCAAAAACAAGGAGAATCGATACAGTACTCTCTTAGCGAGGCCCTAACGTTTTTCTTTTCTATCGCTCAAAATGTATGGGATGACAGTCGACCACGTGCTTTATCGAAACGCTCGAGAATGTCATCCCATACATTTTGAGTGATAGAAAAAAAAACGTTAGGAGCGTTTGCATCTTGGCTAGAGCCCCAGGGGGGTTTTTATGACCTAGCTATGCAGTTCATTTTACGGTGAGCGTAAAAGACACAGCTATAGCAGTTATAAAGCTCTGTCCTTTTCTCTTTGCGAAAACAAAACTGCATCGTTATGTCATAACAATCCCTCAGGGCTGGGATTCTACACGGTAATAACGATATCGTCTTTGACGTGTTTCCGTATTGTCAACGTTGTGATAACTCTTATGTCATCTACAATAATGGCGACTGTGACATACACGATTCTAAAATAGTACAAACGCGATATCGTTATTACGCAGTAGAATAGAGGCCCAGTACATAATCAGCGCCATCACGATACCGGTGGTGCACTGTTTGTAGCAGATTTTCGCTACAAAGCATAAAAATAGTGCTACAGGCTACAGCGTAGCACTCGTAGCATTGGCTGGCGGTAAATGTGTTAAGTCAAAACGTAACAAATATTTCAAACATGTATGATTGTGCGTGCGTTCGTGTGTGTATAATTAAGCTAAGAGGCCGACGTTAGCTACGGAAGCTAATTTATGATGATTAACATAAAAGCCAACTTTAATATAGTTCACATTAAGGACCATCTTAACAAGCTTATCTTGCCTGAGATGCTCATCTCAAGACTCCTTATAAGGACCTTATACGTTCGGATCGCTACCACCACCTTATCCTTTAACCTACCGCAATGCAGCAATGTTCGTATTGTTGTATTCCAGTGTAGGGATAAGATAACCGGTGAAATTACTAGCATAAAGGCATTCCATCTTAGTTCTCAGCGTTGGCATAGCATTTGGTCGTTGGGATTAACTGCGCCGAATTTTTATTTCGTCGACAGTTCTTTCCAGGTGCAGAACTTATAATTGTTTGGTCACAGGTCTAACCTAACCTAACCTATTTACGTAACTTATGCTTAAGATAACCTAAAAACAATGAGATTTCAGCAGAAATTAGCTTTCGATGAAATTAAATTTGGTGAAAGGACAATTTCAGTGAAATGAGTATCTACATTTCAAGGGGATCTCGATCGTAGGATTGCAGTCTTGAGAATTCGAATGTCTATGCGTCTCAGATCCCACTTACCACCAGGTGGAGTGCTAAGTGTCTTCTCATTGTCACAAAGTCTTTTACGTCTCTTGAGACGTGCTCATCAAGTATTAGTTTAATACGACCTTAAGACGTCAATCAATGCTTAACTAGTCCTGGTTATCGATAGACTGCGAGCGACAGGTTACAAGCTCAAAGCGACAATGGTGTCCTCTCGATAGGTATATCGGTTTAATTTTAAATTGATTGCTATACAGGGGGTGTAGCTAAGATGCAAACGCAAACATTTCTGTTTCTATTGACTCGAAGAGATCAACCGGTCAGTGGAATTGACGTAAGCCACCGAGATAATCTATAGGAGTTGGAAAATCTCAAGTAAATTCTGATAGTAAAGATATTGAAATCAATCAGCTGAATCGGCATTTCTCTTCTTCTACCTTATTTGATGGTCCGGCTAAAGCCAATACTCTAAAATTTCTTTCTAACTTATCAACTCCTGATACTTCATCTTTTTCCTTTTCTCAATTCTCTGACAGTGATGTTAAGAGGAGCATACTATCCATCAGTTCCAACGCAGTTGGTGTTGATAGCATTAGCCGTAATATGATCCTCCCTTTGCTTGACCTTCTCGTTCCTATCATCTCTAGTATCCTTAATAGGTCCATTATAAGCAATGAGTTTCCTTCGTTATGGAAGGATGCTGAAGTGGTCCCTCTTCCCAAAAAACCTAATCCCGCTTCCTTTTCTGATTATCGTCCCATATCCATTCTTCCTTTCTTATCTAAGATCCTGGAGCGTCTTGTTCATCAGCAATTGTCGTCCTACTTAAACAGATATGATCTACTTAACCCCTTTCAGTCCGGTTTCCGTCCTGGTCATAGTACGGCTACTGCTCTTGTCAAAATCACGGACGACATTCGCGCTGGCATGGATAGCAGGAAACTAACGATTTTGACACTGCTAGACTTTAGTAATGCTTTTAATACCGTCGATTTTGACATAATGCTTGGAATTCTACGCTCCCTTAACATATCTCCTGCGGTAATTGAATGGTTTCATAGCTACTTAATGGGTCGTCGGCAGCGAATAAAGATAGGTGATTCTCGATCTTCATGGTGCAGCATGCTGGCCGGCGTTCCGCAAGGTGGCGTGCTGTCTCCGCTTCTTTTTTCTATCTTTATTAATTCCATTACACAAAACCTTCTCTCTTCTTATCACCTTTATGCTGACGACCTTCAAATTTATACTCAGGGTACGCTTGACGATCTTTTTTCTGTGGTTGACGCTGCCAATGAAGATTTGAAACGAATTTTGAGTTGGAGCAATGCGTTTGGGCTAAAAGTAAACCCTTCTAAAACTCAAGTGATCGTCATTGGCAGCTCCCAACTTATTTCTAGAGTCAACTTTGTGAATCTTCCCCCAGTTTTTTTCGACGGTGTTCTGATACCTTACTCTCTCCAGGTTAAGAATCTGGGTGTCATCATGGACCGCACTTTGTCATGGGCACCTCAAGTTAGTGAGACTAGCAGGAAGATGTTTGCAGCTGTAGGTTCTCTCAGACGGCTTCAGAACTTTCTGCCTCTTGCCACAAAAATTGCGCTTGCTCAAAGTTTACTGCTTCCTATTCTAGATTATGCTGACGTGTGCTATTTGGATCTCACCGAAGAGCAACTAGATAAGCTTGAGCGTATTCAGAATTTGTGCATACGGTTCATATTTGGGTTACGCAAGTATGACCACGTCTCCGTTTTTCGCAATCAGCTCAAGTGGCTCACTATCCGTGCTCGTCGTAACTTTCACATTTTAAATCTCCTCTTCAGCATTCTTTTCAACCCTGCAACCCCGCGCTACCTAAAGGAGCGGTTCAATTATTTTAAATCTATTAGAGCGTCCCAAAACCTTCTCCTGTCAGTTCCTTTTTCTTCCTCTAAATTTTACACAAATTCTTTTACCATCAAGGCGATAAGGTTATGGAATGCTTTGCCTGTGGAGGTACGACGTGCTAAGTCTGTTGCCATTTTTAAAAGCAAGCTAAAGGATCATTTTCTGTCACTTCCGTAGTTTTTCTATTATCTCCCTTACTTTTTTCTTTGTTCTATCTCATGCTTCGTCTGTTGTCATTGTTTGGCTGTTTTGGAGGATGTATGTATGTATATATTATATAGATGTATAATTATATGTATTTAGTATGTATTTATTCAATTATTTACTTTATGTATTTATATTTAGTTTATTTATAAATAGTTCTAATTTCAAAATTGAAATTTAATTGTTTTTTTGTAGTTATTTAGTTTGAGTTCTAAACGAATTAGTTTACACCCCCTGCCATGAATTTGTGTCCTCAGTTATTTCTCTTACAAGGTTGTCTGGAAGAGATCGCTATTTAGCGGTAAGACCGCCTGTTGTATACCTATGATTTAAATGTACTGTTCCATGTTCTGCTTTAACTTTTTTTAATTTTTGGTGTTCAATAAAGAGTATTTGTATTGTATTGTATTGTATAATCACTTTCGAAACATAATCGCTAACGATTTTCGAATGTAACTTGTCTAGCCCTAGCTTACGAAATCCTGGGCCTCTATTCTACAGCGTTAAAATGATATCGCGTTTGACATGTTTTAGAATCGTTTATGTCACAGTCGCCATTATTGTAAATGACATAAGAGTTATCAAAACGTTGACAATACGGAAACACGTCAAATACGATATCGTTATTACCGTGCAGCATCCCAGCCCTGTTCATTTTTCGATTTTCAAAAATCGCTAACTAAGCGGTTTGCATCTTGACAAGGCCCCTGTACTGTCAAAGTCATAAATATGTTTACACTTTAGTACCTTGTCACTTTCATTCAATGAGACAATTTCATATATTATTAAATGTGTGAATGAAAGTGACAAGGTACTAAAGTGTAAATATATTTATGACTTCGACTGTGCATACATGCTCAAAGTACCTGTGGCTCTGTTCCACTATGTAAAACCTCCTTTGTGTGGCAGGTAAAGTACTCTGCCCCGAGCGAAATCGTGTTTCTTAATGTTTATGTAAATCTTAAATGTAATTGTTCAAGAACTGACGAGCAAACTATTCTATTATATTGATAACGCTGTAGTAGAGCCAGTGGAAAAGGGATAGCACTATCAAGTTCTGATCCAGTTCGGAAAAAACGTGGCCGTGCTCGTAACAACGTAATTACAGCTCTTATTTACTTGACTGTAATGGCGGCTGTGTTAAACCTACGATAACACGTCAAAAGAAATGTCATTTTACAGGGTAGAATCAAGGCCCATGTATATTACAGCATTTAAAAAAAAACCTAATACGGGTATTCACGTCAATACCCTCATAAGAACCGTCGTTCCATAGGAGGTACATAATAAACTCAATTTAGTTTTTACTTTATTTTGACTAGTATAAAGTTCATTTTAGTTTGTCTCAAAATTTTAAATAGCATTTTTGCACTGCAGTATCTCAGACAAAACTCCTGTAGTAAATGCAACCTTATTAGTAAGGACATAGGATTGAATGAGCTACCGCCTATTGGTTGGAGGGTACATTTAATATTACAGGTGATTGAACTGTATATGCTCGATGGTAGATTCAAATTCCCACTTACGAAAATCTCCCTGTTTGTCGTACTGTGTGCTCATGAGGAGTACATAGCAGATAACGTCAAATAAAACAATCTAAACGCCTAAAAATTATAAGTACATTATTTTTCTTACTGAAGTTTTTTTCAGCCGGCGGCGCTTAAATGTTTTATCACATGGTTGTGTAGTGAGTTTGAGAGTTGACGAACACATGGAGATAAGGTTAAATAAGATAAGTTAAGATAAACCTCTCGGCACCGGATCAACATCACGTTCAGTATTTTTTGTATGAAACTCCATAGAGTAACCCATACGTACTTTAAGGCTCTATAATGGCACCGTTTCGCCTTAATATGGATGTGACTCTAATCCCGCGTCCGTATAAACAATGCTGTTAAAGTGTTAAACGTATTTAAATTGGCCATAAATATTAAATGTACAGCAATAATTATAAATCGGCAACTTCTTCTTACATTTTGAAGCCAATAAAATATTTATTCTTCTCATGCTCGTAAAGTCCTTCTTTATGCTGGGTATAGACTGCATAGAATCGCATTTTTTGATGAAAGAACATATAACGAATTTAAAAGGAAAAGTATCACGACTAAGTAGACATTATTGGTGCTTGAGATAAAGGCGATTAAAGTGTTTATACCTACTAAAATCATCTGAGACGGCACACTTGACTTTAAATAGGAAAATAGTTATTACATGTTGTTTTTTTATGTTTGTAGTAATATTAACTTAATGGCTTCGAAACTCTACACTGAGTATGGTCTGACATGCTCTTGCCCGGCTTAACCCAAGAGTTTCACACCCAAAGGTGACAAACGCGGCTTCTACAAACCAGTAATATTTTTGAAAGAACAATCTAACGACACCTTACACGAGTAAACGAGAAAAAAAAAATCAACATCCCCAAGTTACGTGTAGAGGAGGTACCCTAAATTATAATTTTTACATTTTATTGTACCACTTCGTTAACATGACAAATGTGCATATTAATGCCAAATTACAGCTTTCTAATACTAAGAGTATCTGTGCTAGGCGGCGGACGGATGTACGGACGGACGGACGGACGGACATGGCAAAACTATGAGGGTTCCTAGTTTGACTACGGAACCCTAAAAAAGTACCCCCACAATTGGCATATGAAATTAAAACACCCTGTTTATTCAGGTTCAATGGGTCCCGGAGTGCCAGAGAACATCACAGTGACCTTCCTCAATCCGACCACGGTGCGGGTCTCGTGGTCCACCACGGCAGATTTGGTGGAGAAGTATGACGTCACCTACAAGCCCTCAGACGCGAGGTAAGGACATGTTACAACTACAGTTCTTCCATTTTCTTAATAGCCATCGGTTGCTGTCACGTTTACTCTTGCGTCTGACAGTATACAGCAGGCCTGCTCAACCCGAGATCCGCCACGTGTCGCGGACACTCTCAATGACCTACACAAACAAGTTGGAAATTTTCTAACAAAGTGTTGCGTATCGCTGAAAGAACCGTAGCCGATCTCGTCAGTAGTCCGCCAAAAATATATAATAGTCGTATGTACTTGTAAAAAAGTTGAGCAGCCTTGGTATATACAGGATGTAACATAAAACCGCGTTCAATAAAAACCGTTTGTAAGGCAACTGACCCTAAGACAATGCAACCGGAAAAACATGGCAATAAATTACGTATTTAGAAAATTCAAATGTCTCTTCGTTTTCACTTGCATTGTGCTAGGGTTCAGTAACCCTACTAACGGTAATTTTTATTGAACAGAGTTTTTGTTACAACCTATTTTTGTCATTTGCGTTTCATAGAAATACAAAGGAAGACGATAAATAGGCTACTAACAAAATGGTGGGACTGTAACAATCTGTGCCTCTACTGTGATCTTTTACTTTATTTCTTGGAGTATGTGTTAAAGTGAATACGGTAAGCGTAAAATAATGTTGAGCACTTTAGTGCCTTGTCATATAAACTTCATATGTTATATTAGTATTAAAATGATAATAATTAGTGATCGGCGACTGGTAGCATTTTTATGTCACATTCACGTCGAACGTAATGACTAATATGGATAAAAATAAAAACATGTCTTATAACAACTTTCTGAATTTAATTGGTTAAATACCAAATCATCATGTATTTTTTTACGTTTGATATTGTGAGTTGATTCCTTTTAACTTTCTCAATGTCCATTCATATAAAGATAATGTTTCTACATCAACCGATGTGAGAAGTCCGTAGTTGTAAATCGATATTTAAGCTTGTAAGAAATTCGTATTTTATTAATTTATTAATTGTGCACAAAATTTTAATAGAATCATATCCATGTTGTACTTTCGTCGAAAAATTGCTACTGGTCGCCGATCATTAACAATGACTAGATTCTAAGTAGACTAAAAAATTTTATTGACCTACCAACATATTCCTGTTAAAAAATTATAGAGGGGGTTATTTACTATATTTTTACCAAGTATTGCATTTTTAAAAAGAAAACCATTTTCGAGAAAGTTTTCTTTTTAGATTTTGTCACAAAATAATGATATATTTAAAATAAAGTGTATTTTTCTTCTTTTTTGCTTATAAGACCTAACTGACCTTTATAAAACTTTATATATATTATTTATAATTATAACAAGTGCTCAGTCTTGTTTTGAGGTACTTATGAAGAGTTTTTATTTTTCTGGGTGTAATTGCACATTTATTGCATTTAAAAATGTGATTGTACCACTATAATTCTGCTAATATTATAATAAAATTGTGAAAGTGTGTGAGGATGTTAGGAAAGTTGTCTCTCAATCACATACAAAGTTTGGTACTCAAGTAGCACAAACCATCCACTACCAGTGTTTGGTATTTAAATACTTAGATTACCTATTTTTTACCAAAAAAAAAAAATCGTGAAAATATGACAAACTAGTTCTAGACGGACAAAACCACAGGGTGTTCGCTACACCATAAATCAGTACAAGCCCGTATATACTTCAACTTTGGAACACGAACTTCGCGTCATATAAAACTTGCCCCGAGCGCGTGAAGAATACAGAACTAAGGGGCAAACTACGACAGCCGGGCCAACTTTGCCTGCTTATTATTGCCGTATGGAAATATTGTAAAACAAAATCTCCTAATTGCTGGTTTTGCCGTTGGTAAGTTCAGAAATCGGATATAATATTGCTTTAATGCGGTGAAAATTTGCCGAAATTATAATTGGTGTACGCTTTGCGCATCATACTTTATAAAGTTAACCGTTCCAGTTAGTAACAGACAATAACAAACATAAGTACCAAATGTTTGTCTTGTGAACCTCTATTACATATTGTATCAGCCCATCTTCCTGTGATAGTTGTAAGAATATTGCTGGCAGGCATAAATCGTTTAATGTATGCGCTCTATTAATTGTACACTGTCAGGCTGCCTGACAGACTTGAGACTATTAAGAGCTGTCATGACGTCAACAGTGTTATTACAATATTGAAGCACTATAGGTTAAACCAAAGTGAAGTAAAGGCCCTGAATTAGCAATAAAAATTAAATTGTATTTTGTAACATAAATTCTCAGCTATTTATTTAGGTTAATTATAAGGTTACGTACAAATCGAAATGAGCCAATATTAAGTTTCAATTTTAAAGCATAGAAAAGAAAACTTGTGAGTATTATAATTTGAAACATTTGGTAACACAATACCTGAGGAGTAACGGCATTGTATTTACATCCAGACGAATGTGCTAAAGCCGTATGATAAATTACAAAAATAAAACACCCTGTTCATGAAATACAGGACCGTTGGTACAGTATTTACACAATGCTCGGCTTTTTTATTTGACAGCCTAACTATGCGTTAATAATAACAGATAGCGTTAAACGACTAAGCAGGCTGAGTCAGGGGCAAAAACTTGTGCTTACAAACTTTGTTACTTCTATGGTACGTGTACAATTTAAATAAAACACTCAATACCCGTTGTTTAAGATTGATTCAAGCTATGATCATTGCATCTTCAGTTTGTTTATTCAAAATAATCTTTAACCTGCTCAGTCGATAAAGTTTAATTTTTGAACTAGTTTACTAAATATTCGTTTGAATTTCCTGAATAATAATCAGTTCATGGAACAAATAATAGCGCTAACGGAAGCCTTAAAGTTTGATGAAATTTCCAACTATTGGTAATTAGTTCATTTTAAATTCAGTAACTACGCCCTAGTGTCAGTTAACGGTAACGAGTACATGCGTGAAAGACATTTAATTATAGTTAGCCTGGGGCTTCACGTTAACTGAGGTTTACAGCGTACCTTTGTTCTACCAGGCTCTAATACAAATGTGTTTTTGCTGTCCGTTAAAGTTTAAATGAAACACAGATGAACTATGGATCACAAGAAAAACAAAAAGTTTGCGTGTGAACATTACGTGATGAAGATATTAGTATTTTAATTATAAATATACAACAATTTATTTTTGTTTCTAGGTGTAAAATGACAATATAGTTCACTTTAGCATTTTCACAACATAAAAATAATACATGATTGAATAAACAGAAAAAAATGCTATTATTATTTGCAATAAATATTGTTGGTCATTAAACACTCATTACTTTTAACACAATATATCAAACGGACAGTAATTTTGTTAATTTTATTCGACTAGAAAGTATTACTTCTTTAAATTACGTACGTTAAATAAAAATGATGCTTTTTGCCTAGTAACACAAAAATGTATTGGAAACTATATCACTTCATATTTGTTTAGAAGATGGAATGCTAAATGAACGTGAAACAAATAACGTGTTTTAAAAATCGAATTAATTATATAATTTCTCACAATTTCCTCAGGAAACGTCCAATTCCTAGGCATAACAAGTACCCTATGTTTTTCCTCGGCACTCAAATTCATATCATCACCATATCAAATTTCATCTAAATCGGTTTAGCGGTTTATCCATGAAAGCGTAACAAACATACAGACAGTCAGAGTTACTTTCACATTTGTAATATTAGTATAGATTACGAGCGCTCAATTTCTCAAAAATTTACTACAGAACCGATATTTACGTGTGACGTCACGGTAACCGTATGAGAGCTTTAATGTATGTATTACAGAGAACTACAGACGTCACCTAAATATAACGTTTGCTTAAAAACAGGGCTCAGAACCGGTTTAAAAAACACCGGTTAATACCGGTTAATTCCGGTTTTGCTCCGAATTTTTCTAGGGAGCGCGGACGTTTTGAAAACTTTATTTTAACCTTAAGTAACCGGTTTAATCCACGACCGGCGAGTCGAGCAACTGAAAGTTTTGTACTGAATTAAAACACTAAGCGGCGCTTATTTATCAGGCTGTCGTGCGTCTGGATTAACCTGTTTTTCTATTTCAAAACCGGTTTATTCGAAAAGAACTTTATATAAAGGTTTCTCCAGAAAACGGTAAAACAAACCGGTTTATGAGAACGAACCGAAATGAAAAGGTTTTGCGTGAAGTACTTACATGATAACGGTTTGAAAACTTAACCGGCTTCCGAGCCCTGCTTAAAAATACCGAACATAAAAGGTACTCTATAGTTAGGTCGACAACGTCGCATATACAATGTCACTAAAATAGTAATGGATCTTACGAGGTTAATATTACGGTGTTCCTAGTGACGTATCTTAAGTACTCGATATTGATACAGGAAATTGATAAGCAATCATAAAGGTAATGCCATTAGGGTGTGTTTGACCAAAGACCGTGATTCGATAGCACTGCCCTGCTAACACAAAAGGCAGTATCTCAGACAAAACTCTTGTAGCATATGTAACCTTATTACTAACGATATAGGGTTGAATCTGCTTTAGCCATTGAATTTAAGATAGTGATTATTGGCTTTAGGAGGGTAGACGCTTCGCTTATTTTGCACTTATCTCATGTCAGAAAGTCGATATTTAACGCAAAGTAAGTTTATTTTTAAAATAACGATGGAATAGATACCATCATGTGGACTAGACAGGACGTTTAACGTTAGCAATTTTTGAAAACGTGCAATATGTTTGACGACACATTGGCCTAGTTGGTAGTGGCCCTGTCTACGAAGCTAGCGGTCCCGAGTTCTAAGTAAGAGCAGATATTTGTGTATGAGCACGAATATTTGTTCCTGAGTCTTGGTTGTTTTCGTATTTGTATTTAAGTATGTATTTCTCTATATAAGTTTATCGTTGTCTAGTACACATAGTACAAGCCTAGAGCTTAGTTTGGGACTAGGTCAGTTTGTGTGAGATTGTCCCTTGATATTTATTGTTATTTACTTATGGTTTGTTAAGAAATACTTCAGATTGATTTTAATTTGGCAACTTTTAGGTCGCGTAGCATTTTAAACATTTTTTTTTTTAACCAACCACGGGCAAATGAGTAGTCGTTTAAACAATAAAACCTTTTCCCACGGTAGTGGAACTACTGAATATGTATTGGATCGAGTAATAAATTTAAATAAATTTAAACAATGTAAAGGAACCTAACAGGATTAATTTATTTCTATATCAAGCTTTTGTTTTAAATTCGTAATAGCTCAATTTTTAATTTTCATGCGTGATTTACAAACTACAGTTTAAAAACGACGCCATAGGTACTGAATTATCTAACAACAAATTAAAAACCGGGCAAGAACATGTCCGACCATGTTCAGTGTAGGGTTCCGAAGCCGTTAAATACGACAAACATAAAAATCAACAAGTAATAACTAATCTTCTATTTAAAGTCAATTGGTGCCAAAAGATGATTTTAGTAGGTATAAACACTTTAATCGCCTGTATCTCAAGAACCAATAATGTCGACTTAGTCATGATAGTTTTCCTTTAAAATTCGTTATTATGTCCTTTCATTTAAGTTTTTTTTCAGATTTTTTGTATTTGTAGTTTTGGCTGTAGGGTGGGGGACACTTGAGTCTAAAAAAAATTAGCGCTTTAAAGCTTAATATTTTATAAACGGTTCGCTTAATCAAAAAACTGTTACCCGACACGATGGGGTAGACGCAAAAAAAACATATCCCCATGTTACGTGTAGGGAAGGTACCCTAAAAAAAAATTTTTAACTATTTATTGTACCATTTTGTTGGCGTGACTAATATGCATATTCATGTTAAATTACAGCTTTCTAGTACTTAGATTCTTTGCGTTAGGCTGCGGACGGACGGACGGACATGGCGAAACTCTAAGGGTTCCTAGTTTGACTACGGAACCCTAACAATGGACATACGTATTATAAATTTTAACAAAAGCAAAATATTATTAAACCTACATCATGCTGTTTTTTCGTTAATCAACACAAAATGTAAAATTAATGTCACACATCTCTAAAGTAGTTATTATAAGTACTACTCAATTATTATCGTAATAATTGAGTCGATTTGCATGACATTAGCAAAAGATATTTTTTTTAAACTAATGTGAAACTAATACCGGTGAAATTACTAGCATAGAGGCATTCCATCTTAGTCCTTAGGGTTGGCAACGCATTTGAGGTCTTAGGATTATAGTCTTGAGAATTCAAATGTCTATGGGTCTCAGATTCCACTTACCATCGGGTGGCCTGAGTGCTTGTGTGCCTCCTCCTTAAAAAATAAATGTAGAACTATTCTGCCCTGCTAACAATTATGTTAGCAGGGCAGAATAGTTCTACATCTTCAGAATAGTTTTGCCTATTAAGGCAGTATCTCAGACAAAACTCTTGTAGCAAATGTAACCTTATTACTAACGCTATAGGATTGAATCTGCTTAAGCCATTGAATCTGAGATACTGCTTATTGGCTTAAGAGGGTAATATTTCTTACATCTTTCATCTGCTATATTGCAAAATATATTCTTCTTTTCAGTACGCATGTCTATACCTACTCATGCAATATCATACCAAATTAATGTACTCGCATTCATACGTCTGGGAATTAATTTAACATTCCATCCCCTAATCAAATAAGAAACTGCTAGTTTCAACTGCATTTTAAATCACAAATAAACATGTCTGAGTTTTCATTTTCAACGGAATGTCTTAAGGCGATGTAAGAATTTCTCGAAACGTAATTGAACGTTTCTTTTAAATGGCGAACGATTTTTGTACATCTTACAGGTTAAAGACATGCTTATTTTTATGCGTTGGTTGAAACTTCTATTTAGAAACACACGCAAATTATATTTTCGTGATTTAGGCTGCAAGTAACTAGAATACATCAGTTTTAGTTTCATTCAGTTTATTAGTAAATCAGTAAATTGTATAGTTGAACAACAACAAAACATTAAATTGAAAACTTAGGCAAAAGGAGGAATACATATAAAAAACCGGCCAAGTTCATGTCGGACCACGCACAGTGAAGGGTTCCGTAGCTGGGATGAATGTTCATGGTTGAAATTCATTTTTTTTATTTTTTTTTATTAAAATCTCAAAAATTACACAGCGTATCGTGTTCAAAACAATTTTGGTTAGAAGTATTTCGTATGTTCTACTACTGTAATTTTTATTAGAATGTTCTATTTAACAGTTCAAAAGCTACCCACCCGGACAGAATTTTTACGACTTTAGAAGCGTATATCTCGCCAACTGTTCACTTACGTAAAAAAGTCATTAAAAACCTTTGTATCATTTTGGAAGCCCTATCTAAAAATACACGCTGATGTAACTCAAAAAAAATTTTTTCGTCCCCTAGTTACATGTATGGAGTGCCACCCCTAATTTTTTTTTTTAATTTTACTTCATCATTGTATAGCGGTTCATAGAATACATCTATCCTCCAAATTTCATTTATATAGTGCCAATAGGCTCTGAGTAAAATGGCTGTGACATACACAGACGGACAGACGGACAGACGGACATGACGAAATTATAAGGGTTCCGTTTTTGCCATTCGGCTACGGAACCCTAAAAATGGTACTTATAAAACCGTTAATGAGTTGTTCTCTTTATGAAACATCTTTTGCACGCTTCATTCGTCGGCTACGATAATTATGCTACGCTGTTTTTTTGCCCTTGGCTACGGAGACCTAGCGTAGCATTCGTTTGTAGCGCATACAGATACTACCTATATACTAAATACTGTATATAGGATGTCTTATAGAATGTAATAATAATATATAGATACCATTTTTTTACCAAAATATTTTTTATATAATATATTATATCTGTTTTGTGCTAATTCTGCTGTGGAAAAGAGTTATAAAATGTCTCTTCATTGGTTTGAATGACGTTGCCTAGTTTTAATTGTACTAATTCATAATAGTACTGACGTTCGACAGGTCAGAAATAAAGAAAGCAATCAACGTAAATTTTACAGTTTTGCCGCATAATTATAATTAAAGGAAGTACAGAAACATAAGACACTACTTAAAACTTAATTATGTTTTTAAATTATAATTTTATTAGTACCGCTAACTGGAGATAATTAAAATATATAACCAAAATGTCACGGAATACGCACACAGAAGAAGTTACAGTTACCAGCAAAGAAAGCTCACAAGCGCAGGAGAGGAAGTAATTCGCAGCACTAAAGATTAAAGCAAGATTAGATTGAGTTTAAAAGCAAATAAATTGATAGGAAACAATATCTAGCACATTATTATTAATAACTAAACAAAAGTAACGATTAACTAAAAACTAAGTCGTCACAATTTCATTACAATAATAATTTTAGTGGTGGTAGGACCCTGTGCAGGGTCCGTCCGGATCGCTACCACCATCTTATCCATTAACCACCCGCCAAGCAACAGTGTTCGCATTGTTGTGTTCCGGTGTGGGGATAAGACAACCGGTGAAATTACTAGCATAGAGGCATTCCATCTTAGTCCTCAGGGTTGGCAACGGATTTGAGGTCTTAGGATTATAGTCTTGAGAATTCAAATGTCTATGGGTCTCAGATTCCACTTACCATCAGGTGGCCTGAGTGCTCGGGTGCCTTCTCCTTAACATAAAAAAAAGAAAAAAAAAAAAAAGCAATTTAAGCTTCTATAAAATTTGAAGTAGGTAACTTTGTCTATTTCTCACGCTTTGACGACTTAACCGCCGAGCTGATTCGATGAAATTTGGTATGGTTATAGCTAGATATCACCAGGACGGACATTGGTACTTTTTCCGCGAATAGCCATAACAACTAATATGCAGACAAAGCCGCGGGCGACAGCTGGTAATAAACATGAATTTCACTATGACAACACCACGTATAAAATTTACATACCTTCTTGTTCAGCTTTACACTTAAGTAAATGCAAAAACAACCGACCATAATTTATTTGCTAATATCGTGACAGAAAACAATATGCCATAATGCTCACGTAATAAAGTTTAAGGCTAGGCAGTGGACCAGTAAATCTGTACATAAAATCGTGTGTGGAAGCTATCGATTATAATATGGCATAATTGCTTTAACTCGGTAACTATTGACCATATTAAAAAGGTACTATTTTTGTTCTATTAATATACAGGGTGTTAGAGACGGTACACCGAAAACATAAAACTGTAGCGGAGGATTCTGATATAAAGCTGGTTAATTTTCTGAAATATTCTAAATTAAATAGTCGTATTCTTGGAAGTTATTTTCGTCAGCACTATAGCAAAAAGTCCAAAGTTAGACCTGCCTACTATTTCACCATACTGACAATGACAGGTGACATTTTAGTGGAGGTACATGGCGCATCTTATATGGCACTTAGTGATGTATCAGTGTGTTAACTTTTCAATGTATACCGAATTGTTACCTGTCACGTGTCGCTGGCTGGATTGAATACAATACAATACAAATATTCTCTTAAGAATATCACATATATTAAGAGAAACAACATATATAATTGGTAGGCGGTGCAAACTAAAATAATAAATGGAATAAAAATAAATACCCATGAAAATCAAGAAATATTGATAAAATTCAGCAGTTCCTGTGTCTTGAATGTTTTTCTATGTATTTACGTATATATTTTCTCTATACACCCGTGTGGTTGCCGGGTTAGAATAGTGCCACTCCATGTCTTCCCGTGGATGTCGTAAGAGGCGACTCAGGGAATAAGGGCTTGTAGTATTGTTAGGCGATGGGCTTGCAACCTGTCACTAATACACTAGTAAACTTCTTGGCCTGATTGTGCAAAATGTGGTTAGAGAATTATAAACAAGTCTTTTTAGAGTTGTTGGTATTTCTGTAGCTCTGCCTACCCCACTCTGGGAATGAAGGCGTGATGTTATGTATGTATGTATGTATTTTCTCTATATAAGTAAGTTTATCGTTGTTTAGTACCAATAGTACAAGCCTAGGAATAGGGTAATTTGTGTAACATTGTCTCCCGATTTTTTTTTTTTTTTAATTACATTTTACCTTAAGATAGAAACACTGCAGTTGACCTTGTTGCACTGATTTGAGGTGCGAACAGGCAGAATGGCAGCAATAGTACAATCAAATACCTTTTTAGAGTTAGGGGATTTACAGTTTCGCCATGTCCGCAGCCTAGCTCAGAGACTCTTAGTAAGAAAGCTGTAATTTGGCATGAATATACATAATAAGTCACGCCAACAAAGTGGCCAAATATAATTTTGATATATATTTTTTTTAGTGTACTGCCCCTATACGTGACGTGGGGACGTATTTTTGTCATTTATCCCGTTAGTGTGATGTGTCGTTGGTTGTAATTTAAGGTATCCGTTAATGAAATAAAGCGCTAATTTTTGTTAGAGTCAAGGAATTTTTGTTATATAAACGAATTCAAAAGGAAAGTTATAACGACTAAGATGACATCATTGGTTCTTGAGATCTTTGTAGTAGGTACTTGACGGCTTCGGAACCCTACACTAAGCAAGGTCCGACATGCTCTTGTCCAGTTTTTTAAACTTTTGGTTCAGATAATGACATGCAAAAAACTGGCATGGTTTACTTGCAGAATAAAGGATTTCATTTATTTGTACTATTCGGAAATACTTTAAATAGAACACGACTCAAAGAAGCAAAGTCAAAATCCGTTCCATTGACCTGCACATTCATAAATTTATTATAATCAGATTTCAAAAGAAACTACACAAAAAGAGGCCACGCTGAATAGGATCAACGGAAATAGCGGGCGGGCACCGGATGCGGTTTCACCAATAACTTCCGGCGGAAGTCGTGACGCCATTGTTGTTCAGAACCTTAACTTGTTGTGATAGGTCCGGAAATAGAAGTTAAGCTTTTTCTTTGGGAAATGTTAGCTTGTTGTTCCGTATATCAAATATTGGATGTAATAACTTTATTGGTTCTCTGCCTTTTCGCCGACAAATCTTTGACAAATGGATTCATTTACCAACCCATTTTTTTGTGGCACTACAAATATTTCAGGATTTTCATAAAACTAACCTAACCTATAGGGTTCTACACGATGGTCCTGAAATAACATACATAACGTCACGCCTTCATTCCCAGAGTGGGGTAGACAGAGCTACAGAAATACCAACAACTCTAAACAGACTTGTTGATAATTCTGTCACCACATTTTGCACAATCAGGCCAAGAAGTTTACTAGTGTATTAGTGACAGGTTGCAAGCCCATCGCCTAACAATACTACAAGCCCTTATTGCCTGATTCGCCTCTTACGACATCCACGGGAAGACATGGAGTGGCACTATTCTAACCCGGCAACCACACGGGGGCGGTCCTGAAATAAATCCAGAATTATTTACGATTTGAAATATGTTAGTGAAATGAATCATTTGTGAAACGTTGGTTATGAAATGATAGGATCCTAATTTTATTATTATGAATATCTCGATGGAATTGAGACTGAGTTATATTACGAAAACCATTTCTAAGATTAACGTTAAATTTTATTTAAATTCGCTTTGAAATACCCAACTGGATAGAAAGGCAGACAACTTTATATTGATGTTACAATGGCACATAAAGTTTTCGTAAGTAGAATAGCAAGGATGTTAAGGTTGTCCGGAAGAGATCACTATTTAGTGATAAAGACCACCTGTTAATTACCATGTCAAACTTAAAACTTTTTTATTTTTAAATGGGAACTCTGTGTGGTTTGCAGTAAATAATATTGTTATAGTAATAGCATTTCCAGTCTTTAGAATATCATGTCTATGGGTTTCAGAGTCTAGGTACTTACCTTACGTTAGCCTTTTCTATACAATGAAAATAATATGACAATTGGTATATATTTGGGATAGGTCCTCGTAGGTACAAAGTATGTATATTATACGTACCTACCTATAAAAAAAGGGGTTGTTAATACAGTAAGTACAGGGCCGCAAGAAACTCAACAATCAGTATTTTTTTGGGTTCCGTAGTCAAACTAGGAACCTTTTAGTTTCGCCATGTCCGTCCGTCCGTCCATCCGCCCGCAGCCTAGCGCAGAGAGTCTTTGTACTAGAAAGCTGTAATTTGGAATGGAAATATGGATATTAATCACGCCAACAAAGTGGTACAATAAAATGTAAAAAAAAATCTTTAGGGTATAGGGTACATATATTGTTTTCTCGTGAACCCTATACTCATACTCATACTCATACTCATTTATTTATAATATTATAAAATATTACATGTCAAAATAATTACAAAACTTTGGTATTACATGTCATAGTTAGTTGCATTATACTCGTAGTAGGTACTTTAGATAGTATTCAAAATAAGTTATAGATTACACAATTGAAATTAAAAGGTCATTTTATGAATTCATTAAAGTCGTAGAAGGAATTGTCAATTAGCCATTTCCTTAACTTATTACAAAATGCTGCATTGCTTTCTAAGTTTTTAATGTGTGAAGGTAGCCTGTTGTAGACCTTCGGTCCTAAAATGTGCATAGTTTTGGTCGACTTGGTCAGTCTGGAGCGTGCGATTAGTAAGCGATTTGTGGATCCTAGTCGCGTGCGGGTCAGTGTTCTAGTAGGAAAACTATCTATGTTACCCCTTACGAATTTAGCTACATCGTACACGTAGTGAGAGGGTAGTGTTAGGATTCGTTGAGTCCTAAAGAGTTCTCGTGCAGGGGTACCAGGTGAGGCGGAAGAAATGATGCGAACGGCGCGCTTTTGTAGGACAAAAACACGTCGCCATTCCGCTGCAGTGGCCCACAACTCGAGTCCGTAGCTCATCAACGAGTGAAACAACGAGAAGTAGCTTGATCTTAGTTGTTGTTGTGGTATAACCTTTGCAAGCCTACTCAGAGCAAAGCAAGCCCCGGAGAGTTTGTTACACAGAGTGTCAATGTGTGCGTCCCACTTTAGAGCAGAGTCAAGAGTGACCCCCAGAAATTTCGTGTCGTGAACTTGTGGGAGTGTGACTCCATCGATACTAACACACAGAGGTCTAGGAGGTCGACCGCTCAGGTTGATGTGTATTACTTGTGTCTTGGATATATTTAGAACTAAGCCGTTAGTTATAAACCATTTTTGAAGTTTAAGAATATCAGATATTATGCATTTCTCTAGGTCACAAATATTTTTAGCCGTAATTACATCACACGCATCATCAGCAAATAAGTACATGTCGCCATCCACCACTTTAGGTAGGTCATTTACTTGAATTAAGAAACACAGATTAGCGAGCGAGGATCCCTGGGGAACGCCTATGTCTACGCTGCCCTCATTCGATTTTACTGTTCCATTATTAAGTACGACTGTCTGTCGCCTGTCCTGTAAGAAATCTAACATTAATTTGTGTGCCGGACCTCGGATTCCTATGTGTCGGAGTTTTTTAGCTAGAACCCCGTGGTCACATAGGTCAAAGGCGCGGGTCATGTCGCACAGTAGAATGGCTACATGGGACAAGTTTTCCTTTGCATCCATTATTTTGTGAACCGTTTCACGTATAACCGTTACGCAAGATCTGTTTTTTCTATACGCATATTGTTTAGGACTCAATAAGTCAAACCGTTCTAAAAATGTTGAAAGGCGTCTAGACAAACCATTCTCAAAAACTTTACCAACTGCCGGTATAATGCTAATTGGTCTGAAGCTTTGAATGTTATCCGCTGGCCCTTTGCCTTTATAAATAGGAACAACCTTAACATTCTTTAAAACGGTTGGGTATTCTCCAAGTTTTATTAATTCATTAAAAATTATCGTGAGTTGATACAATAAAATAGGTAGGCTAATCTTTAATAATTTTGTGGATAAGTTATAAATATCGCATGTGTTTTTGCACGCAACGTCTTTTGTTATAATGTCATGCAATTCTTTTTCAGTAAACGGAGTTAGATAAATAGACACATTACTTGGATCCGTTGAGTTACATAACAAGTGCGCGGCGCCTGACGGGGAGGCGGTAGGTGCATTCACAGTTGATGCGGCGGACAGAAAAAAGTTGTTTACTTCATTCGCTAACTGGTTTGATGATTTGTTTGCCGAATCAGTATTGTTTCTAAGCATGTGCAAGCAACAGTGTCGCGTCGATGGTTTGCGACCTGTGTACTGGTTAACTATGTTCCATAATGTTTTTTGTTGATTATGGCTGTTACTTAAAATGTTGCAGTAGTACTGGCGCTCAGCGTTTGCCATGGATTCTTCTAGTTTTATTGTGAGTGAAAGAGTAAACAGCACTAGCCGTTTTTCATTGGGTGTTTTAATTGATAGGTTAACTAGGTTATTAAGAAGTTGTTTTTGCATAATAATTTTGCTAGTTATCCACGGACAAGTGTTTCGTTTTCGATTTTGTTGTTGTTTAAAAGGAAAACAAGTGATAGACGCGTTATTAAAGATATTAATAAGTGACTTAAGATGCATTATTGGGTCATAATCGGGTTTGTTGAACAGGCTATCCCAGTCGATTGAATAAAGAATACTCTTGAAATTATGTAATTGGTTCTGTGAAAATGTTCTCGTAAAGGAATTTTGTGATCGATCCAAGTTTAAAGTGATTTTGATCTTTTGTGCGTGATGGTCAGACAGGTGAGTATTTATTGATAAATAGATAATTTTATATGCATTCATTGTGTGGTTTGTATAAACGTGGTCCAGGCATGTGCTTGATGGGCCGACCTCTCGAGTAGGAAAATCAATGATCTGTGTGAAGCTGTACGACTTGACCAAGTCCACCGTGGTACGCTTGAGTGTAGAATCGGAAAGGAAGTCTACGTTAAAGTCACCTAAGACTACTACAGCTTTATTCTCATTTGACAACCTACTTAATAGGTTTTCAAAACATGTTATAAAAGGTTCAACACTATTTAAATTGGAGCGGTACAGGCAGACTACAATCGTGTTTGATTTAACTAGCTCTATACAAGATATTTCACAAATATGTTCTACAGACAGATTACAAATGTCATTACGCTCCTTATAGAGTAACTCATTAGAAATATATATAGCAGAGCCGCCGTGTTCAATTGATACTCTGCAGTAAAAAGATGCTAATTGATAGGAACACAAAGTTACATTTTTAATTTCATTTTGTTTGAGCCAGTGTTCAGTCAAACATAATATATCGCATTTCATTTCGTTGTTCAGCAATAGTTCGAGGTGTTGAGTTTTTCGGGAGAGACTTCTTACATTTTGATGACAAATAATTAGATCATTACTTATCTGCTCCTTACTAGATTTCGTTATAGTGTGAAGTTTATGAAATATTAAGGTTTAAAGCGCTAATTTTTGTTAGACTCAAGTACCCCCCCCCCCCCTACAGCCAAAACTACAAATACTAAAAACTTAAAAAAAAACTATCACGCCTGAGTAGACTTCATTGGTTCTTGAGATACGGGCAATTAAAGTGTTTATACCTATTAAAATCATCTACATACATACATAACGTCACGCCTTTATTCCCAGAGTGAGGTAGGTAGAGTTACAGAATACCAACAACTCCAAACTTGTTGACAATTCTGTAGCCACAATTTGCACAATCAGGCTTTAAATAGAAAATTAGTACTTAACGGGTTCTGAACCCTACACTGAGCATGGTCCGACATGCTCTTGCCTGGTTTTTTAAAATAAATATTGCTCATTAATACACATAAAAAACAAGACAATCTTAACACCGATGCTAAAATGTACAAAAGCAAACTAATCCTACAAGGAAGGAGAATGCGGATAGACAAATAAAATACACACATACATAACATCACGCCTTCATTCCCAGAGTGGGGCAGGCAGAACTACAGAAATACCAACAACTCTAAAAAGGCTTCAAGATAATTCTGTAACCACATTTTGCACATTCAGCCTAAGATGTTTACCAGTGTATTTAGTAACAGGTTGCAAGCCCATCGCCTAACAGTACTACAAGCCCTTATTCCCTTAGTTGCCCCTTACGACACTATTCTAACCCGGTAACCACACGGGAATCGGGTTATTACTATTTACTGGAAACATAGAAAAATAAATTTCTGCTAATGACTTAAGAGCTTATACGCCACATGATCTTTTCTACGTCACAACTAGTGCTAGACTTAAAAAAAAAAAAAACGCGGTAATAAACAAAATGACTTCAGTCTGACTACTATGCCAAAGCGAGCGTAGCAAACACTGATAATATTCAATTGTTTTTTTTACTAGTACCTATGTAAAAATAAAAAAAAATGCTCTTTGACAAACTTCTATACCTACCTCATAAAGTCTTTTAGAGCTGGTATTCTGTAGGTCTGCCTACCCCACTCTGGGAATGAAGGCGTGACTTTATGTATGTATGTATGTATGAAGTAATAAAAATACAAATAAATACTTTGCTTTTAAGACAAACCTATAAGCAAGATTTTTTTCAGAATATCCTTTCAAAAAAGGTCCTGTTTTTGATTGGTACAATTTAAACAATACATTGACGGGTCTTAATGGTTTTAGATTAAATGTTAACATGCTTGCATTTCTATTTATACAAACGATAACAAAGGAAATACGATACATAGTATGTAGCACGCGGTCCATTAGCGTAATATGATTCCATTTAGTCATGGTATACCTTCAAGTTATTAATACTCGTACGAAATTATTTATTCAATACGAAGCAGCATGATTATTACTGTGTTTAATATTTAATAATATATTATTAATTCGCAATATCGGTACTTAAATAGAATATCTCTCTACGCTTTACAAGCTACGCTCTGATCCTAGAAAAGGTTTAGAAAGCATTTCTACGGTTTCTCTAAAAGCGCACCCTAGGATACTATCCCTTTATGTATCCAACGAAATTCCTCCAGGGATGTCTTGGGTACAATTCTCTTGAAGTTAGGAGAGCCCGAGACCAATTTATAATGTGTTGCAAAATCCTTCGTGGCATCATAGACGCTCCCAATTTACATGACATCTTTGTCGCAATTCGGGGTGCTTACGAATGTACTTACTACGTCGATGAATGATTGTTTTTTTTTTTTATATAATTATTATTACTTTTTACTACTTATGTACAACGTTTCCCTTAATTAATTATACACAATTATTATTGATTTACCATTTATCCTTATAAGTATTGACCAATAATTATTCAAATGAACTTTTATTTTATTGTTTATTGATTTTATTTAATGAGTCATTTTATGTATTTTTTTCTATTCTAATGTTTTAAATAATTAGTGTAATTTGGTATAATGCCGTTCTAATTAATTAATAAATAAAAGAAATAAAACTAAATGTCACTTTATTGCCGTCTAGTACAGTCTAACACTGATTATAAACTCACTATCAAAAGACGAGTAAAATGAGTCCTAACTTGACGGATCTACTATTTGCCTTGAATCAGTTCTCCTTTATCTTACCAGCTCCATGGTACCTTGTTATTTTATCGAAATAGGAAACATGCATGAAAAGCAGAATTGAGTTTAAGAGGCAACTAAGGGAATAAAGGCTTGCAGTACTATTAGGCAATGGGCTTGCAATCTATCACTAATAAATACACTGGTAAATATCTTAGCCTGATTTTGCCAAATGTGGTTATAGAATTACCAACAAGTTTTTTGGAGTTGTTAGTATTTCTGTAGCTCTGCCTACCCCACTCTAGGAATGAAGGCGTGATGGGTATGTATGTATGTATTTAGGAGAAAACGTAATAAAAAGCATATAAACCGCAAACTAAGTAACTAAACGCAAAAAGCAACTAAAATTTGACCCGTTTATTAGGATTTTATATAGAATCAAAATTAGTTGAAAGTTTAAAATTAATTTTAAGGATTAGATTGTTTTTTTCGACATCCTCATTTTATTTAAGTAATATTTTAATTGAATTATATTCAATTGGCTTAAACATAGTAATTTCGGAAATAAATGGAAATTTCTTTAAAAGGTCGTATTTTTTAAACATGGAACCTCTAAACAGCTGTGACGTCATTCCTGTCGTCGATTTTGTATAGAGTGTTTTTGATGGGGGTCTGAACTATGACTTTTTAAAGCTTCATAATATCTTATGAAAAAATAACACGTCAATTGTTTCGCTTAATCAGGTTCAGGAAAGAAAAAGTATGCATCATGTTCCCTATTGCATAAGTATTTCAAATTTCAAGTCAATCCAATCTTTAGAATCATGTTAAAATTGATTTTCAAGTTTTAACGGCGTTGTTACTTTGTTAGTTAAGCGTTACTAGCTCTAATCATCCCTTATAAATTACATACATACATACATAACATCACGCCTTCATTCCCAGAGTGGGGTAGGCAGAGCTACAGAAATACCAATAGCTCTAAAGACTTACTGATATTTCTGTAACCACATTTTGCACTAACAGGCTAAGAGGTTTACAAGTGTATTAGTGACAGGTTGCAAGCCCATCGCCTAACAGTACTACAAGCCCTTATAAATTAATTGTGTTAATAAAGATATTTAATCTTTCTTTAAAATGTTAATCATATATTTTATGATTATGACTTTAAAACAAATAAAAAAGTAGCAGAAAATATTACTTTCCTGTACGTTCTTACGAGATGAATACACTACATAGTATAAAACAAAGTCGCTTTTTCTGTCCCTATATCCCTATGTATGCTTAAATCTTTAAAACTACGCAACGGATTTTGATGCGTTTTTTTTTAATAGATAGAGTGATTGAAGAGGAAGGTTTATATTTATAATACTTTAATCCGGAGCGAAGCGAGGGCGGGTCGCTAGTATATTATAATAAGAAAATAAGTTTAGGAGTACATTTTGTTCCAGACTACTTTTTTGGCGACGTCGTCATCAGCAGCAGCCGAAATTTCTATACATAACTTATATTCTTCTAGTTTTGCGCGCAACAGAACTCCTGCCACGTAGTAGTCGTTTATGACCATTTCCTCGAGATCTGACCAATTTTTAGGGATATAAGGTAGCATAATTTTCTATTCCAGACTAAAGTGTATCTCAGTGCCAAATTTCATACAGATCCCTTTAGTCCTTCTGGCGTTATTGAGTAACAAACATTCATCGAAACTTTCACATTCATAATATTAGTAGGACTAAGTTTTGCCCGCGACTTTGTCGCCGTAGATTTCGATTATCCTTTTTAATTTGGGAACTTTAAAAAATACAGGTTAAAAAGGAGCCTATATCCTATTCCGATTATATATAGTTCAGCTGTTCTAGCGTGATTGAGTTACAAACATCCAAACTTTCGCATTTATAATTATGATAACACGGTGGCCTAGTTGGGAGTGACTCTGCTTCCGAAGCCAGCTGTCCTGGGTTCAAATCCCGGTAAGGGCATATATTTGTGTGATGAGCGCGAATGTTTATTCCTGAGTCTTGGATGCTTTCTATGTATTTAAGTATGTATTTCTCTATATAAAATGTTTATCTTTGTCTAGTACCCATAGTACAAGCCTAGAGCTTAGTTTGGGACTAGATCAATTTGTGTGAGATTGTCCCCTGATATTTATTATTGATTTATTTATAATTATATTAAATCTGATAAGAAGTAAGCAAGGCCCGGATACCGGTTAAATTTTCAAATCGTTATTATGTACTTGACGTAAAATCTTTACATTTCGGTTCCGTTCGCATAAACCGGTTTTTTAACCGGTTCTTTATTAATTAACCGGTATAAGTCACGTGCAAAAAACAAATGCCGCTTAGTGTTTTTATTTAGTACAAAACTTTTGGTTTATCGACTCGCTCGTGAATGAAACCGCTTAACAACGGTTAAAAAAAAATTCGCCTTCCCTAGAAAAGTTCAGAGCATAACGGAAAAAAAAACCGGTATTAACTACTTTTTTAAACCGGTTCAGAGCCCTGGAAGTAAGATGTATAAGATCCCCCGATGGTGACCTTTACTTTCAGAGCTGGTTATTCATGAACTGAACAGCCCATCGGATTTTCAACAAGGGTGCCGTTAGGGAGCTTTGTTGCCTCAGACAGATATACAGATACACAGGCTGATATACACTTTAACTTATAATATTACACCTGTCTGTTTGCGTTGCAGGGTTGAAAATATTCATAGTTATTAAAGGCACTGACGTCACGGTCCGCATTTAAGTTAATTACTCATTTATTAATAGCACTGTCATCGAGTGAAATGTAAACATATTGTTTTGGACAGTCACTTTAGGTCATTGCGTGGTTTCCATAAATACATTTTCACAATTGTGACATTGAAACGCTATTTATATTTCAAACATGCATCCCGCCCTCGATTTGCTCCAAATAAAAAGAAACATCATTTTTTTTGTTTTTTTTTTTTATGTTATGGAGAAGGCACACGAGCACTCAGGCCACCTGATGGTAAGTGGAATCTGAGACCCATAGACATTTAAATTCTCAAGATTATAATCCTTACACCTCAAATGCGTTGCCATCCCTGAGGACTAAGATGGAATGCCTCTATGCTAGTAATTTCACCGGTTGTCTTATCCCCACACCGGAACACAACAATGCGAACACTGTTGCTTGGCGGGTGGTTAATGCATAAGATTGTGGTAGCGATCCGGACGAACCCTGCACAGGGTCCTACCACCACTAAGAATAATCATACAGGCGAAATGAGAACCTCCTCCGCTTTTGCAGTCGGTTAAAGATAGCCTTGGTCCATCTGGAATAACGTTTTTACCTTTTAAAAGGTTAAATATTTTTTCGAATTGGTTCCTTAGTTCCGGAAACTTTCTGCTAGTTTTTTTTATGTTAATGACAAGGCACACTAGCATTCAGGCTACCTGATGGTAAGTGGAATCTGAGACCCATAGACATTGACTATAATACTATAATAGTTTGAACACACAAAACTTGCATGCTCTCTTTTCAATGTTAGCATAGATAATTTGGTAATATGGATGAGCGTAAAGGACAGAGCTATAGTAGTTATATAGCTCTGTCTCTTTCTATCACCGTAAACTGAATTGCTTAGCCATGTCATGCTAACCCCGCCGGTGTACAGTGTAATAGGAATTAAAGAATGGGTAGACTCAGTTAGGGGATCGTATTATTTCATAACTAACGTTTCAAAAATGATTCATTTCACAAACATATAATTTGACAACCCGCGTTTTTTTCCCAAAATGTAAATAATTCTAGATTTTTTTCAGGACCATTGTTTAGAACCCTGTAGGTTAGGTTAGGTTAGTTTTGTAAAAATCTTGAAATATTTGTAGTTACAGAAAAATAAGCGGGTTGGCAAATGAATAGGTTGCGAAACGATGCATTTGTCTAAGATTTGACGGCGGGAAAGCAGAGAACCGTCAGTTAAAGTTGGTTTAAACCTATGAGAGTTATTCAAGTCAATTCTTTGATATACGGCTACTGTGGGACCATTCTGCCAGTATCTCCAGAAGTTACAAGTGATCGGTGAAACTACTTTTCCAAAAGAAGATGCTGATTTATCAGTAAGGGGATCCAAAAAATAAATAGATAACTTAAGATAAGATAAGATTATTGATTAACTAGGCACAAGAACATACAAGAAAATGTCCCATGGACCCCAAATATACGATTTAAAATAACTTCTTCCACTTCTTCAACTTACTTTCAGTCGAAAGTTCTGTCACTGAGTTTTACAAAAATTTAAAAACAAAAAAAATAGTTTTATAAACCTGTAGTTTATCAAACAAAACCTTATTTTATATAATTTAAAAGAAGCGTAATTTTTATTATTTACTACTGCAATCATTTGATCTAAGATCTTTAAGCATTCCCATTCGGGGCAGGAAAGCATGGGTCAAATCACGCACGACGACGATACTGATAACGGCTACAACTTTTGTAAGAGTTTTCGAATTGAGTCAAAATTTGCGTGACGTATTGACCAGTCTTTTACCTTTAAATTCTGATCTTTAGTTGCTTGGAATACCAATATTATACGCTTATACACCGGTCAATTCATGTCTCATTAAATGGACCTAACGATTTCACATCAAATTCAAAATCAAAATCGAAATGTTTATTCAGTAAGTAGGCCCCCATGGGGCTCTTTTACACGTCGGTAATATGAAGTGAATTTACTAGCGCTTCAGATAAGACCATCATTGCGGAGAAGAAGCGCCAAGAAAGTCCAGCAGAAGGTCATTTTTTCAAACATAAAGTACAGAAATACTTAAAAGTAAGTTACATTACAAGTACTTAATAAAGTAATAAATGATAATGATCAAAGCTTGAACAAATAAAATCAATACAAATGTAAGGCTAATAACATTAAACTAAAAATAATAAGTCTAGGAGAACAACACGACGAGGTCTCTACGTCAAAAGCCATAACTAGAATAATAAACTGAAGACATCAAATTCAATCAATTTGCAGCAATACGAAAACACACCAAGTTTCGTGTTACATAAGCTTGTTTTTGAGTGTCGTTACGAAAATAGTGCTGATCTCTAAACATGTTCAGAGATGATAGAGGCTTCACATTATTAAACAAAAAAGTTTCTTGGTTAACAAAAACTCTTTAAAGCATGTTCAAAAAGTTTTTTTTTTTCAGAATTCTCGTGCGTATTTTAATCAGTGGGGGCTGTGAATGTCAAAAGTTTTTAATTTTGATATATTTTGAAAGTAAAAAATAATAGGAAGTTAGTTTTTTTTTGACTAAACCTTTGTGATAGAACTTATGGACTTAGTAAAAACTATAAAATATTACTAAAACTAAAATGAAAACTTAGCTAAAATATACACAAAAAAAGTATTTACAAAAGTGAGGACATAACTAAGGCTAGCTGGGTGCGAAATAAAATCAGGATGAAAATTGTACAGAGAAACTGGAGTATTTGGACAGTTAATGAGAGTGATTAAAAGAAAAAATATATTAAAAGGAATATAATTATCTCTGACAGATGTAACTATCGTAAATAGGACGTTATTCATGACGACTTTACATAAAAATGACATCATTAATCATCTATGGTTGACTTCGCTTTGGTTTGTAACATTTTATTTGCTTAAAAGTTTTAATTTTATGTAGAGTAAGGTATTCACTAACTTTAAAACATTACAAAATTAATGATAAATGTGTAATGAAAAATAATATTTTTTAATAGCCACCGAGTTATTTCATGACAGATTCAAAGTATTCTACTCCTGTTATTATTTCTATTTAAAAAACAATACATCATTAATATATTGATAGCAAACAATAATATACCACGTCTAAATACAAACAACACTAACCAAGTCTGAGTTTAACGTATGCAAGTACTAATTACGTTGTTACGGGGAGTAGAAATTAACTTTTATAGCGTTCGACTGTATCATTTCTTTCAGCAACGGAATATAAAGATTTGTAATTTTTGGACCTTAACAGCATTAAATAGAGTTGAAAACTGTCAAACTTTATTCCACGACGAGTGTGCAATCTCTTTCTCTAACCTTTCTTCTATCTTCTTCAATCTTCAATCTTCCTTCTTCCTTCTTCCTCCGCTTGCCAATAGAAAACAACGAAATTGACTGATGGCACGTTAGTTACAGAGTGGTACTGGAGGTAGCCGGCAACTCTGACGCAGTGATACTGAGTGGTTTGGAGGCTGACACGCAGTATCAGGTGACCGTCGCAGCACTCTGGGGCGGCCATAAATATAGAAGCAGGCCTATTGTCTTCCGCACGCTGGGTAAGTTGAATAAGAAGTTTTTTAACAAGTAAGAGCATGAACATTCCAATCATAATGTTTCGTTTCTCATAACACTCCCAATGAAGTGCAAAAGTGTGATGAGAAATTGTGTAATACTAAAGACCAATATTTTATATTTTATAACTTTTGACGAATAAATCACAAAGGTTAAAATTAAAACTAACGTAGGTATTTAGGATGTGTTATTCTTAGACTGTCAGGCAGATAAACATAAAAGCAAAGCTACAAGCTATTATATTAATCAAGACTATGAAGCATACGCACTGGCGAAGAAAGATTGAGTCATTTTGTAAAGAGTGTTAGTAATACGTGATTACGTTATTTTTGCTTGTGAGTTTAGGTTCATTATTAAGCATGCGTGTGCTAACTCGGGGTAAGTCTTAGGCATTTGATATCGATAAGATGTCGATATAACTATTTAAAAATATCTGCTACTCTTAAGATAAAAAGTCCATGTTCAAAAGTCCAGTGTCATTAACGGCCGAATCCTATATTCAAACCGCGGATAGATAAGGCTTACTTCGGGTTAAAATTTGACATTTGCCCATACAAAATGTGTCAAATTTTAATCCGAAGTAAGGCTATCTGTCCGCGGTTTGAATATAGGGTTCGGCCGTAAGTCAGTCTTATAAAAGGTGAATAAATCACAATATTCTACACGATTCTGAAAACGGGTTTTAGTCATTTGAAATATTTGAAGAATGTCTCGCTGACCATAGTGGACGTGGAAAGACTGTTTAGTGATTTAAAGTGGAAATTTTCATTTAGACGGAAATCGTTACCTAAGGACAAATCTGAAAAAAACATATAGCTCTTTTACTATGAAAAACATTACAGAGTAATAAAATAATCTGTTTAATTTGTTTTTATTTAAAAATTTAAAGAGAAAAACATGTATTTATTAATGTTGAATAACATCCTGATCTTGACAGTAACATTGATTTTTTGTCACAAAAATGTTTTGCTACGCATTTTCGTATTCGTGCCCGAGTAAGCACACAATATGATTATAACTGCCATTGCGTGCAACGTTTTAAACATTACAGTTAAAAAAAAATTTAGTTGTGACATTCACAAATAACTTTACGATTGATTGTTACTAAATTATAAGATGATGTGATAAGATCTAAATTTACCACATTACCACGTGACTATCTCGGTGGCTTACGCCAATCCCATAAATTTGTCTATCGAAACATAATCGCTAACAATTGTCCAATGCGATTTGTCTAGCCCCACAATGTAATCGTTTTCAACGTTCGTTATTACGATTGTTATATTGAGTTGTAATACATACTCGTGGCATCTTTGATAGAAATAATTTGTCGTAATAATTTCTCGCGTGTTTTATCAAAGTACAATTATATTTCGCGTATAAATTACGAGGCAACTATTAACTGTTCTGTACACTATAAATAAGAAGTTATATGTATATCATAATTTTAAAATTAACCTCTAATTAATAGCTTCTCTCCTACAGCCGCTCCCATGAACTTGTTAGAGAAATCAGTCTATGGATACCACACGCGAGAACAATTGTTATTAAAAAGTATATTATCTTGTGGACTAAACAGAACCACATGGAGTTAGCTCCACCCGCTTCTGTCATTTCCGAAATGAACCTCACAAAAGTTCATCAAAACACCAAAAAAAATTGAGCATTGAGAATGTTGTCTTTTACACCCTTTTGCCAGATATTTTTTGTATATGAAATTACCGTGATTACAATTTCAGAAGTTTCTTGTCGGTAAATGCGAGTTCCCTTGCTTGAAATGTATCCATATCCACTATCTAACGTCATAAAAGTTCTGCGAATACCCCAGTAAAATTGTGAGCATTGAGAACGCCCCCTATTACACCATTATTCAAAAACAAAAAAACTGCTTGGAAATTACCTTGATTACGATTTCAAAAGTTTCCTGTCGGTAAATGCTAGTTCCATTGCTTGAAATGCATCCATATCTACGGTATCCTCACTGATCAAATACCAAATTTGCTATTCCAATGCTAGGTCACAATGATAGCAATTCAGCGGAGAATTTGCAATGCTGTTGCATTTGTAGATGCACGTCACGTTCATATTGCTATGCAGCTCGTGCTTGATATGGTAAGCAACATAAGCCGCAATAATTTGACTGAATTGAGATTTGATACTGTATTGCTAGAAAGTTTCTCGTTACGATTTTAGTTAAATAATACTGATGTCCCGTGTGGTTGCCGGGTTAGAAAAGTACCACTCCATGTCTTCCCGTGGATGTCGTAAGAGGCGACTAAGGGAATAAGGGCTTGTAGTGCTGTTAGGCGATGGGCTTGCAACCTGTCACTAATACATTGGTAAACATCTTAGCCTACTTCTGCAAAATGTGGTTACAGAATTATCAACAAGTCTTTTTAGGTTTGTTGTTATTTCTGTAGCTCTGCCTACCCCACTCTGGGAATTAAGGCGTGATGTTATGTATGTATGTATGTATGTAATACTGATTAACTGACATGACATCGTTTCCACAAAATGTACCATTGGTAAACTTAAAGTATCGTATGATTTTCTTTAATGAAAAACAACGAGCAAAAGTTTAACCTTTTAGAGATAAAACTATTGTGGTAATTCGTAGTAAAGGCAATAAATAGTAATAGTTGCATTACGTAGAAAAAAAAACAACTTCATTAATTTATAATTAATTAAGTTAGGGAAATTGCAGTTAAGCAAAGTGTACCTATTTCAAAAAGAAGAAAATTAATTTGGTTTAAATGCCGTATCGTACAGCTCTTTTGGAATTCAGTAATTGGATTTTTGCTTCTCATTACTTGCCCTTTGTCAGTGACGCGGCAAAAAATCTCATTTCACAAAAAACTTTTACATGGAATCAAATTTTGACAGCTAATTATGCAAGAAAGAAAACAATATTAAAAAGCGTTACACTAAAAATACTGTTTTAAAATATTGTCTAGTTGTTCACCAATATTTATTAGTTATTCGCTGTTGACTGTTCTCTAAATTCTGCCTAATACCTGTTACCACTTTTAAAAAATGTGTAAAAAAGAAATTACCACGCTTTCAGATCGACCTAGGGTCACTCGAACGAAAATCGGCATCCTACAATATTTTGAACAAAAAATCTTTTTTCTCCGAATTTGAAACCAATAGGAAACTGTAATCTAGATTACTACATACATAAATAACATCAGGCTTTTATTCCCAGAGTGGGGTAGGCAGAGCTACAGAAATACCAACAACTCTTAAAAGACTTGTTGGTAATCCTGTAACCACATTGTGCACAACCAGGCCAAGATGTCTACCAGAGTATTATTAGTGACAGGTTGCAAGCCCATATCCTAACAGTACTACTTACAAGCCCTAAATCCCTTAGTCTCGCCTCTTACGACATCCACGGGAAGACATGGAGTGGCACTATTCTAACCCAACAACCACACGGGCACATACAGGGTGACATCGAAGACGTGATCAGAAACCAGTTTTTCTGACTCTTTAGTTGATGGCCATTTTCAAGCAATATTAGTTGCAAGAAACAAAAGCTATTTGCTTTTTGTTAATTTTCCCCTTTATTATATCACCTATTTAGTAAATCACGGTTACCCTATTTTTGGAATCACACCCCTTTGGATCGTATTTATTTATTTATTTTATCTTTATTGTACAAATATAATTACAAATGGCGGACCTAATGCCTAATGGGATTCTCTACCAGTCGACCAAATAACCAATGAGAAATTTACTTTATTCAGTGGGTGCACAGAAAAGGAAGACAGATAAAACTAAAAACTTAACATAATTATCCTATCTATTGCTAATAACTATCTATCTATATATATATATATATATATATATATATATATATATATTGCCTATTCAGACTATTTTATTTTAATGACACTTCATTTCCAGTGACAGTTCAAATGAGTCATTGTCATTTCTTTGTTTTGTTTTCTATGTTTATCTTTGCATTTAATTTTCTTTCTGTTAAGTAGGTTAACCACACTGTTTACAATAAATTATTTAATTTTGATCATTGCGTGATTAAGTCTGAATACTACATCTAAACACCTACATACCTATATTATTCGGATCCCACTTTAATGCTCAATTAAATTATATCACTAAATAAAACGCGATTAAAATCCGTTTAAATTGTTTTATTTAATGAGTAACAATCGCGGAAATCGAACGCAACATTAAGTTATATCACTTTTGATCAAGTCTTTGATGGCATTTTGAATTTAGGATTGTAGAATTTAGAAATAACCTTAAAACTAAGTATATAAGGATTGCTAATAAATACCCTCTTTGCTTGCCATTGTGTAATAAAACACATCTTTGACATGAGATATAAAATTCTTAAGGAGCACCAAAATTTACATAAATCTGAATTTCTTCAAAGTCACTGGTTTAATTAAGTAATTTAAATTTGTCTGTAAAGCTAACTTTATAGAGGCACTTTTGTACCCTTTTAGTTAATTGACGGCAAGCTTTAGCTCAAATAATTGTAAATTATGACAAATTACAAGTTATGTAAATTTATTATGAATTACGGACAAAAATCACCTCAGTCCTAACAAGAACCGCTAGACTTTAATAACACTAAGACTCACTTGCACCTCTCTGGGTTATCATCATTAACTCACGAGTTAGATTTTAACTCCTGTCAGATTCATACCAGAACTGTCAGATTAACTCTTGGTTAAATCTTAACTAAGTTAAAATTTTGGTGCAAGCCCACTTAAATAGCTTATTAATCGTTTTTTCAAAAATCAATCAAATCAGCCCGTATCTTCCCACTGCTGGGTATAGGCCTCCCTTTTGTCGCGCCACTCACCGCAATCCTGTGCTACATGAATCCACTGTCTACCCACCGATCTGACGACGTCGTCCGTCCAGCGGGCGGGTGGTCTGCCCACTGATCGGCATCCCTGTCTTAGCCACCACTCGGTCACCGCCTTGGTCCACCGACCGTCTTCTCTCCTAGCCAGGTGTCCCGCCCATTGCCACATCAGTCTCATGATCCGCTTAACGACATCTTCGACCTTGGTTCTGCGGCGAATGTCGAAATTAAGTATGCGGTCCATTAGAGAGATCCCTAGCATGGCGCGCTCAATAGCTCTTTGTCCTACTTGAATTTTGTGCAGATTTTGCTTTGTGAGCGGCCATGCCTCGAATGCGTATGTCAAAATAGGCAGGACACATTGGTTTTGGATTTAAGGACGTCGTCTACACCTTTCGATCTCTGCTACTTGAAGACTACTATCATAGGATAAACGATGACCAAGATAGACGTAATCATTTACCAGTTCTACCTGATCATTACCCACAATTATGTTGGATACAGGTAAATATTGATTCGTCATGATCTTCGTCTTGGACACGTTCATCCTGAGACCAATCTTCAGGGATGACGCTTACAGATCTACAAGCATCATAGCAAAATGAATAAATCGGTAAAAGTAAACATAAACAGGTTATTTATTTAACAAAATAAAAGCCTACTCAACCATACCATTTTCTCAATGCCCTTAAAAAGGACGCGTAACAAATTCCAATTTGAAATTTTAAAAGCGAATGCCAAAAAGAATTCTCATTTTAAATTCATTTTTCAACACTGGCGAGTATAAATCATTCATACCTTTCGCACGATATGAACTCATTTTAGTGACCAGTTCGGATTTTTTTCTGAACTGTCGTTCGTGTTTTAGTTTTCGCATGGCATGTCGCCAGTCCCGCCCTAGCCTAATTCAGTGAATGGGTCGGAGGCACTCGTGGCTTTTGTTTCGTGCGAGACAACATGCGAGCCACTCGTTAACATTTGAGAGTAGTCTGTGTACGAGTACAGCTGAATTATATTGTGTGAAATTAATTTTACAGGTGTTTTGATGAATGGGTCGCTTTAGGGACGATGTGTGATTTCTGTGGGTGAAATTTTATTATAATCAAGTTGTACGATAAACAAACGCAGTGGACTGTAGAAAATTTATAGAAGTCTTGCATGCATCTCTTAGCTTGTGGTGGCTTCATTCGACTTTACCTAGGGCCCTGGTCCTATATATCTTGACTTCTGACACTGGGTCAGCTCAGGAGTATTCCAACCACAATCGACAGCACTTAGACGCTTGCAAGCCAAGTATATTAAATATCTATAAGAGAACGTGACCTCACTTCATCAATCGAAAAAACGGAAGAGACGCCATTTCCAAATACGTCATATGGTTACACATTTGAAAAGCGTTCCTAACTACTACGAAAAAAACTATGTACTAAAATTACTATACACAAGTTTATTAGCGTAAGTTGACCAGGGGTTGTTGTATCACGTGGTTATTGCATTTTTAAGTATACCTACCCTATTAAATGTAGTTGGCTTTAACGTTAATTTTTGATATAATTTCAAAATGGCACCATTTTAAGTTAAATTATGTTAAATAGCACAGAATACATACATATTTAGGTACATACATACATAACATCACGCCTTCATTTCAAGAGTGGGGTAAGCTACAGAAATACCAACAACTCTAAAAACTTGACTAGTTTATAATTCTGTAACCACATTTTTCACAATCAGGCCAAGAAGTTTACTAGTGTAGGTATTAGTGACAGATTACAAGCTCATCGCCTAACAGTATTACAAGCCCTTATTCCCTTAGTCGCCTCTTAAGACGTCCACGGGAACACATGGAGTTCCATTTTTCTAACCCGGCAACCACACGGACATACATATTTAAGTTTAAAAGATCCTGTAGATGCAACCACCCTAGATCACTTTAACTTACTGATATTATTAATGAGAAAGTTAGCATGTTTGTTACTATACGCTTCATCCACTGAACGAATCGTGATACAACTTGGCACACAAATTGACCTAGTCCCAAACTAATCTCTAGGCTTGTACTATGGGTACTAGACCACGATAAACGTACTTATATATACTAAACTTGTACACATAGAAAACATCCAAGACTCAGGAACAAATACTCGTGCTCATCGCACAAATATCTGCCCTTAACGGGATTTGAACCCGGGACCGCAAGCTTCGTAGGCAGGGCTGACCAAGTAGGCTAACTTTGGCTAACTAAATGGTGAACTGAAATCGAGCCAGAAGGAGTGTTATATTTCCTTGGCAAGCTTTGCACGCTGGATTTTAACATAAGAAATGTCCTTGGATTCGTGTCAGTTGAGGGAGTGACGTAGGCTTCAATGCCTATAATATTTACAGAGAGGCAGTACAGATCAAAGTACAGAGAGGCAGGAGGTTATTTTTGAACCTAATATGTTGACGACAATATCAAAAAGTTCAGTCGAGATTCCGTATCCAAAGGGATGAAACTGGACCATTGTCCGTCTGTCTCTCACCAGGCTGTATGTCATGAACCGTGATAGCTAAATAGTTAAAAATTGTAAAATAACAATAAAATACTAAAAACAGAATAAAAGAAATATTTAAGTAGGGTTACTATACAACAAACGTGTTTTTGGCGTTATTTGGTCGATCGTAATAACGGTAACAGGTAGACACTTGAAATATTCACAGAATATTTAGTTGTATATTCACTTTAATAATTAAATTAAAATAAAATAAACATTTAAGGGGGGCTCCGATACAACAAACATCTTTATGTTGCTGTTTTTGCAAGATTTGGTTACAGACAGACACCGGGACAGGTGAAACTAAAAAAATGGTTAGAATATTATAGTGTCGAATGTTTTTCATATATACGGAACGGAACCCTTCGCGCGCGAGTCCAACTCGCACTTCGCCGGTTTTTATTACATTTTGAAGCAATTACTCCATCATTAGTATTCTCTATTGCCAAAAATAAACAAGATGGATCCGTTGTAAACACTTCCATTAAGTCGTTTAACTAAAAGCCCAACTAGCTAAGTGTCCAATGTTGATGTAACGTACTTGTTGCGTGTAAGCACACGAACTCGATTCGCTGGGGACGTTGTTTAAATTGGAGCGAACTGTACTACCCTGTTAAGCCAAAAAGCAGTTACTAAAAACGGCTCCTGTGGCAATCACAACCTTATTACTAAGAGCAGAGGATTGAATCTACTGTGGCAATAGAATCGGACATAGTGTCTGTTGGCTTCTTAGGTTAGTGTACGTGTTGCCTTTTGCTTTAAGTAGGACGTGGGTGTTTTTTCAAATGTTGGTTTTCTGTTTTTCCTTGACGAAGGAGTGTATTAATTTGAAGGTATGTATTAGAGTGTGAAAATACATGAAGGCGCGCCCCGCTGCTCAAAATAACGTCGCATGTTTGCGCCAATACAAATACTATACCACCCGCCAAGCAACAGTGTCCGCATTGTTGTGTTCCGGTGTGGGGATAAGACAACCGGTGAAATTACTAGCATAGAGGCATTCCATCTTAGTCCTCAGGGTTGGCAACGCATTTGAGGTCTTGGGATTATAGTCTTGAGAATTCATATGTCTATGGGTCTCAGATTCCACTTACCATCAGGTGGCCTGAGTGCTCGTGTGCCTTCCCCTTAACATAAAAAAAAAAAAAAAAATACTATACAAAAAACCCATACTTCGCAGAATATCATATTCGCAAAACATGATATTCGCATAAGGCGACTACGGGAATAACGGCTTGTAGTATTGTTAGGCGATGGGCACTAGTAAATTTCTTGGCCTGATTGTGCAAAATATGGTTCAACAAGTCTTTTTAGAGTTGTAAGTATTTCTGTAGCTCTGCCTACGCCACTCTGGGAATGAATGCGTGATGTTATGTTTGTTGTATGATATTAGTAAAACATGATATTCGCAAAACACGATATCCGCAAAAGACGATATTCGCAAAACATGATATTTGCAAATAGTGGAATTAGGAACACCACTCAGAAATAGGAGGTTCATTGTGACTGTCTAATTGATGTCTTGTTAATAATGAGGTTTTGAGAATGTCATATTTTGCAAATATGATGTTTTCCGAATATCGTCTTTTGCGAATATCATGTTTTGCGAATATCGTGTTTTGTGAATATGCTATTTAACATACTAATTGCAAAAAACTTGTTTTTCCTTAAATAATGGTTTCCACAAATAGTATAAACAAGGTGCAGTACTAAGTCCATGGATATCACTCGCGAGGATAATAATAATTAATCGGTCAAAGAGTTAATCTGGTGGACTAAACACATGGGGTTAACTCCACGCGCGTGTCCAGTCCCAAAAAAAAGTCACAGAACAACAAAATGTTACAGAGAAACAGCAAAAATTAAAATAATAGTGGTAAATAACAGGCGGCCTTATGGCTCGATAGCGATCCCTTCCAGGCAACCTGAGAAGATATACGATCAATAATAATTAAATAATTTACAGAATAATAGTGGTCAATGTAAGTGAAATTCAATAGTGAGGCCAAATTTAGTGGATTGAAAACGCGATACGGTTTTTTGTGCGTCATGGCGTGTGTATGTATACCCTTAATTTAAAGTCAAGGTTAAAGTCAAAGTGATTTATTCGTAAACATAGGTAAAACTGGTTACAGTGGTAGGGAGAGATACTGGTATCACTATGTTTTGCCAGGTGACGTAAGAAAATCAGTTTAATAAATGCATGGTAAATACAAAAAAATAAAGTACAATAACAATAAAATATACAAAACAGGTCATAAAAACAAGTACAAAGGCGAACTCAACCCTTTAAGGTTTTTTTTTCAGCTACCAGAGCTAGGTAAAACAATAAAAATAAATAAATAGATAAATACGCTCCCATAAGCAGTAAAAAATAATATTAAATATAAACAACAAATAAATACATATTGTGTGTTAAAAAGAAAAGTTATAGGTAACTTGTATAATTATTACCATTAGGCGATAATGACAAAATTCAATATCGTCGTCTTACTTACTCAAACTCGTATCTGCATAGTTTTTTTGCTGTTGGTCAACTTATTGCCTCTAAGTATTACTGAATGAAAATGAAATTACTAACAGCAAAAAAAATATGCAGTTACGAGGTTGAGTAAGTAACACGACGATATCCTGGAATATTATGTTTTAGTCTCTTGTGTTGTTTTATAGGTATAAACATTATCGTATTTATTTACGTATGTATATTAACTAAAAGTATGTTCTCGTGTATCATACGTACGTTTATTGATTAATAAGTAACTTATGCACAAAGTATTATTGTTTTATAAATTTGATGTTTGTTTCGTTTTCTGTGCATGTTAAAGCGTGCTTCTAGCAGTTTTGCTACAAATAATGCCTTTAAATTCATTGCAACATCAGTCGAGTAACGTTAAAACGTCTTAAGCTGCGTGACTGTTTCATACACTGCTCCATTACCGGTGAAAGTATTCTTGTGTTCACTTTGCTCGCTACTTTTGGACGGTGAGTTGGCGTAAGTCCAGACAGTTCATTTGCCCGCCGCGTCTGATCTTCCGGCTGCAAATCTATAAGTGCATTTTGACGCAACGAGCGTTATTCTGTTTATTTAAGCTGCCGCGCACTAGCGTGTTTTGAGCGTCGGCGGCGTCTTGTCAGCGCCCGCGCAGCGTCTACGCAACGTCAGTGGCATTTATCGAGCGTTAGCGACACGCCAGCGCCATCAGGCACTGTGCCTTAATTCTCATCGAAAAAAAAAGAGGGCAAACTTGAACCAGTTCCGAACCTAAGCTTAGACTTGATTTATTGCTATTACATAATGATAAATAAATAAATAATTTTAAAAAACATAGCTATAATTGAAGACTCAGAAATAAAAAACCATACGACGCGTTAGCCTAGTTAGTAGTCACCCTGCCTACGTAGCTAGCGACTCGAGTTCGATTCCAAGGATGGGAAAATATTTGTGTGATGAGCACGAGTATTTGTTTTTAAGTCTTGGATGTTTTCTATGTATCGAAGTATTAAACATAGTACAAGATTAGAGCTTTTTTGACAAGGTCAATTTATATGAGATTGTTCCGTATTTCTTTATTTATTTATGACCCATCGGTTACCCATCTGACGGGTACTATTTGGTGACTGCCACGCTGCGCATCGGATCACACGCACACGCTACTTCGCGCGCACACGCTTACGCAAATCGTAAATATATCGCAAGTGAACGTGCTGCATTCGTCTGTTTTTGTGTTGCGTTGTTTTTGTTTTTTATTTATTAATTTACCATCGTCCTTTATACATAAAACTCAATCAGTATTATATATTTTTTTACTATCCGTCTTCTGTTACAAATAACCTTGCTGATATCTCCTAGACTACAATACCTGCGCCACCACGCCGTATTATTATTTATTTATTTATTTATTTAATCTTTATTGCACAAAAAAAAGAATACACTTAATATGCAAAAGGCGAACTTAATGCCGTAAGGCATTCTCTACCAGTTAACCTTTAGGCAAAGCAGAGATTGTAGTGGCGGTGCAACATAGATTCTGACTTAACTCCCTATTTTCCCTATTATCCCTATTTTTCTATTCGTTACGTTGCTTGGTAACGTAACGCAATCATTGCATTATTTAATTTTATTATACATAGGTATTAAAATGTTTAAAAATAAAGCAGCAAGATTTTGCTTAACTGTGGGTTGCAAAGCCAATTAAATATGGCCTGACAGTCTTGGTGTATTCAATTTGTCCAAATTGTAAGATTTATTTTTTGAAAGATAAATGATGAAATAATGTATAATTATAATGTATGAATAATATACATTTATTGTTGCTATTGTTAAAAGCCCGACTATTTCTTGCATTCAATATACATGCAAGAAATAGTCGGGCTTTTAGTCGTCACTATAGGCGACGCGGCGAGTGAGTCAATTCATTTTCACCGTTAGTTCACCGCCTTAACGTTCCGTTTGGCTTGCGCTGGAGTCGACGACGTCAGGGGGCCATAAATCATAATGATTTGGCTAAGAAAAAAGCGGCTATTGTTAAGATCAAAGGAGTGTACCTTCTGTACTTGTACTATTATCTATTCTGTGATGAACGTGAACGATGTTTTTGTAAAAAACATTTATAAACCCTTTTAAAATGTATAATACCTACGAGATAATGAGGAGCGTGGACGAATAAACAGACGAAAAGGAAATAGAATAAAAAGTAGAATAGTCTCTGTTTAAAAGCTCACTTAACCCAAATGACGACGAGCGAGACTGAAAGGAGCGGAAACAAAAGGTTTAACGCTCGTTTTAACTTTTAACTTGAAAAGGAATACAAGACACATCTTTTGGAGCGTAAAACAGGTGTTTAGCAAGTCTCATTGAAACTGCCATGCGGGGACTCTATTCTACTAGGTAAATCAATGTTGCCTTTGACTTATCAGCCCTGGGATTCTATACGGTAATAACGATATCGTCTTTGACGTGTTTCCGTATTGTCATCGTTTTGATAACTCTTATGTCATTTACAATAATGGCGACTGTGTTATAAACAATTCAAAAACACATCAGACACGATATCATTATAACGCAGTAGAATAGAGGCCCAGGCCTCAGAATCGCTTTAAAAAATACTGGTTAATACCAGTTGATTTCGGTTTTGCTCCGATTTTTTCTAAGGAACGCGAACGTTTTGAGTACTTTATTTTAAGCTTAATTAAGTAATAGTCTTAACATTGCTTTTGCCTGAATCTTTGTCCACGTACAAGTCATTTATTGCTTTTCCCTTGGAAACGGTCCATTTTTTCCCTAACTATAGTACCCTGAGATGGTAACTTATTTCCGTTCTTATGCTATAAATTAAATTAAATTTAAATATCTTTATTTATTTGTTTCTGCTTACATCCATGTCCGAGGTCTCCTTTATAAAAAGACCCTACTCTTTATAGCATTACGTAACATGTGTAAAACAGTAAATTAGGAACAACTTAACAAAACAAAAAATGTAAACTAAAAGTACGAGTGTAAACAACATTTGCACCAAATTTCACGTCGATCAGTTGTGGAGTTAAGCCGTTAAAATGAAACAAACGAACAAATACACTTTTATATTAATAAGGATTAGCTTTTGCTCGCGGCTCCATCCGCGTAAAAAACCATCAATTTGAATCAAAGAAATTTAAATGTTTTAAGAATATCTAGCTACTTCTAGCCGTAATTACCTTGTAAATGATTTGAGTCAGAGTTTAAAAGACGACTATTTAATTATTATTCTTCCTTACTGTGTTTACAAAGTTTGATTTGCCCTTCAACAGAATTTAGGATTACAGAATGAATTCTATGAAAAGCAATTTCACCAAAATCTTTGCTACTTGTTGGTAAATAAAAGTAAATTATAAAATTAAAGCAAGATGGCCTTTTTTCATTAACCTTATTAATCAAGTTAAAATGTGTTTTGTCATACTGGGTGATTTTGGGGTCATGATCCGGAATGGCCAAAAGTGAATAAGATGGTCGTACCGAACGACTTTTCCGATGGGACCAACCACGAAATCGCCAAAAAAAACAGCTGTTCCATACATTAACGGTGAATTAATTGAGAGCTAATGTATGGAACAGCTGGTTTTTTAATATTTTAATAGTAAAATATTGAATAGCAGGACACTGAGAGTATAAAATACTGGACTATTTAAAGTATTTTTTGAGCTATTGTTTTGATATAGACACGTTACGTTTCAACTCGTTTACGTAAAAACACTCTTAATTAGATGATGTGTTTGTTCAACGCATTAATCTCACTATACTACTGTTAGTTTTGCTCTTATGTCACTGCATACAAAACTTTACATTTTGTGTATTGAAATAAAGTGATTATGGCAGTTTCGTATTGATAGGGGAGACCGAGGTGAGTTAAAACAGAGGTGAGTTGTGACAAAGCCGATTTTTCTGCACCTATGACAATTAGCAAACTGACAACTTCACGCAAACTGTGGAGTGTCGAAAGAGCAACGAATTTGCGAAGTTTTCAGCTCGATACACTGTCATAGGTTCAGAGAAATTGGCTTTGTCACAACTAACCTCTGTTACAACTCTCCTCGGTCTCCCCTACTATTAAAAAGAGCTTTTTGTCATTTTATTAGTAACGTTATTAAACTTAATTCTAATTGATAATCTCGTAAGTGACAAAAATAATTAAATGGTGAAACAAACTTGTCCTTTTTAACCTGGTGTTAATACATACTTGTTTGATAAGCAAAAGGTTCCCTTTTCTTTGGCATAATCATTGTCGTCATAATAACATCTAGCTTCTGTGCAGAAATGCAAAAGAACTGCTTGTTTCTCGTGCCGCAGAACTATTATCTCTCTGAATAATATCTCATAATTGGAAAGTACATTTGCAGAGCATCTGACCGACTTCTAAAATTGGCAACGGCTTAGTATTTTGTCTGGCCGTTGTCTCCAAATACAGGATAAGCAATCTAATTTCGCACAGATTCTTTTGGGAACTTTTTGTGTGTTTTTAATGTAACAACACATGTTTTTAATTACCTTTGTCAATTGCGTGTGTGATTTGTAGTAAGCAAATAAACGTTTTATCTATCTATCTAATTTATCTTGCTTTGTCAGTCAGCTTCAATACCTTTTCATAAGCTAAATCAGAAGGAAAAATCATAACGAATTTACCGACAAAATACGGTGTCGTATTTTTATGCGTTATACCTGTATTCTCGCATTTAATGCTGTTGTACCCTTTACTGAAATCGATATTTTAGGTCCTAAAAACAAATTACCCTTCATCCTTCCATCACATCACGCCTTCAATCCCAGAGTAGGCAGAGCTAGAGAAACGCCATCAATTCTAAAAAATACATCGTAGTAATTCTGTAATCACATTTTGCACAAACAGGCTTAGATGTTTGCCAGTGTATTTGTGACAGGTTGCAAGCTCATCGCCTAGCAGTACTACAAGCCCTTATTCCTTTAGTTGCCTCTTACGACATCCACGGGAAGATTTGGATAGCTCATCCTGTTTAAGAAAATTGCATTAATTTTAATCTGTGTTGCGTAGAAATTTTAACCACATAATTAATAAAGCATGATTAAAGGTATTAGTCTGACGTTTTTGACAGCATCTTCCGCCTGTTCATGACTTAAGAAACTCGAGGGAGAAACTTAGAGGTAACCAAAGGGCACATAATATTAAGCTCGGCATAAAACTTTCGAACGTGGGCTTTGAAGTTGTAAAGTATAATATAAAGTGTGAGTAACCGTCGAGTTCTAAAAGCGGTGCTAAATCATTTTAATTACTTTTAAGATAATTTATGTACTTATTATGTATGTATGTAACCACTTTAGTGTACAAAATAAAACAGAAACAATACAATGAAGATACAAGAAAAGTGAACAAAGGCGAACGTATCCCTTTAAAGGATCATTTCCAGCTAACCCTTGAGAGATTAAGAAAAGTGAAAGGTTATGCACTGAGTAGGCAAGTTTACAAGTTTCTTTAAGATAAGGCACACAAATAAGTCCTAATTATAAAAGTAAAAATAATACATTAAGGCCCGATTCGACCAAACTTTTATACCGGGGTAATCGCTTACTCTAAGATTAGTAATGTCAAAAAATGTCAGTTTTCTATGGCATTTTGACATTACTAATCTCAGAGTAAGCTTTACCCTCGTGTAAAAAGTTTGGTCGAATCGGGGCTAAAACATGTACATTGAAATGAACATGTATACATCAATATACATACGTAAAACTTATATAAACTACATTTATGTAAACGACAGTAAAGTTGATATAATATTTAGGGTCAAGCCAAAACTTCATCAATTAGTCTTTTAAGGAATCAGCTGATTGTGATTGCCTGAAGCCGGCCGGTAGCCGATTCCACAAACTGACAAATTGCCCAAAAAGGATTTTAAAATTGGATTTGGATATACTTTAAACACTTTAGTAAAGTTTTAAATATGATTTCTTAAGGCAGAACGCAAGTACAGTTAATATTAAATTGATACTTTGGCACCCGTTGCAAAAACAGTTTGAAATATAACACAATACGAATATGCTTTATTGATCACCACAAGACTGAATTTACTTATTTATAAATTTTATGCGTTTTTTTTAATATTAGGTATTTTTTATAATAGTATAATTTGGTGCTAATATTTATATCACAAACCTGTTGTTTTCTTGTTTTATATCCTGACATAAATGGTTTACTGTCAGTGTCTGTATTTATATTTATAGTAGTTATATTTCATCCATTATTACTTTTGTTTTAGTGTTATACTTATGTGGCAATTCGTTGTCAATTATCATTTCTCATTTGTTCAAAGATTAACTGAAAAAGATCCCTCAAAGACAAAGATGATTCCCAAAAGGCGTTAGTTAATTTACTTTTGTACATCCTACTATATTTTGTCCATGGTTTTAGTTGCAAATTGAATCCGAACCAGTTTATCTAATTGCAATGGATTAACATAAACTTGTCACTTCGCTCTTAGTAAGCACATGATGATATTACAAAAAAGGTACAGTCGGTAATACATACCATAACATCACGCCTTCATTCCCAGAGTGGGGTAGGCAAAGCTACAGAATACCAGCAACTCTAAACTTGTTGATAATTCTGTAACCACAATTTGCACAGCCAGGCTTAGATGTTTACCAGCATATTAGTGATAGGTTGCAAGCCCATCGCCTAACAATAGGTACTATGTACAAGCCTTTATTCTCTTAGTCGCCTCTTATGACATCCACGGGAAGACATGGAGTGGCACTATTCTAACCCGGCAACCACAAGGGCAAAACCCATAAAACTAATTACGCAGTTATTGAACGCTATGTTTAGAACGGGTCTACCTTATTTCCTATAAAGTTCAAAATGCATAACGGGTCGTAAGAAATAATGATCATAATTTATCTTCGATTTATTTCTAAAACGGTGAACTTTTCAGGATAATTTTAAAATAAACCTAACCTAACCTAATGGCCTTATAAAAAATCCTGAAGAATTTACGGTTTCAGAAATAAATCCATTATAGATAATGATTATTATTCTATTATGACCCATTATCCGTTTTGGGCTTTACATTTATGGAACGATCCTGTTAAAAACATTCGCACGTGAAAACTTCACAAGATCCTCAAATTAACTGCATGCCATAAAACAAAATTAACAAATTATATAATCAACCAGCTATATTTTTAAACCCAGGCGGTCAGTGTGACATGATGTCTTTATAAATTCGTTTTGTTATTGATTTGGGCGTCGGCCAAGAAATCTCGCTAATCTGGGACTGTGATCAGTAAAGTTGTGGACTTTAGCTGGTATGCAAAAATGGAAATGTTGGTATTCAAAAGACGTCTTGTAGCTTCTTGGGCCAAAAGGATAAGCCTCGCCTTCATACAAGACAATGTTGCCAGCCTCCTGGGCACCATTAGCAGCGACAGTGAACGTCACGCCTTCATTCCCAGAGTGGGTAGGCAGAGCTACAGAACACCAACAACTCTAAACTTGTTGATAATTCTGTAACTTGCACAATCAAGCTAAGAAGTTTACTAGTGTATTAGTGACAGGTTGCAAACCCATCGCCTAACAGTACTATTAACTCTTATTCCCTTAGTCACCTCTTACGACATCCACGGGAAGACATGGAGTGGCGCTATTCCAAACCGGCAACCACATGGGGTGATTTAAAAGATAAAATAATGTTTATTCAGTAAGAAGGCCGAACGGGCACTTTACACGTAGACAATCTTGGTAGACCCGCTTCCCAAGAGGTGACCACTGGCACTGGTGAGAAGAAAAGGCCGCAAGAAACTTAACAGTCAGGTTTTGATATACAGTTACTAGAACACTAACTCTGTTAAGATTTTTTGTTTAAGGCAACGTACCCAAGTCTAGTTTAGTTCTGTATGTAAACTCGATAACTTTAAGTTTGATGATTGTATTGAGTTTCCGTCCCACAACTCCAACTCCGTGGAACTGCGGCTTATACGGGATGTTATTTAACAACAAAGTTTTCGTTTATCTGTCTCAATGCTTGGGATCGCTTGAATCACGACCAATGTTTTATACTCGTAGACAGTAGGTATTATTTCACCGAACTTTCTTTAACTTATTGTTTTTAGAAAATCTTTAGCGTCGTACAAGTATGTTAGGTTGTGTAAGACTTCTGACTACAACAAAAGTTAAACTCCGGCCCTTGGAAATGCCTGTGCTGTCAACAAAAGGAAAATTCTACATTCTGGTATATTCTATGAGTGACGAAAAACGTTTATAGTGACAGTTATATTTATAATAATTATAGTCTAGCAAATAGTTATTCTAGTTGTAGGTACTAGGTGTAATTTATGTTTAGAACTGTTTGGGAAATAGAGGGGAAAGCCTTTGTCCATCTTAAATGAATATTGTTTGTCTTAATTGGAAGCCATTTGTCATGAGTAATATTCTTGGTTTATGTTTAATACAGACATCCAAAACATATTATAATAAAGTGGTGAATTCATGATTTATCTGCAAAAAAGTGATTTTAAAATTCGATCTTATAAAATTAACTCTGGATACGCCGTAAGTTTTTGAATATGTAACTTTGACTTTCTGCAAACATTGTTTACCCTAAACAAGATTAATGTGATTTTCGAGATGATATTTAAGCTGTATGTAAATGAAATATCATTTGGCTCATTATCATTTTTCATCTTTACGTAGCTTTCTCATTTATACTTTAATACGTTTTTTAATCATTAAAAGGTATTTTTCCTTTGGAGTACTTCTCTTCATGAATACTAAAACAACGTAAAGTTCGTTGATCTTCAAATTAAGTTCCGTATTCAAAAATACGCCTGCTCATTAAGTACGAATAAAGTGATTTCAATTGTATATTCTAAATTTAATAAAAAATTAAATTACACTCGTAACAATGCATACATACATACATATCATCACACCTTCATTTCCAAAGTGGGGTAGGCAGAGCTACAGAAATACTAACAAATCTAAAAATACTTATTTATAATTATTATATAACCACATTTTGCACAATCGGGCCAAGAAGTTCACCAGTGTATTAGTGTCAGGGGGGTTATCATGAGCTAGCTTTGCAGTTCTGTTTACGCTCAGAGAAAAGGACAGAGCTATATAACCGCCACAGCTCTGTCCTTTACGCTGACCGTAAAATGAACTGCTAAGCTAGCTCATGATAACCCCCCAGGTTGCAAGCCCATCGCCTAACAGTTCTATACGCCGCTATTCCCTTACAGCTGGTTCCTATATTCAAGCCGCGGATAGATTAGGTTACTTCGAGGTAAAATTTGATATATTTTGTGTGTGGCAACTGTCAAATATTGACTCGCAGTAACCTAGTCTACCCGCAGTTTGAATATAGGAACCGGATATTAGTCGCCTTTTATGACATCCATGGGAAGACATGCAGTGGCACTATTGTAATCCAGCAACCACACAGGGCAAAACATATAAATATATTTAAATGCCTAAGGATATAAAAGCATACTATACTCGATAATGTTCATTTCTGCTCCGGTCAAATGCATTAAAATGATTGCTGTCGATTTTTGGACGACACGATGTTATTATTAATTTAACGACTTGTCCGTTACAATAGTAGTCAAGTCACTGGATTTATTTTAGCCAGACCTCTATTATAAATACCTTTTATTAATGCACATTAACTATGTTTGTTGTTTAATTTTCATGACAAAAAGGTTAGACGGATGTAAATAAAATTTAAATAAATAATAATAAATAAATATCACAGGACAATGTCACACAAATTGATCTAGTCCCAAACTAAGCTCTAGGCTTGTGCTATGGGTACTAGATAACGATAAACATACTTATATAGATAAATATATACTTAACTACATAGAAAACATTCAAGACTCGGGAACGAATATTCGTGCTCATCACACAAATATCTGCCCTTACCGGGATTTGAACCCAGGACAAAATAATTTTAATTTAACAAAGAGATATATTGTTTTTTGTTGAAGGACAGTTTAGGTACTTTTTATTCCTGAACACGGAGATTAACAACTTCAAGAGCCGGGCAAAAGCTAGCTATTGGCGTTTTGTTTAAACATGGGGTATAAATTTGGGTCTATTTTTTTAAACGGACGTGACAGAACCACGTGGAGCTAACCCCACGTGTTTCTATTTAGCCCACAAGAGAAAATACTCTTTTATCGAACAATTGTCCTCGCGTGTGATATCCATGGAGTTATTTCTTTAATAAGTCCATGGGAGTATCTATAATTAACTCGATATTGGCGAAATACACCATGGAGTGAAAGCCTTTAATTAGGATTATAAAATCTTTAAGCGTTTGCTAAGTTCTAGGAACAAATGGGATAGTAAAGCCCTATTCTGACAGACATTCCTTCTGACTCCTAATATTATAAACGTAAAAGCGTTTTACGTTTCTCCTTCGCGATCCAACAAATTTCTACATGCGTACGAAACGGACAAATGGTACTATGTATCCCGGTTAATTGGTAAATTCCTGTGGGAATAACAATAAAAACTTCTATGGGGATGGAGTCGTGGGCAAAAGTAAACAGCATCTCTAGTTTTGTGTAATATAATGAGACGCCTGTACTGTTGACGGGTAATGATTGCTCAAAAAATTTACCATGTAAGTGCACCTTTACGTCTCGTCCAAAACTCTAGTAGATTCACTCTATATTACCGTAGAAAAAAGCTATGATGTGGCAAATTTACTGAATACCACTGGCTCAGCTTTTTCCACTGTTGATTCATTAATCTTATATACGAAAGTGCTTAAGGAACACTACAAACGAAAAGTAAAGGTAGGTACTGGATTAAGGAGAAGTTTTTCAAAGAGTAAACTTTGATACCCTCTCCAGACTTTGTTATGATAAATTCGTGTTTGTTTAAAAGGAAATTAAATAATTCTGAATTTGCGTTTATTGCTTTAAATATCTAATTATAATTTAGATAAAACTAGATAACATAGATGGAACAAATTATTGTACACACGCAAGGCTATTTGCATAAAGCACACGTCAAATTTTCCTACTTCAAATAGGACACTAACGACAAACAAATCCAAATCAAAATAGCTGACAAATGGAGGGTGATATGCAGAAGCAAGTCAATTCAGAATAATTTTATAAATGGCAACCCACTATGCATGGATGATATTGTATTATTTTATGAATGACACACTTGCCTATACCACTGTTTAACCATATCCATTGAGCTTTATGCTGTGAAGCCTCGCCTAGCCAATAGTGGGTCAGCTATTATAAGGATTTGCCAATAAAATTATTTATGAAGTCACATCGTCGAAAGTGGAGAGTCGAGTTCACATGACAAATATAATAATGTGTGATTAGCTTAGGTTGAGGTTGTATCATTTTCGTGAGGCCCACTATACCACAGAGAGATTTTTCCGATGGGAAATTTGAATCTACCAGCAAGGAAATAAAGTTAAAATTAACTTTATGCTTGTTGAAATAAAGCAAGTTGCTTTGGTTCTTCTTATTTATTAACATCGGGTCTCACGAGTTTATACTATTAAAAGTGTGAAAAAAAAACTATCGAGAATGGCTTTAGGGTGAACGATTACAAACGTTATATTTAAAACGATAGTGAATTAAAAATATTTTCTGTTTAGATGCAAGACTTAAAAAAAAAACAGAATAATGTCATCAGTTAGCAGTGGTGTTTTTTATGGTTGGCCCACTGGTTACTTCCTTCGCTACATAACAGGGGGTTACGTTTTTTGCAATAAAACTCTGTTTGAACTTCAACTAATTTTAAACAAATGTATGAGTATCGAACACCTTGCATTCTTTGCTTGTCGCTAAGCTCGTTTTTATCGTTCTGCAAGGCTAGACAAGATGCATAATGCTAACGCAAACGATTTTCGAAAACGCTCAAAATTTATGGATTTGACATAAGCGTTTGACGACTTTGTTTGGCAGCTTTCGTCAATCCTATACATTTTCGATAGCGATAATATTCTCGCAATGTATCTTGTATAGGGCCACTGACTAGCAAAAGATATCCAAGCGGTACACAAGTTGCAGAAAATTTTGCAAGTAGGGTACTCCTACTAGTTCAAAGGAACTAGTGGCATTTTTACGAAAAAAACATTTTTTAAGGGTTTCATACAAGAGACAATGGTTCAATTAGGAGAAGAAAAAAAATGAAGAAGGCTTATTTAGTACTTTTAGACTTAATTTTAGTCTTGAGAATGCCAAATTTTTTCGGATTGTTGAAAACTTTGATTTAAACATTTTGAAAAGTTAATGACAGAAATAAGAAAATAGACTTATGATAGAAATACAATGCAAATATTATTCAGGAAAAGTCCCGATATGTATGTAGGACAAGGATTAATTTTGCTTCGAAGAAAAATCCCACTAGTTGCATTAAAATGGGATTATACCACCACTTGTGACAATGTTTTTTGTTCGCAGAGCCGCCACGGACGTCGCCGCAGCAAGACGGGGGCTTGGCAGGGACGGCGAGGTCTTCCGTCAGCCCGCCAGATCCATCGCCCACCTTTCCTACGGTAAAAAAATGTTTTCAGAAAGTATTATCAACCAAAAGGTGAAGAGTGGCAAGGTTGAACTTCAGTGAAAGTTCGGTTTGTAGATGCTGTAACGTAGATGTTGTAGATGATGAAGTAACAAGTATGGTGCTTACACCGTACTTGTCGTTTGATTTTAACCCAGAAATCCGAGGTCTGATTTCTTCACTTCCCGACAAGCATAGCAAAATTAGTATTCAGATTATTTTTACACCAGAGGCAATGGTCTCTAATTTCCTCTGACGATCCCAGAGATAATAATGTTAAAAGGCAATGGTTTATTTCAAACTTCGTCTGTCCAAAGCTTTTTGACATTGAGCCGGATTACTCGAGACAATACATTTTCCTCTTACTTTTTTATCCTAATCTGGTTCTAAACATACGCCATCTTTTTGAAATGTGACATCTCTTTAGGGAAATTTGTTTTTCTTAAGTGTTGCTGGAGGGAAAGGGCATGCTCATCTTATCTTTTATTCTTATTGGGCCCCAAGGCATGTCAACGACAACAGATACAGTTAAGAAAGGTTAGATATTAAGTTTCTCCAGATAAGGACAAGTCATACAAATTCCACTTGACTTTTTTTCATATTATGCTGCGTACATAAAAAATAATTTCTTGCGTTTGCAGTTTTTTTAATTCTTATTAATACAGCCTAGGCCAAAAGAGCACCTATACGTTTTTCATATAAAAGTCAAACTTTAAATGGTGCATATATCTTTTATTAGAAAGTATTATATCTATCAGAAAAAAATAGTCATTATAGTATTTTTTGACTTTAAGGGAAATTCCGAGGAAAAAAACAATTAATAATTTTATTGTTAAATTCGAGTTTTACTAGTTTTAGTTGTCATACGCAAATAGCTACTTTGAAAAGATATCTATTATGCATATGTTTAAACACATTTTCCGTCTTTATATATTTTTAATTGAAAACTTATACTTTATGTAAATTACAAAGGAAAACGTGGGGTGCTGAACAACTTCGGCCAAGGTTGTGATAATTCAGTACCAAAGATATCATACTTATCTATTAAATTTTTTGAAATATAAGAGATTAGCATAGACTCCATGTCTTACCGTGGATGTCGTTAGAGGCGACTAAGGGAATAAAGGCGATGGGCTTGCAACCTGTCACTAATACACTTGTAAACATCTTAGCCTGATTGTGCAAAATGTGGTTACAGAATTGTAAAAAAGTCTTTTTAGAGTTGTTGAATGAAGGCGTGATGTTATGTATATATGTAGCATAGATGCATTTCATCATTGATCTTAGTTTTCAGGGCTGGCTACGTATTTGGAATCTTGATAAAAGAACAATTTCTACGGCCCTGAAAACCAACTTTTCATCAGATGGCAAGTGAACTTTATTGCTTCTTTGTGCCATAAAACATAGTAACTCAGGAAATCTTGCGCTCGTAAATGTTTACGGGCCTCACGCCACTAACAACTCCTCTTACTTTGTTTTTGAACCACACTTAATGCTATGTCTTTTTACTCTCAAGTGGAGCTTCATATACATACATACATAACATCACGCCTTCATTCCCAGAGTGGGGTAGGCAGAGCTACAGAAATAGTTCCCAACAACTTTAAAAAGAGTTGTTTATAACTCTGTAACCACATTTTGCACAATCAGGCCAAGGTGTATTACGTAGTGACAGGTTGCAAGCCCACCGCTTAACAGTACTAGAAGCCCTTATTCCCTTAGTCGCGTCTTAGTCTTACGACATTCACGGGAAGTCATGGAGTGGCACTATTCTAACCCGGTAACCACACGGGCGAAGCTTCATAACGTTCACAATAAATTATGATCAAGGAAATTAAATCAAAGTAGTTGAGGCCAAAGCGATTTGGATGTTCGTTTGTGTTCCCAATGCCATTAAAAAGTCTGGAGCGAAGGTGGTTAGAGCTCTTAAAGCCTGATAAGCTCCAGTTAGTGAAAGAAATAGACCTGTAGGTCATATATCTTAGTCCCTTGTACTGTTTAGATCTTCGCAGGTTTTGACATCTCATCTATTATAAGGTTGTAGTCTGTGATGTGTTTTATCATTTATTGTCAGTTAAGCAGCTTTACTTCACTAACGTAAGTTTTTTTAATGCAGATACGGGGCGTAGAGATTGGGATCGTGGTAATGGTGTTACTCGTGTGGGTGGGAGCCATCGCATTGTTCTTCAACCGCTGGGGCAAAATACGGATGCTTTTGCCCTACCAGCCGGACTACAAGCAAGAACAATTGAAGGTACATCTTTCAGTATAGCTTTTGGTAAATTTTCAATGCTTTTCAAGAGTTTAGTATGACTTCAAAGATATCTAACAAATTTTGTACCTTTATCATCATTATTTCTGCCGAAAAAAAGCTGGATATGGTTCTCTGCCTTTTCGCCGACAAATCTTCGACAAATGCATAGTTTCGCAACCTAGTCATTTGCCAACCCGCTTTTTTCCTGTAACTACAAATATTTCAGGATTTTTATAAAACTAACCTTACCTAACCTATAGGGTTCTATACGATGGTCCTGAAATAAATCCAGAATTTACGCGGGTTGTCAAATGATATGTTTGTAAAATGAATCATTTGTGAAACATTAGTTATGAAATGATAGGATCCCGCTGGATTCATGTCATGTCTATGTTTTTGACTGTAAGAGTACACGTTATAATTGCATATTGGTTAAAATTCCCAATTTTCATCTGAACGTAATTTCTCACATAGGTACAGTCAGCATCAGAAGTAGCTAAGCAGAACACATGCTCAAAATTATCTAGTCACGACGCATTCTCTTGGTAATTGCAGATCATTTTTAGCTCTTCGGTTGCGTAGCTACTTCTGCTGCTGACTGCACTGTCGGCATCAGATATATCGGAGCGAATAAGGTGTTGTCTATTGTCAAGGTGTTAGAGTGCATGTTCAGATATTTTTGAGCACCCTGAGGAATAAAGATATATTATGATGATGACTGTTCTTATTATGTAAACTCGTTACAATTCAATTGAGAATGAATTATAAATAGACCCCGTACATTTGGTGCCGTTGACACAAAATCGACGTCACGGTGCATATAGGCTGATTCAAATTAGTTTTATCGTAATCATTTATAAATAACGTACATGTCAGTTTCTTATTTAATCAATATCGAGATTAAAAATAAGATATACAAAATGTCCAATTGATTTTTACCGCCAAAGCCGGCAAATCACGTCATCGGATTGTCGTGCCGGATCGCCGAGCCCTCAGCACGCTCCATACCTACATTTTGTATCGATGCGGTTGCGGCATATGACGTCGTTGACTTCGGGGGCACGTAAAGTTGCAGCCGACCGTGGCGTTCAAAAGGTTAATTAATTTTTGACCGTGAATATTTATATGTATGTAATTTTATTTACGTGCATATTTTTACATTCATAGGTTTTAGAAAATTAAATATGAATTTGGTAACTGTAACGGTAGTGTTATAATTTTATAAAACCACCTGCTGTATGTGAAATTACGTCACTTTTACGTCAGCGGCACCAAACGTGCTGGGTCTGATTATAAAATATCTTTAAAAGGGAATTCGGTCAATTGAATATTCGGAAAAACTTACAAATGTTAAGGGTGTTCCGGTTTTTTAATTTATGCAATTACCCTAATCAATTTAATTTTAAATGCCTAAAAAGTTTTGTATAGCATAATTTTGCTTTAAATCAAGTTGTGATACTATAATTTTGTTTTGAATAGCGAAATCATCCAAACGTATTTTTAATTATCGTCATAGAATTAAAAGGATTTCAAAAGGGGCTTTATGATGTTTAAAACTAACTTCTGAATAAGACTGAGAATTGAATTAATTGAATTGATTAAATTAAGTATTTGCTCTAAATATTTTGATTACTTAATTAATCAACAGTCCAAAGCTGATTAATTGGTTTGAATTTTCTTTTGATGCAAGAACTGACCTTTTGTTAATAGGTAACTATTAAACTTTTAATTTGCTACGAGATTGCACATTCCACGTAGAAATGTTTATTCACATAGCTACAGTAGACCTTATAAGCTGCCCACTTTTGTAGCTTTAAATTTTTTCACAGAAAATATGTTAAGAAACAGTTCAAACATGACGTTACAGTGCGATTAAAGGAAATCCGAAAATGTTTCTCATACTTAAAATTTTATATCGTAATGTTCACTCTTCATAAAAATATTTCTTATACCATTTTACATCATAATGATCACTCTTCATAATCAATATTAATAATACACCTGTTTATTTTTAGGATTTTAAAAATATCCAAATGGTAAATAAGGTTAGGTTAGGTTTGGTTGGTTTTATAAACGTCTTGAAATCAGAAGGGTTTCATTAAAAATCACTTTAGGAGTCGCGATGATTATAAATAACAAATTATGAACATTAAAAGTATGAGAAAAAAAATTATGAAGAGTGATTATTATGAATACAAATCGGTAGTAAAACCAAAAATAGGAATAAGAATTTTATGTGAGCCAATAAGGACCCATGACGTTGAAGTGAAAAAGCACTTAAGTGTGCAGCTACTTTTAAGCACACGTGTGCTAACTCAGGGCACGTCTAGAGATTCGATAACGATCAATAAGATGTCGATATAAATGATTATTTATAAAAAATCTCTGCGACTCTTAATAAAAGATGAATAAATCACTTGTAGACTACCCCGTTGACCATATTGGACGTTAAGAGAACTTTTAGTAGGTTTTGTTTTTCATATAGATAACAATCGAAGGACAAACATGATAAAGACACTGATAACTAAACATAACTAACTTTAAAAACATTTCAAAATAAAATTAATAATTTACTGTTTTTATTTAAAAAACTAAAGAGAATAAATAATATTTCCGATGTTGACAGTAATATCGATATATTTTCTATCGCATAAATATTTTGCTACGTCACTTTATTATTCGTGCCTCGAGTTAGAAGTGTGCTTATAAAGTCAACCCTACTGTTACTTATACATAGTAAAGCTTTAGAGAGTCGTTTAAAATAGCTTTGCTAACCTCTGACCTACAAAACTGTAGAATGTCAAACAAAGAATAAAAATATGCTGCTCAATATTGTGAATTCTCTATCGGTTTCCCCTTTTGTAGTATAATAATGTCTCATTCTATTTGATTTCTAGTAAGTAAGGTAATTAAGGACGTAGGAATAGATCGATCCACACTTTTTATTAATACCTACGCATAAAGATAACAAATCCAGTAATTGTTATTTCTTTCCCGAAAAATGACATTTGATTTTGGACACGGTAACAAAAGTGACGTAACTTTCGTTACCGTGTGTCCAAAATCAAATAATAATTCATCAAATAATAAATGTAATTGTTTTAAATCGTCTTGAACAAATTTTTTTCCATTGTCAACTGGTCAATCCCATGGCAGAGAGTAACGTAAGTTATATTGCAAAATGGAAGAATTAATTTATCTCTATCGTGTTTAAATTTAAATCTAGAAAGATGTGAGCATCAAAAGTAAAAAGAACATAGGTACATTGAAATATTAACTTTCCTTATATTATCGTGGAATTACCCAGTTGAGTTTGTTGTTTATATAACAAAAGGAAACAAAAAAAATGCTTAATTCAATTTAAAAAATGCTTCTGTAGCAGTTTTTGGGCATTATTCAAAGATACTAAGTTTTGCTTTAATTTCATTATATTTTTAGTGATGCTAATGACATAAATTGTTCATTACCTCAGCTGTAGTTAACGAAATAAGTAATATAAAGCACATGAATTAATTTAACAGGTAATACGGTATTCATCTCAAAACACAACAGCGCTGTAGGATTACAAATGGTGTGTTTCAAATATAACCGATTCTAATAAACCTTTTTTCAGGTCAAACGTAGTTCCTTTTATTCTTTCAAAGTAAAGAAAACGATTTAGTTAATAATTAAGTAGATGACTAGACGTAGCTGGATACTAGAGAATTGTATAATTAATGCTTCTGTAAGCTAATGTAGGTTAAACTAGAACTCTATTAGCGTTTAAGCCCTTTTTATTGAACAATACTTATTATTTTCTAGTTGTTGAAATACTGGCCTTTGTAGAAAATGCCATTTTCGAAAAAAAAATGTTAAGCCGCGTATTTATTAGCCTAAATACCACATTCGCAGGAGGTATGCTCCGACAAGGTGACATCATAATAATTAATAGCTCACCATTATTCAAGATTCTGACCATTCATATTTAAAATGTGAATCAAATGACGGAAAAATTTAACCGTTGACTAAAGAACCTTTTAAATTTATTGGAGAATGAATTTTATTCAGTTAAATATTTGCTGACTAATGTCAAGTTGTAGGATTCTCTTAATTGACTTGATTTAGTATTAGTAGAGTTCTATAGGTTTATGTTACTTGACAAATTTAATATTTTTTTTATGTTATGACTGCTATTTTTATTTTATTTTTATTATTGGACCTATTTTGACAAACACCGATCAATCCATGTTAATTTTGATGTAATTGTTTTAAATAATAATCTAAAACTAAACTAAACCGCGAAGAACGCGATTGGGTCATACACACTCTTAAAAACAAAAGTTGTCTCTCCTGTGGTCTAGTTAAAAGCTTGTGTGGATATAAGTTATGTTTTTATATGATAGCTCTAAACCAGTCCTGACGGCGTTTTTGCGGGTATGGGCTTAGCCAGAAAATTAAGCCTTAAAAAAATTAAGCCTTTCGGTGTGTCCACAGGAAGGACGGTAACCTAAATCTGTGTATGGCCCGATTATCGAAAAATCATGGTAAATTGGTTCGTTTGGTTTTGTTAACACCTTTTCCAAATTCAATTGACACAGAGTTTAGCTCTTAGCATGTCACATCGCGCGCTTAAAACCATAATATCTCAAGTACCGCGTAGCTGCAAGTAAAGCTCAAGTTGGCTTGTATGTACCAAATATAAGATGCCTTGTGCACGCTTACTAATAATCGTTGAATAACGGTGGTATAGCTATCCATTATTTTGTCCTTATCTGTCATTGTGACATTTGAATTTGACAGATAAGGATAAAACATTGTATAGCAATACCACCGTTATTCAACGATTATTAGTAAGTGGGTAATTGTTTAACCGCAATAGAACCCTGTAATAATAGTGGACATACTCGTACGATCTTGGAAACGATATTACATAATAATAAAAAAGATTTGTTAGGACATGGTTCAACAGCTCAGCTATTAAAGTTTTACAGCTGAGCATTTTGGTATTGCTAGTAAGTTGCAGAAAACTTATGCGTAAAATTATCAGTTATGACGTTTCTGCATAAAGGAAAGTGGATTTACATTGATCCAGGGCTTTTTTTTTACTGGGTGTAATCGTATTGCCTTTGACATCGTATTGTTTTCAACTCGACCGCCATTACTGACAAGTAAATAAGAGCTGTCGTAACGTTGGCAATACGATAACGTCACGTCAAAAGCACCATGGTTAAACTAAGAAAGTTAGAGGCGATACTATTGATACGAAGGTAACAGATGCGGTGGGAATTGATTAAAATACCATTTAAAAGGAGAGTTTATTTTATGTCACCGATTCCCAGCACTCTAGAATGGTAAACTTGATCAGTGTAAATCCTACTAAAGTGGCTTGTTACTGGATGGATTACTAAATAATTATTTAGATACGTGGCTTAATCATTTGATTGTTAAATGTATTCACTATTCATTTAAAGATGTTGGTGGTATTTAGGAAATAAATTTGCGTTTCTTCGTGGACTTTGTCGCTTTGTGACGTAATAAACGCCACATACTTCATTTGAGTGATTGGCCATAGAAAAGATAGAGAGCATTATAGTTATCGAAAATGTATAGGACTGACGTATATGCCTGATGATCACATCGACAGTTTTCAAAAATCGTGTACGTTAGCGTTAAGCATTTTGCCTAAGGCCAGTGATTTGTCTTTGCAACGGGGTTCTGTGGTAAGAAGACAATAAATGTCCTTGAATGTACGTCCTTGCAAACATGTTTATAAATGTTCCATTGATATAATTTAGGTGAAAATGTAATAAAAATAACATATGAAACGCAATACCCTAAGTTTTGACCCGTTTAAGATTTTTTATAGAACCAAAACTTGTTAAAATTTTAAAATTTCTTGGATTGCTTTTTTCGGCATCCTCATTTAATTTAATTCTTTCTAAGGTTCGGAACAACAGCTGTGACGTCATTCCTGTCGCCGATTTTGAATAGTGTTTTTGCAGGGGGTCTGCGGTATGAATTTTTAAAGCTTCACATGTTCTGAAAAAAATAAATTAAAATTTCGCGTATACAGTTATCCTTCTCTTCTCTTTCTTGCCAGAGAACGTAAGAATTATTGTGCATGTTTCCTATTGTTGCCGATCTGATCCTAACTAATTTTATTTATACTGTAATTCTATGGAACTTGCTAACTATTAAACAAACAATATATTGAAATTGACATCTAATGTCAATTTTAGTATGGCAGTTTGTTTACATAGTTAGCAAGTTCCATAGAATGACCCTTTATAGGCCAGTATTCTTTGACAATGCGTAATCTTAATAGAAGGCTATTAGCAGTTACAGCGATTGTAATACAATTATTAACTGACATAAAAATAAAATCACTTTAATCACCAACTTAACCCACCATAATACAATCGACGTTTCTGCTGGTATTTTGACACAGAATAAACTTTATGGTAATTATGGTTTATTTATTTAAAAGGTGCCAGGGAGCAGCGCACTAGCTGCGGCGGCGGCGGGAGGGGCGTGTGCGCATTCTGCACCATCAGCGTGTTCGGTAACTATTTCATCTACAACATCCAGTTGTGTTTATATGGGAGTAAATTAAACTTCATCTTGGATTTCAAGTATCGTTTTACTTGAATTTTCATTAAAATTAACAGTTTTTATCATAAAATCATGTGTTGTTAAAATATTGAATTTGTTATTATCATCTCATCAGGTAAGAGCACCTTGAATTGTTTGATTACTCAGTGTTATGAGACTTTCTGAATCATAGACAGTTTCATGTTAAAGTGGCAATCCTAAATATGCTCCAGAAATTGTTTCTGTCACTTTAATTATATTTCAAATAATTTTAAGTCCAATTGCACTGATCACGTAATTATCAAGCACATAGTTTACCTATGTATTTATTTAGAAAAAAATAGTTGTAGATTGGTTAAATATGTCACAACTCACCTAAACTTTAAAGTATTGAAAACTATCAAGATACAAATCTCACCCATTCTTAGGAACAGATCAATACACTGTCCTCCTATGTCAATGAACATTATCTCAGATTTAATTGCCAAAGTAGATTCAATCCTCTCCTCTTAGTAATGAGGTTGTGATTGCTACAGGAGTTTCATTAGAGATACTGCTATTTGGCATAGCAGGTCAGAATAGTTCTTGCTCACTGATCTGCCTGCTTTTGATCCGCTCCCATTTAGAGAGATTTGCTTCGCTTGCAATTCGTATTTAAATTTTATGTAATATTCGATCTTTATTAACCTACTTAACTGTAAATTTAAGCTTTTATAAAGTATTATGTTAAGTCAACGTTTAACTTATGCTACTGCTAGATAAGTTATGTTTCCCTTAATATTTCATAGGTTTGTAGTAATCTATGTCACGGACATGTTAATTCCATTAGAACACAATGCGCTTCTTTTGGAACAAATAATTTTTAGCAGTATTTTTAGCATAGTTTAGTCGACCAAGATATTCCTTTACCACTTATGGACTTTAATTTATATTGTCGAATAGTGATGGGGATCTTTTTTGGTCTGTATGTATACCCCGGATTTTTGTCGCAATGACGTCACAATAGGGTAGCTTGGGGAGTAGGACCGGTGTTAATTAATATGGTGACCTAGTCTATTGGTGTTCTACGGAATTAAAAAAATATAATCAGGCATTCACAATATTTTATATCTTAGGTCAAAACTTAATTAGGTCGTATAGGTTAAAGCTGATAAATTGATAAAGATAATTCTAATATGTTTAATTATGTTCCACTGTTCCTTTTATTCAATGTTACAGTGTTAAGTAATACAAATAACTGCCGGATTTAACCGAATAAATTGTAATAACTAGACATTCACGATAATAATTACCTAGTCAATTGATTAACGTTATCTTTCAGTGTATTACTGAAATCCATATATTTGTACATTAAACTGGCTGATTTTTTGTTCGTACAAGTTTATGTTAATCAATTGACTAGGCAATTTTTGTCGTCAATGCCTAGTTATTAAAATTTATGCGGATAAAACCGTAATTTTTCGTATTAATTAACACTGTTTCATTTGCTCCCCAAACTACCCTCTTGTGACGTCATTGCGACAAAGGTCCGGGGTGTAGTGATAAGTATAATGAATCAACAACAATTTCCCTGAAGAAGCGAATGCTTTTAAAATATCATAAAAAAACAGCATTTGTTGGAAGCAAGTAAGTCCTTAGATACTAAGTTTGCAAGTAGAAGTACCTTGTCGCTTTAACGACTTTGTTAGATTAGTGCAGCAGTTCAAGCATGACGTTAAAGTGACAAAGCACTGAAAGTACCAGCAAGCTTCTTATAAGATATTTTGCATCATATTGTTAGTCTTAGGGACTATTTTTCCAATCCTCGATTAAAGTAGCTGGCAGGTAGAGTTATCATCGAGATAAGTTTTATCTGAAAGATACGGTACGGTTGTCTCGAAATTAAAAATCGGTCCCTAAGCTTGTTACATTTTTATGTTCTCGTTATTTTCTGAAATTCGGCGTATTGAATCAAAATGCGACGTAATGTGTTTTGAGCTCCAAGATTTAGTCAAGACCGTACATCAATGAAAGCTTAATAAAATCAATACTCAGACATATCATTTTTCTTTTGAAATAATTATGTTCTTTAAAAATAAATAACTACTTACTTTTATTTATTTATTAATAACGTGTGCCTAAGTATCATCAATAAAAAAGTAATCACTACTTCCTATTTTATACTTAATTTTAAGAGGATTGTGAAGCGATACTTAAATCGCGTAGCTGTCAAAAATAATCCAAACAAATTTAGCTCCGGGCGATTACGATTCTCACCCCTAAATCTAATCCGATTTCCACAATTTTTAAATATGTTGTAGATATTCTGAAAAACTAGGGCTGTAAGTTTCCGCTTTAGTTTTTTTTTTCTTTCAAATAAATATTTCCTCGGAAAAGAAAATGTACAGACTTTTTCGTAGTATCTACAACATATTCAAAAATCGAAAAAATCGGACAATGTTTAAGGGGAAAAAAACGTTATCGCAATTTGTAATGTTTTTTTTTCTTCACAGTTTAAGTGTAATTGTAATCAAAGATCAAAAAATCTCAACACAAATATCACAACGTTCGTCATTCTAACCGCAAAGCAACAGACACTATGATTGCACTAAAGTAAAACTATATAGCGTGAGTCGTACCGCAATGCAGCTAGCACCAAGGCCATGGTTGTCCTGTGCTTCAGCCAAGCCATAAATTAGTCTTACGATGTTGCAAAGAATAATTAAAGCTGGCTTTGAAATTGACTTGCTTTTTCTTGGGGTTTTGTGGAAAAATATCGTTGGTCAGCAAGAACTTTATTTTTAAAAATATTGTGTGTTTCAAAGTAAAACGTCTCTTTGCGACACGTTTGCCTAGTTGGGAGTGACCCTGCCTCCGAAGCCAGCGATCCTGGGTTCAAATCCCGGTAAGGACAGATATTTGTGTGATGAGTGCGAATATCTTTTTCTGAGACTGATATTTTCTATGTATTTGAAGTATGTATTTCTCTATATAAGTGTGTTTATCGTTGTCTAGTACCCATAGTACAAGCCTAGAGCTTAGTTTTGGACTAGGTCAATTTGTGTGACATTGTCCCGTGATATTTATTTATTATTTAATTTCTTAATTTTAACCGACTGCATCAGAAGGAGGATTATTTGTGGTCTTAATAAGGCAACCATAACGTTAGTTTTTTTTTGTTGATGAAGTTAGTTTTATTAGCAGGTCCTATTTAATGTTGTATAAATCTAAGAATAAAATAAAATGGACACACTTCAATTTATGAATCGTTCGTAAATAATATTAAAACCATTGTACAGTCGACTTCAAAGAGATGTACCCACTTTTGCACCTTATTACAATGCAATGAGGTGAAAAAGAGAATACATCTCTTTTTAAACTACTGAACCTATGTTACGGCACAAAACAGAGCATACTCTGACAAAATAATCCTTAGTCTTCGTAAACCGTGAAAACCATTTTTGTACCTGTACACCTACTTTTTCTTTTTACCTTTACACGCAAAATACAAAAAAATCGTTTTATAAACATAATAAAAATCTCCCTAATACTACTTCGTGTAATGGTTGTTGCCTTTATTACGGAGTTAAATTTACCATTAAGGACATAAGCCTGTGAGCTAAATGGATACTTAACTTAATGTCGTTAAGATAAGTTTTAGCGTACCGTAATAAATATAAAACAAATCTGTCCGACTCATTATTTATTTTATGTTTCCATGACGCGTTTGTCTTTAAACAACGGGTAATACTAAACGTGACAGGTTTCGGGAATAAGAATTAGGAAAAAAGGACGGAATGAAAAGTATTACCTGTCAAAAGTATTTCATGGCATGACAAAATAAACTAGGGTTCCGTGGCTGAAACTGTAAAACATTATCTTGGTGTTCTTTCGCCTTTTTTAAAACAATTTAGCTGTCTAACTTTTACAGACATATCTAGTTTTTAATTATGTTTTCAAGAGATTCAGATTAACAATTGGCCAATTGAGCATAGAGCAATTGATTAGCATAGAGGCATTCCATCTTAGTCCTCAGGGTTGGCAACGCATTTGAGGTCTTGGGATTATAGTCTTGAGAATTCAAATGTCTATGGGTCTCAGATTCCACTTACCATCAGGTGGCCTGAGTGCTCGTGTGCCTTCTCCTTAACATAAAAAAAAAACTTACTATCGATACACGGTGCTCGTTTCACTTTAAAAAAAAATATGTAAGCTGTTTAACTAAGCTAACTAATTTTTAGGATTCCGTAGTCATACTAGGAACCCTAAAAAAAAAAAAATGTAAAATCTATTATTTATTATCTGTTAATCAGACCTCTTCTCAATATTCTTTTTGCATGAAATGGAAGGTTTTTAGCCTAAACGTAAACACATTTTACTATTCATAACAACGGAAACCTGTAATAAGCCAAATTAAATTTTAACTAGGCTGATGAGTTGTAATGCGGTTAAACATAAAGCATTCCATTCATTATGCAGCCTTGCGCACGCGCACTAGTTGCATTGCAGCTGTAAAAGTATACGCGATACAAACCCAACTTTTATTTTCTGCTCTATTCTCCTGCAGCTCGGTTTTAAAGAGGATACTTCCGAGGAAGACCCAGTGTGGGGCAAATATTTGAACACATTAATAAACTCCTGAACGCCCAGACCAAAAATTGTTCATATCTTGGAAACCGCAACAGATATAGGTGTCATATTTTAAAAGGTACTTTAATAAGGCAGATGACCGAAAATATTTTGTTCTTGTATTAGTAATTTGACCCTCAGGAGGTTATGACTTTTTAAAGGTAGTTTTTAATTGATGTGACATCTCATCGCTTGTTCAACGGGTTATAGTATAGGTGACAAATGTTGTTTCTCTTCTTATCTTGCTGGCATAATTATCCCGTTGGTGACAGAATCCCCGCTATACCTAACGTAGACCCACCGTGTCGGGACTCATTAGTTTGAACTTGGTAAGCAGATAATGACTTGGCAAAAAAAAAACAGTCAGGGACAAAAGCTCATTCCAAACTTGAAATTTTTGAGAGAAATTTATTAGAAGTACATTAATTTCTAAAAGCGTTGTTATAAAATCTAATGATTAGTGAGTAGGTAGTCAAGAAAATTATTCCTCCGAATGTTCTTATGAAATGAGTATGGAAATGGCAGAAGAAGAATGAAAGTAGGATTAATGCTAATGAAATGAGAGCTCTGAGAAGTAAATGTGGAGTTAAGATGATTGATAGTAAGAAATAGCGGGATCCGAGAACGATATGGATGGAAAGAAGATGTAGTGATGAAGATCAAGAAAGGTATGCTATGATGGTTTAGTCATTTAGAAAGGATGGATGAAAGAAGAGTTACGAAAGCGCTAGTGAAAGTGGTTGAACTGTCGGTAGGGGATGCCCTAGACGCACATACAGTGATCAGATTCTCGATGTACTGAATAAAGGCCAAATCAGCAGCACCCGTAATTGACGTACGTGCATGAAGAGATTGATGAATGAAGAGAAAGCCAGAGCTGTATGTTTAAACCAGGGCACCTTGCGTTCCATAGTCTCTGCCTACCCCATTGGAGGCGTGAAGGTGTATGTACTCGTATGTGTTCTAATTGCCATAAATTTTAAATCATGGAAATACCAAATTCTCTGTCTATTGTATAAACGTATAACTTTCATGCAACTAATAAACAAGTTTACTGGAGCATACGAACACTAATTACCGTGTTGTTGGCAAAAACTAGTTAGGTCTAACTTTTGACGCAACACATTTGCTACGTGGAGCGTTAGCACGGAGAATTTGAGAAAACAACCGAACTTTGATGCCAACGAGATTAGAATATTAATTTAAGTAGTTTAATCTGGTTGATTAAATAAAGTTCAGTTTAATTTAAGGGATATAAATGTTGCCAAATCAAAAACTTTCTTGGGTAAACCACCAATATCTGTGGCTCTAGTGAAAACGGATACAAGTCGACTTAGCTCTTAATAAGAAAGGGTAAACGTCATGTACTGATTATACTAGACTTATACCGTTTTTTGACCTTGATGATGAAAAGCATAGATAAAACAACAGAATACATGGTCATTTTTTATTTGGACCCCTTAGGGAGAGTGAAACTACATAATGCAAGCAAAATAATCCATAGTTTGAATTGTCGTATCTTAGTCATTATAAATATCTCGTCTAAAGTATAATATAGTCGTTTTTTTTTCATACACGTTCGTTTCAAAACCCATCGTTTATGAATTGAACTGCAAAAATAAACTGCACAGTCTGAAATTTTTCTACGTATTACACAGGTAACACTACTTTTTTAGTTTGCAAATCTGCAGCGCCCAGTTGGGTTCTTAACACCCAAAAACGGTTTTTTTTTTTCTAATTGAACATTTCTCTCAATATTGGCCACTATAAGTGACATCTTCAAATAAAAGGTAGGTTGTAAAATGCAATGATTGAATAACATCGAATTGTTTGCTAAAATATGTATTTGCAGTTTCCAAATAAATTATTTTTCGTTGCTAAAGCACTTACAAAACAACGGTAGCAAAAAAATTATATTAAGACGAATGGCCACGAATAAGCTGTAGTTTGGGCAGGAAAATCCTGTTGAAAACTCTCTGTACGACAGATGATTCAGCCATAAACAGCGTTATCAAAGAGACATCGTAAAAACATCTCGAGCGTCTGTAGCCATTTTGTTTTTAGGACGGTCAGCTTAGTGGTGCAATAATATCGTCGAATAAAAAATTTACTGCTCAGTTTATCGCATTCGTAAAGAGCCGTGATATATGTTTTCTCGTTGAGGTCTAGATTTGATCTTTGCGTTTTGAATTCGCGGAAGTTTATTTATTTATATATTACATTACATTGTGTACAAAAGATACTTATTCCTAAGTACAACCTAGTAAGGGTATTGTAATAAAATTAAACCATAGTAATTCTAACAACACAAATAGAATTTATGTAACATTCATAACAGTTAAACATTATCTATTCTTTAAACAATCTATTTATATTATTTAATAATGTCATTATCTTATCACTTATAACTATTTATTGTTAGTGTTTCTTATTTGGTGTTTAGTATTTGTAGTGTGAGTTTGTCATAACTTTAAAGTGGTTACGTCTGCATTTAACTTTTATAAATTTAGCTCCTAGTGATAACGTTTCTCACCCTCTAAATCTGATCAGATTTCTACGATTTTTGAATATGTTGTAGATATTTCATAAACGAGGTCTGTACGTTTCCGCTTTTGTTTTTTATTTTTTTCTTTCAAATTAACTATTTTCTTGGAAACGAAAACGTAGAGACCTAGTTTTTCATAACATCTACAACAAATTAAAAAAATTAAACAATTAGACAACGTTTAAGAGGAGAAAAACCTTATCCTTGACAATTTTGTATGGACTTTTTTGCTTCACCTTTTAATGCATTTCCTTGGAAGATTTATTTTCTTACGGGAATAACTTTCTTATTTTTAAACCATCCATTAAGCACAACTATTTATAAGCATGCCTTGATCACGGTAGAAAAGAAACAAAAACTGGTTACAACTGATATATATATATATTTATGTTATTATAATTATATTACATTCATACGATAATTAAACGCATCACCATGCATCATGATAATTATGTACCTACTACCTACAGAATAAATCCAGCGCAGAGGAAATGAAATTTTTAAAACGATTTCCATGCTAAATGGCCACTTAAACTGGTATATTATGCTATATAAAACCAGCCAAATTTCAATTAAGACTAAATAACTACTTTTTAAATTTGTCGTTGCGTCGTTCGTGCTAGTTAAACCAGTTTTATGCTGCACCTGTCATATTATTTGACTTGCGCCCGTAAAGAGAGCGTTAAGAGCTCGTAAAAGTCGCTAAAAGCTTTCTAAATACGTTCGACAAACGTAAAACAGAGATGGTCTTCACGTTGATAAGGAAAATAAACGTTAAATACTGACGTTCCTAGTCAAACGATACGTTTTTTCTGAGTAACTAACGTTAAGAAAATTATAACTAAAAAGGTATAATTATTATAATATTAATAGAAAATATATATAAATCTCGTTTTTACAGTTTTTTGACAATAATTTACGTAAAAAAATAGGTATATCATTTTCGTGTAATTCGTAATGCAATTATACGAGGTATAAATATTGGATAAGAGAAAAGTATTTTCATCCGACAAAAAACGCAAAAAGAAGAACACTGAATGAAATCTTAGCAGGAGGAAAGAAGTGTTCTCTGCCTACCCATCTGGGACACAAGCGTAATTGAATATACATTGATGTATGTACTCGTACAAGTCTTTTTGGGGTTATTGGTATTTCTGTAGCTCTGCCTACCCCACTCTGGGAATGAAGGCGTGATTTTATGTATGTATGTATGTATGTACTCGTATGATTTAAATAGCGAGCAGAATGTTGTAAGAGTGTTTCTGAACGGAAAAGGTTGAAGTAACCTGTGGGCGAGCGGCGGTGAAGAAGAATTAAAATGGCTTTAGCATGAACTTGCAAATGTGTATTTTATTCAAGAAAACCACATTGCGTCTGAACGGATACATACATACATAAAGTCACGCCTTCATTCCCAGAATGGGGTAGGCAGAGCTACAGAATAACCAACAACTCTAAAAAACTTGTTGATAATTCTGTAACCACATTTTGCACAATCAGGCTAAATGTTAACCAGTGTATTAGTGACAGGTTGCAAGCCCATCGCCTAACATTACTACAAGCCCTTATACCCTTAACGCCCCCTCTCGCGTCCCTTATTATCTGAACGCATTTAAATGAATAATTAGGGAAGAACATTCGGGTAGTCGCGTATCTTATAATTATTGAAACGATCTGTCATAATATGTCTTCTAAGTATATTTGCATAATTCTGCCCCTTTATATTAGTTAGGAGTACGTTACAAGTCACCAGACGGATTAGATGTAAAAAAATTACAGATACTTGAAAATTCATCATTTTAAATTCGAAAAAAAAATGCCTGAAACCAATTTGAACTTTTATCTTTTCAATTTCAAAAATGTTATTTAATTATTAGTTTTCAATAAATAACGGAAAACCGAATTCTGTAAAGTGTAAGCGATATCTCATTACTTAATCTACCCTCTCACGTATGTATCCCACAGGCGTTTGCAAAATATTCGCCTTATACCCGTACCTGATCATAAACTTCTTATTTATTAAATCAAACGATAATTATAGAAGGCTCGTGTCTAATCATCCAACATGAATCGCGTTTCACGTCACGTCGTATCCAATCAATGTTTAGAGAGCTTCTATTGATCCTGTCATTTGATTTACGCGGTTAGTCGACTACCGGTAATATGTCATATATACCCCGAAGTGGATATTTGCCTCGGCTAGTCTTTAATTTTCAGTTTGGCTGCATCTATTTTAGGAGAACAATTTATTCAATTTGAAGGAAGCCATGGTATTACGGCACACGGTACACATTAGGAGAGTACTACGTGAAAGACTACAGCTGCTTTGACATTTCAATAGATTGTTAAACTTTACCTAATACGCTTTCTTGCATTGCAGAAGTTAAAGTGTATTTAAGTCGATAATGTCTAAACTCTTTACGAAACAGCGGCAATAATTGAAATGGAAAATATTTACATCAGTACTAGATTCTTTAGGTAGGTCTACACTTTAAAAGTTTTTTTCTGTACAAACGTTGCAACACGAATTGAAAATGAGTTTTCCGAGAATGAAACCTAGTGCGATACTTTGGCTTCAAAGTCGTTAGCTAAACCTTTTCAAACGGCGCGACTTAAAGCTAAATAAGGCAACGGTTAATTGAGTTTCGATTTCAACGTAAATTACATAATATTAAATAAAGTTTTAATACAGTTTTCATTATAATATAACCTGACTATCGCGGTGACAGATGTACGTAATTTGCAATTTCAACGGAAGGAGCCAATTTGGACGTTAGCGAATTTTGATGGCAACTCAGATGACTATTGATAAAGGGAAGTCGTTTTGTTGTGGGTCACGTTAAAAGCGAAAGACGGACCTTGAAACAGTTATACACTTAATACATTCATACATACATAACATCACTTCTCTATTTCCCAGAGTGGGGAAGTTAAAGCTACCAATAACACCAACAACTCTAAAAAGACTTGTTTATAATTCTGTAACCACATTATTTTTGCACCAACAGGCTTAGAAGTTTACAAGTATATTAGTGACAGGTTGCAAGCCCATCGCCTAACAGTACTACAAGCCCTTATTCCCTTAGTCGCCTCTTACGACATCCACGGGGAGACATGGAGTGGCACTATTATAACTCAGTAACCACATGGGGGCATTTTTTATGGTTCCGTAGTCAAACTAGGAACCCTTATAGTTTCGCCATGTTTTTGACAATGTGGTAAAATAAAATGTTGTAAAATATTTTTTTAAGGGTATCTCCGCTACACGTAACGTGGGGATGTATTTTTTTTCTCGTCTACCCCATAGCGTAGGATGTCGTTGGATAGGTCTTTCAAAAATATTACGGGTTTGTGCAAACAGTTTTTCGATTATGTGATCCGTTTATGAAATATTAGCTTTAAAGTACTAAATTTTGTTAGAGTCGAGGGACCCGCCCCTACAGCCAAAACTACAAGTACTAAAAATCTGAAAAATAACTTAAATGAAAGAGCATATAACGAATTTTAAAGGAAATGTATCACGACTAAGTAGACATCATTGGTTCTTGAGATACAGGCGATTAAAGTGTTTATACCTTCTAAAAGCATCAAACTCGGCACCAATTGACTTTAAATAGAAAATTTGTTATTAATTGTTTATTTTTATGTTTGTAGTACTTAACGACTTCGGAACCCTACACAGAACATGATGTTTGTAATTTTTTTCCGACTGCGGCAAAGCCCAAAAGGAGGGTTATGTATTTTTAAAATGAGCATAAGGTAACAACACCAGTGTTTGACAATTTTAGCTGACATGCACCAATCATGGACAGAAGCTTTTAATTCAAAGATCATAGGGTTATAAATTGATTGTTGCAAAACAGATGAATAGCTTTTATCTTCTTTGAATAAGAGTCCTTTGTCGAGTACTGGTGTCATTACCTTACTTCTCTTGTGTAAGCTCAGGAAAAATCGTCGGCCTCTACGTGTTGGCTTCCGCTCCATGTACGCCTTCATAAGGTTCTGGGATGCCCATAGTCCCGTGTTTAGTAAAAAAAATGCGTAAAATACGGAGAATAAATCTTTTCCGGGCTATTAATATTACCTCTACTTTTTACTTTTATGTAAGATAACAAGTTGCCTGGAATTATGGAAGGTTTTGTTAAAGTGTCAGACATCTCAGGTGAAAAAGGTAATGGAAAAGTAAACTTCTCTGAAAAAGATTCGCATCAATCAATTTGTTTCATTACATTACTGTACCTACCTCCAATAAATCAACTTAATCATTCAAGTGATGGATCACCTGTAGATGTTCGGTAAATAATGCACGTAATAAATTACATTGTGCTCCTAAACCACATTTTTTAAACCAAAATTTATTATTTAAAACAGGCACTTGCTGACCAAAATGTTAACAAAATGTAAAACAGAACATCGACTTTTTTAATAATATTTTATTCCATTTTATAAATACCCTTTAGGCAATTAATCATTTGGTATTACCAAGTTTACTTAAAACTGTAGTGACATAACCTTTATTTTAATTAAATTATTCCTATTTTATCTCTTTTTTCCATTTTATCCATTTTAATAACTTACGAGTAAGTCGAGGTTAACCTAAAAAGCTGATTCTAAGCTTCTGAACATAATAATTTATTATTAATCCACGAAACACACACTGACCAACTTATTATAAACATATTATAGACCACTCGATAAAATGAAAATTTAACGAAATTATTATGGTCTATTCTTTGGAATAAATAATTCATAATTGACAACAATGTTTTTAAGTATTTGCTAAAGTAATTAGATAATAATTACTTAATGAAGCAAGCAGGTCAAGGTGGGCCATTAGTTTTGGTTCGTGATGGTTACCATCGTAAGTCATTTTTAGGGTTCCGTACCCAAAGGGTGAAACGGGAACTCTATTACTAAGACTTCGATGTCTGTCTGACTGCCTGTCCGCCTGTCACCAGGCTTTTCTCATGAACCGTGATAGCTAGACAGTTGAAATTTTCACAGATGATGGATTTTTGTTGCCACTATAATAATAAAATATTAATACTAAAAATAGAATAAAAATTATATTTAAGGGGGCTCCCATACAACAAACGTGATTTTCTTGCCGTTTTTTGCTCGATCTTAATACAGACACCGTGGTGGTATAGATAATGGTACGGAACCCTTCGTGCGCGAATCTGACTCGCACTTGGCTGGGTTTTTATCAATTTGTACAAACGCTAGTTTTCCTTGCCTTGTACCAGTCTGTATGAGATGCTTGTGAAGGTAATGAGTACTTTCATTTATTACTCGTAAACAAAACGAATAATCATTTTCCTTCCCATTTGACAAAATCACGAATCGTTTCATTTGCGTTTCCTTTATAAGGTAGCGTGTCGTGAATTTTGGATTGACGGTTAAAATATTATTGTTTGAGCTATAAAAAGCTGAGAATCCTCCAGTAATTTTTAAAGTGAATATAAAATAAAAGTGTTTAGCCATTTTTTATCTGACTGCGGAAAAGTCCAAAAGGAGGGTTATGTGTTACTATAAAGAAACACCCTAGTTCACTTCCCGTCAATCACAACTTAGTTTCATTGCGCTTACTTGCAACTTTGGATAACTTTGTTGTATTCTGTCGTGTTAAAACCACGCCCCATATCCAGCCCTAAGTTACACCACTAGACATATAAATAAAGGTTAAAGCAAAGTTAGATTAATGCATGTTATGTAATTGTGCCCGTGTAGTGCCGGGTTAGATAGAATAGTGCTACTCCATGTCTTCCCGGGGATGTCGTAAGAGGCGACTAAGGGAATGAGGGCTTGTAGTACTGTTAGGCGATGGGCTTGCAACCTGTCACTAATGCACTGGTAAACATCTTAGCCAGTTTGTGCAAAATGTGGTTACAGAATTGCCAACAACTCTTTCTGTAGTTGTCGGTATTTCTGTAGCTCTGCCTACCCCACACTGGGAATGAAGGCGTAATAGTATGTATGTATGTAATTATGCGATGCACATAAAAAAAAATTTTTATTGGGTAGATTTAGACCGTTAACAAAAACGGGCTTATGATTTTAACTTTGTCTGCGTGGACTCCTTTTATTTATTTATTAGTATTTCCAACCATAAAGTTTTTTAGGTTATACTTATATTTTATACATTATTGTCATCAACATAATATCAGTTAAAGCACGTTCACTATAGCGCCTTTATTCAACTCGGTAAAATTATATTATCTGTGACGTGTTACAGTATTGTTTTAACTCGGCCGCCATTACCTGTCAAGTTAATAAAAGCTTTTAAAACGTTGACAATACGGTAACACGTCCAAAACAATGGAATGTCAGTTAAGGACGAATTTACGAGTATATACAATCCTATACGTACACAACTTATCCGTAAAGCTTAACACTCAAACGTTATCCGTTTGAGTGTTACTCAAATTAGCAATATACGGGTAAAGTTACATTACAATATTATAATTATTATTATTATTTCTATTTTTATTATATTATTATTATTATTATTGGGTATTGCCGGGTTAGAATAGTGCCACTCCATGTCTTCCCGTAGAAGACGTAAGAGGCAACTAAGGGAATTAAGGCTTCTTGTACTGTTAGGCGATGGGCTTGCAACCTATCACTAACACACTGGTAAACACCTTAGCCTGTTTGTGCAAAATGTGGTTACAGAATTACCAACAACTCTTATTGTAGTTGTGCTGAGGCGGTGGAGGTTGTATGCCCAGCCTAGCCTTCACCGCTCAGTACGACGAAAAGGACAACATCATCAAATGGCAACATGTCATGTATCCTACTGTTTATGGTTTTCAAAGGCTTACTTACAAGAAAATAAAAAGTACCTACTTTAGTCACTGGTGAGTAAAGTGTCATTTTAGAACCTAGAGATTAAATGCATCACTTTAGTCCGCCTACACATTGCTATTATGTGTTATTGGAGCGTGAGAAGTGAAAAACCTGTTATTTATTTGGCCTATGTTACTGTGGGTTTAAATTACTCTGACCTTTTCAAAGCTCGTTAGGCTTCTTGGTTTTAAGTAGATTGTTTCCAACAGCGCTGTTATATAAATGGGTTAAAACTTATCGGAAAGGCTTAGTCACGTTCATAAATTAAAGCAGGTAAATTATTCTCGTTCCATGAGTTCCTTCATATTTTGGAGTTTTTTTGGACGATTTTGACGCAGGGTTTTTAAACCGTTTCTATAATCAAATTATCCATCATAAAAGTGGTTCGTGAGCGAAAAGAAAAATAACTAGACCTAATCTATCCGATATATCATGGTCCGTCCGGATCGCTACCACCATCTTATCCATTAACCACCCGCCAAGCAACAGTGTTCGCATTGTTGTTTTCTGGTGTGGGGATAAGACAAACGGATTTTCGTAAAGCATAACTTACCGAACCCTCTGTCCGTCAAAACCTTTAAAATATGCTTTATAGAGTTATTTCCAAACAATAACCCATTTTATTAAGCGCTAACCAATACAAAACCCTTTCAAAAGCCTAGGTTACTAGTACACACGCAATCTTAAACCTTTTGTACTCTTGTTAAACACAGGTTACCTTGCATCCCATTCGAAGCAAGTAAATGGAAGCCTTTTCAACTGAGTACTAAGCCAATACCCTTAAACCCTTATAAACCCTTATAGTATACACGTTACGGACGGTGTATCGTTTGAAGTTACCGTGTAGAGCGGTAAAAAATCTTATAAGGTTCGATTTTCAATGGCAAACGTTTGTGATTGGCTCATTTGCGCGCGAATGATTTTTCTTTCTCGCACACATATCTTCCACAAAAGGGAAAGCTTTATAATAAGCGCTAAAAAAATTATGGAAACCCTTTCATAGGGACATAAAGGTCAATTAATTACCAGTTACCAATTTTAAAGAGCCTTCTCGTTTGGTTCTTGATTCGATAAGGGAAAGTCAATCGTATGGGCTGCCAATTGGAATGGGTGAGCGTATCCACTAGGCTACCTATTTCCAGGGGAAGCTCTTTGCAAGGCTTTTCCTCACGAAAGGGTGGTCCAATCCCTGATAATAAGTAACTTAACATTAGCCAATTATAAGTTTTCCTTTAACATAACATAAATTGAAACAATAATACACTTAACTAGATATTTTTAACTCAAAAGAGTCTATTGTCTGTACAATAGACTATATATTTCAGCATCAAATACATTGTGTCCAAATAATTCGTAGCACCATTTATTTTTATAGTGTGATGAACTATTTGGCCGTTTTGGCTGATGCAATATGTCATGCTTAATATACCTTTGTCTTGTATTTTTTAAGAAATTAATTAAAACCTCGGTTCACGTTCCTAACCCGTCTTGTGCAGTGATTTATTGACAAGTCTGTCTGCCTCCATCTATCTTCCTTAGACGTAATTGCAGCAGATTCTTGTGCACTGGCAATAAAGGCTAAAATTGCATGACTTGCTAATTGAACCGTTTGCCTTAAACGACAGGTTCTCGTAGCTGTAATTTTCTTCAGATTAATGTTACGTTTAAGCAGGTTAGCAATAGTGTAGATTATAGACAGTTTCGGCAACAAAACGAGACGTTAGCTTAGGTAACGTTAATTTGTCAAAAAAACTAGTTAATATTGTCTATGTAATTTATGGCAAGACTGCAGTCACAAGACTGCAAATGCGGCGCCAACCTTGGGAAACCCGCAATTTAGTAACTGAGTTTAATCCAATTTAAAGATGGTATTTAATTTACGTTACGCCTAGAACAGGTTTAAATCTAAACTACTCGTAATTTCCTTTCAGACGTTTCTTTTGATGTCAAACTATTATTATTTGTTAATTCTGTTAAAAAAAACGTTTAAAGAGAATCAACAATTTAATCAACTAGTTTGTTAAATCGACGCCAACCCCTAGTTACCGAAAAATGAGTATTTATTAATAAGGCTAAAGTTTATCTGCGTTTAGTATGTTAAGGCTAGAAGTAAAAGTAAGCTAATAAACACACACGCTTAGGTGATATAAATAACGTCCTTGTTTAAAATCTGCGGATGTGAAAACACATCTCAGTACGAAATTACCACATGTTTGCTAACATGATGTTTTTTTGCACTAAACAAACATATTGACGTCACTTTCAACATCAGGATGTTATTCGTTATTAACAAATATTATCTATTTATTAAAAACTACAAACAATAAACAATCGATATTGTTTTTATCTCTAAATGTTTTTCATACTAAACAATCAATATTTTTTTCCATATTTGTCCTTAGTAACGATTGCCGTCTAGATGAAAATTCTCTCTTAATTACTAAACGTTTTCTCAACGTCTACTGTGGTCAGCGGGCATTCCTTAAATATTTAAAATGACTCAAATTCCTTTTCTGATTAATTAACGATATTGTGATGTATTCATCCTTCATAAGACTGTGACTAAATGACACTGAACTTAATTATCTTAAGAGTAGCAGATTTTTTTAAATAAACGTGTAACCCCGTGTGGTTGCCAGGTAAAAATAGTGCCACTCCATGTCTTCCCGTGGATGTCGTAAGAGGCGACTAAGGGAATAAGGGCTTGTAGTACAGTTAGGCGATGGGCTTGCAACCTGTCACTAATACACTGGTAAACATCTTAGCCTGATTGTGCCAAATGTGGTTACAGAATCATCAAGAAGTCTTTTTATTTCGTACTTTTGTAGCTCTGCCTACCCCACTCTGGGATTTAAGGCGTGATGTTATGTATGTATGTATATTGGCCTAAAAGATGTTATATTCACAAAACCGCAAGTTAAGTAGAAAAGCGCATAGAAAAAATGCATTTAATTCGATTTTTTATGATACACATCAAAATAGAAGACATCACGTTTTGTAAATTTGCTTTTTATACCCAGTTTAATAGTTTTGTATAAAACAAGCTGCCCTCAGAAAGCAAATTTCTTTTAACAAGTTTTATTTCTATTCAGACGTAAAATAAAATAGGTCCAAAGGCGTTTTAACAATGGGTACTTAGCTACAGCCTTTTACTACCGTCGCTTATTATCCTGTGGAGCGCCATGGTATATGTGTATTACAATATAAATCTTAATTCGAACCACTCTGATTCCCAAAATTAAATATCATTATGAACACGCGGTGTTCATAGGGCGTTCCACGGGTTATTTAGCCGCCTTCTTACTTGTGTGAAACAGTGTCAGTTGCAATTATTATCCTTTCATGCTTACACACACGTACATATACTCGTACTAGCGCAAGGTCAAAACGATTTGTCGGTAGCCCCGTTTTTTACAACACTGACTACCTATTATCCACATTACCTAATTTATACGTATAATATTATAGTCTCTATGCGTGACTAGATCTAATAATATTATGAAATGATTTTGCTGTTCATATTTTCACACACGTAATCATAGATCGTGTCTGCGAGGCCAATCCGTAGTTTTTTAACACTTTCCCTTTTACCTTTTATTTTTGGGGATCAGAATCAATAAAACCGGCCAAGTTCGAGTTGGACTCGCGTACGAAATGTTCCGTAAAAATATTTTATGAAGATGCCGTTTTATTTATTGTTTAAGTCATGTTCTATTATTTTTTGTTGTTCAGACGTACGGACAGCGGAGGCTTAGTAATAGGGTACCGTTGGAATCATGAATAAAAAAAACAGCGTCTTGCGGTTTGAACCAGATTTACATTACAATGCTGACGGAAAATCCATTGCACCTGCAAAAACAAAGAGGCAAAATATTTTGCAGATTCTATTTTCCGTCCTAATTATCTAGTCTATACTCTATTAAGTGTGTGGCGACCTAGCGACATCTAGTGACAACTTGTAACAAACAACTCGCTAGCGCCACCAGCGTCAGACAACGCAACTAAATCTGACAGTGCGCTACATCGCGCTAACGAAGTTTCTTCAGTCAGTTGACTTATATACAACTTCCAACTTCATCCAAATGGACTTCGGTCCCCAGGCATAACAACCGCCTGGAGAGAGATCTCTCTACTGTCCTCTCCCTACTACAAGTGTACTATTTTAAATGCAAAAAATTGGATGGATGGAGTTTCGTAACTCAATTACGCCACAACCGCTGGACGAATTTTGATGATTGGCACAGAGATATCTTAAAGCATAATAGTAGTAGAAAAAACCTATTTTATATTCTAAAATAAATCACTAATCCCACAAGATGGTAAAGTTACGAATTCTACGCGGACAGACCCTTGGCCACCTCCACAGAGTCCTCCACTTTACTCGGTCCCTTGTTGTCTTTCGCCAACGCTTTGGGAGGGGTGTCTATCATTTCATCGAAACAACATATCATTTCATGGAATTTAATTTCGTCGAACGCTAATTTCCGCTGAAACCATAATGTTTTCAGGGTATTTTAAACATCTAAAGTAACCTTACCTACCGTAATTAATTTTGAATATACCCTGAAAACATTATGGTTTCAGCTGAAAATAGCGTTCGATGAAATAAAATTCGATGAAATGATACATTCGATGAAGTGAAATTCGATGAAGTGATGAGTTACCCTTGGGAGTCCATCGTCCCAACGCTTAACCTGACCATAAATATCAAATAAATAAATAATTTTCACAGAACAATGTCACACAAATTGACCTAGTCCCAAACTAAGCTCTAGCTTTGTATTATGGGTACATACTAGACAATGATAAACTTACTTATATAGAGAAATATATACTTAAATAAAAAACATCCAAGACTCAGGAACAAATACTCGTACTCATCATAAAAATACCTGCATCTACCGGGACTTGAACCCAGAACCCCTAGCTTCGAAGGCAGGGCCACTACCAACTAGGCTAGCGTGTCGTTAAAATAAAAGGACTATATTTTTTTTTAATATAATAATAGTCCGTGTCTAAACTCACAATGATCAAAAGAAAAATAAATATATACACAATTATTTTTTATTTTTTTAGAACCACCAAGTAAGCGTCGTGTTGCAAAGTTTACTTTTAATTTCACAGTACTGTTTAACTTTAATTACTTTTAGACACCACGTATTTTAAATCTTTGTCCAAGCTATATACCTATGTACCTATGTAGGTACCGTAATGTAAGGTCACGTTTTTATAGAATAATATTATTAAAGCGACTGTGAGTTTTAGCTGTACATTATACAGTTCAACGGTAACACGGATTTAAAAATTGATTTCAAAAAGCCTAGAAAAGCAGAACAAAGAAAATAAGCTCAATATTCTGAAAACTATGAAATTATTAACATACTTCATATTAAATAAATAATTATACTGTTTCCTTCCATATTCCGCTGCTGCCGGAACCTATATTTTAAAACCATATTGAAGTCTCTTTCTAACTTATTTTGCTAGAAAGAGACTTCCGCTTGTAATTTGTACCAATTACAAATTACAAGCGGAAGTCTCTGAAAGTAGCTGGGGTATTTTATGTCATTTCATTTACTTAGCGGTCCCCCGCCGTGTCAGTTTAGTTAGTGTCAGTGTTCAGTTAATTATCTACTTATCAAACACTTACGGGCCACTTACACTTATTATTTTTTACTTTTTAGAGGTTTTTGTACAGACTATTTATTTAGTCGGGGGTTTTTTAAATTTCTTATTGATTTTTTATTTCACGCTTTTTAAACTTCTCCATCTGAGTGTCTGTTTGTGGCATCTTAGCTCCCAAACGGATGAACGGAAATGGACGCAGTTTAAAAAAATAATAAAGCTGCATTAATCCGGATAGTTCATAGCAAGATTTCATTAAAATTGGTTAGGCCGTTTAAGAGATATCAGCTCTAAAAGTAGGTGTCGCCGTTATTTTGGGGGCTTTTTACCATCTACAAGCTTAATATCTCAAAAACGGCTGAAGTGATTTTGATGAAACATGTCTAAGAACCACCGATAAACAAAACTGCTTGCATAAAAAAAAAAACATTCGAATCGGTTCACCCATTTAAGACCTACGGTGCCACAGACAGACAGACACACACACACACACACACACACACACACACACACACACACACACACACACACACACACACGTCAAACTTATAACACCCCTCGTTTTGCGTCGGGGGTTAAAACATTATGCGGACCAGGCCTAAATGGTGACCATAGGACCCTGGTCAGCAGATATAGAAAACTTCATTAAGGCTCTGTCATCCCGACTCATAAACTCCTTCGGAGATTCCAGAGCTGGTGCTTACCCCTCTCCAAGGTCTAGCTATCCAAAGAGGCAGTGCAGCCATTGTCATATGGACCATGACGCGGGCGGACCTGTTAGAAACGTCTTTTTATAGTTGTTCTTTATCTTTTATTATTTAAGTAGCTTAAATAGTTAGTTTCATTAAAAAAACGTTTTAGTTGAAAGCATACAGATTAAACAAAATATTCGAGTTGGTACTCGAACTTTATCCGACTTGCATGCAACCTCAATCTAGATTTGCTTGTTTTGACAAGGGCATTGGATCTCAAACACAGATTATATTTAAAAACCGGGCATGAGCATGTCGGACCATGCTCAGTGTAGGGTTCCGAAGCCGTTAAGTACTACAAACATAAAAAACAACAAGTAATAACTAACTTTCTATTAAAAGTCATTTGGTGCCAAGTTGGATGATTTTAGTACTCAAGAACCAATGATGTCTACTTGGGTGTGATAGTTTTCCTTTAAAATTCGTTATAATCTCTAATAAAAATTAGCGCTTTAAAGCTTCATATTTTTTTTTTTTTTTTTTTTATGGTAAGGAGAAGGCACACGAGCACTCAGGCCACCTGATGGTAAGTGGAATCTGAGACCCATAGACATTTGAATTCTCAAGACTATAATCCCAAGACCTCAAATGCGTTGCCAACCCTACATTAACGGGTATATTATTACATTAACGGATTCCTTAATCGAAAAACTGTTTTCACAAATCCATAATATTTTTGAAAGACCTATCCAACGACAACCCACACTATGGAATACACGAGAAAAAAATTCATCCCTACTTTACGTGTAGGGGAGGTACCCTAAAAAATATTTTTTTACATTTTATTGTACCACTTTGTTGGCGTGACTAATATGCATATTCATGCCAAATGTCAGCTTTCTAGTACTAAGAGTATCTGCGCTAGGCTGCAGACGGACGGACGGACAAAGCGGAACTATAAGGGTTCCTTGTATGACTACGGAATCCTAAAAATTTGTTAGCTTAGTACCTTAGCACCTTACACATTTTTTTTAAATAGTGAAACGAGCACCGTGCCTCGATGGTAAGTAGAATCGGAGACGCATAGACATTGCATTCTCAAGCCTTACAATCTTGAGACAGCTATCCTAATAGGTACCTACAACTTTTTATTGAAATGATCGTGCTCGGGCTGTTGTAAACAAATCGGCTATTATCGTTAACTCGATCTTCATACAAACGGTCGTTTATTTAAACGCAACATATTTACAACGTCGTAACAATAACTACCTATTTGCTTGAGCGGTTTTAGTAGAATTGCTCAAGTCTATGGATTAGGTACTATGAAAATCTATAGGGAGCTGTAATGAAAATGAAATTACCTCTGGCTTGGTAATAATAATAGGTCAGTTGGTCAAATTATTCGAAGAAACTGATTGTAACGCCATTTTGTGCATACGTCAAAGTTAAATGTCAAACTGTCATAATAAAAATCTTTCAAGGTTCCAGTTTTCTTCATTTCCTTTTAAAAATAAGTAAGCAATGCAAAGTGAACAAAAAGTATAGTAAAAAGGATTTGAATAAATAAATGGTGTTGACATACAAAGCTATTGAAAAAGAGTACACAATATTATAAAGTATATAAATTCGTAATGGATACATGTAATAAATGTTGTTTATATTGTTTAAACGCTAAATAATGATTACTTGAGAATATTTGTAGTTTTTATTTATTCGATTATGTTTGAATACCTAATAGTGTTCCCATTTTTTTTTGCAGTTTTTAAGTCGTAGATATTTTGATGAATAACATAATTCAAGTTTACTTTCGACTACAAAAAAATCATCAGATGCTCGGAGTAAATAAATTAAATTTGTCAATGTTCCTCAATTACATACATACATAACATCACACCTTCATTCCCAGAGTTGATAATTCTGTAATCACATTTTGCACAAGTGGGCTAAGATGTTTCCCAATTGTATTAGTAACAGGTTGCAAGCCCATCGCCTAACAGTACTACAAGCCCTTATTTCCTCAATTATACATCAATAATAGAGGATAACGCTATATCATTATCATTAAATAAAATAGCCACAGGACTGAGATTATACACGGTAAAACTTTTTGATAGCTCTTATTTACTTGACGGTAATGGCGGCGGTGTTAAAAACAATACCGTAACTCGTCATTGACAACTTGGTTATATCGAATTTACTAAAGGCCCGTGTGGTTGCCGGGTTAGAATAGTGCCACTCCATGTTTTCCCGTGGATATTGTAAGAGGCGACTAAGGAAATAAGGGATTGTAGTACTGGCTTGCAACCTGTCACTAATAGACTGATAAACATCTTAGCCTGATTGAGCAAATTGTGGTTACAGAATTACCAACAAATAATTTTAGAGTTGTTGGTCTTTCTGTATCTCTGCCTACCCCACTCCGGGAATGAAGGCGTGATGTTATGTATGTATGTATGTATGTATAGAGGCCCTGGCTAACCATTTTGCTGTTACAGCGAATCTGTACAGAAGGCAACGTTAAGATCGCCAATAATTGAAACTCCCATAAAAGCTTATCCCGGCTTACACTCGTCGGTTCATCCGTTACAAGTCGGTTATTTCTGAACGTTCAATTTATCTCGGTTTCTATTACTGGCGTAAGCTAGGTACCATTGACGGGATAAAGATGGAATTACTTTATAATTGTTTGTTAATTTTCATTTTTAGGGTTCTGTACACAAAGGGTAAGAACGGGACCCTATTACTAAGACTCCGCTGTCGGTCTGTTTGTCATCAGTTTGTATCTCATGAACCGTGGTAGCTAGTTTCAATTTCCACGGATGATGTATTTCTGTTGCCGCTTTAACAATAAATACTAAAAACAGAATAAAATAAATGTTTAAGGAATCTCCCGTACATTAGACGTGATTTTTGCGGTTTTTTGCTCCATAATAATAACGACAATAGGTAATGCACGCTTAAAATATTCACAGAATATTTAGTTGTATATTAATAAAAAAAAAACATAATTATTTTATTTTCTATAAACTTGGTACAACAAAAGGGTGTTTCAATTTATGGAAGGTCACATGTTTAACCATAAATATAGGCAGGCAAACATTTGCATTCTCTCATGATTACAATAATCTACATGAAGTCCCAAAACTGAACCAAACATGTACAGCCTTCATAGGAAATGCTAAGCTTTGCACAATCCATGGGACCACTATTTCCGATTGCAAGTTTGCTCAAAATTATGCAGATTAGATGCCCAGCCAACGGGGTTTGTACGGTGACCTCGAACATTTTTAAGCGGTTTTTGCGTTTTTCTTTAGGTCAACATTGATTTTTGGGTCAAACATAGATTTAGGTTACCGTCTTTCCTGTGGACAACCGAAAGTTAACGTTTTTAAGGCCTAATTTTCTGGCTAAGCCCATTCCCGCAAAAACACCGTCAGGATTGCTTTAGACCTATCAAATAATAACATAACTTATATGCACACAAGGTCTTAACTATTGACCACAGGAGAGGCAACTTTTGTTTTTAAGAGTGTGTATTACCCTTTTAGGATGCTGACTGAACCCTATTACTAAGCCTCCTCTGTCCGTCCGTCCATCCGTCCGACTGCTTGTCAGCGGGCTGCATCTCATAAACCTTAATAGATAGACAAATGAAACTTTGTTGCTATAACAACAAATCATTAAAATAAAATAATAAAGGACCCATACAAGAAATTAACAAATTATGTCCTGACATTTTTTGTTGGGCAAGCGCACCAACGGGGCAAATCCATCAAACTTATATACTTATATAAACTTCAGCCACTTGAGTGCTTTTTTTTCCAAAGCAAATAAAGGCTAACTTACAACTGTGGTTGCACAAAGCATGTGCGCTATCACGAGATATTTTTGGTTTGACGCATTTGTCCCGCTGGTGCACTTGCCCCACCTGACCTTAGCTACCTCGTTTCATTAAATGCCGTAGTAAAGTACTTTTTGACTGTGATCTTGCACGAATTCAGGGCCTCTATTTTCTGGGTAAAAATATATTGTGTTTGACTCGTTATCGTATTGTAAACTGTATGATAACTCTTTAGTCGACAATAATGGCAGCCAGTTTAAGAACAACAATAGTTTAAGGTTTAGTGGTGGTAGGACCCTGTGCAGGGTCCGTCCAGATCGCTACCACCATCTTATCCATTAACCACCTGCCAAGCAACAGTATTTGCATTGTTGTTTTCCGGTGAAATTACTAGCATAGAGGCATTCCATACTAGTCCTGAGGGTTGGCAACGCCATTACCATCAGGTGGCCTGAGTGCTCGGGTGCCTTCTCCTTAACATAAAAAAAGTATTATTATACAAGTAAGATTGAAAAAATGACCTTCTGCTGGAGTTTGTTGCGGCGCTTCTTCTCCACAACGATGGTGTTGTCCGAAGCGCTAGTAGATTCACTGGATGTAAAAGACCCCTCATGTGGTCATTTAATAAATGATTGAATTTGAATTGAAATGTGATCCCAGTTGAATTGAGCCGTAGGATTCTTGTATATACTTCGTCAAAATTTTGATGTATATAAACCAGCTATGAATAATCTAAATGTACTCTGAACCAAACTATAGTACTGCCTATTCTGCGTTTCAGATAGGAAGTGCTAAGCTTTAGCCAATCCATAGGAACACTATTTCCGATTGCATCGGTTGGCTCATAGATTATGCAGAATAGATTCCTGGCCAGTGGATTTAGTCCAGTAGCCGCAAAGATTAACTATTTAATGACGAAAAAACTGATTTAAAGCGGTTTGACTTTTAAATGTTTTGGGTATTTTTTATTCGGCTTAAAGGTGCAAAAACACGTACGCGTTACGAAATAGTAAAATAAGCATTCTAGAAAAGAATAAAGTTAACATATAGCTTGTCCCAGACCGAAGATGGGGATGATTGAATGAAAAGGCTGAGACCTAAAAGAGTAATAGGTCATGTGCGCTGGGCTAGTTTTTATCGTAATAGAGAAAATAAACTTAGAAATCGATTCTTATTATTTTTTTAAACCCAGAAACTACATTATCCCTTATAATTGATTGTGTCTAAGTGTGTAGGTCGCTAATACCCGCATTGTTCTAGAGTAAGCACTTGTTACGGTTACCGGATTACGCTTGTATTCCGCACGCTTGGTTGCGAAAACATTATCGTTAAGCCTACAGAAGCCTGTTGTTTCTCTCCTTATAGACACAATTAAACTTATGTACACACGTAACACACATACGTACATGAATGACATCGTGTTTTGTTATATACGTTCGTATTTGTCTTGCTTTCTCAAAATTAGCTTATCCTCGTGAGACCTGCTCCCTATTTCAGACAGGTGACAGGTAACATTTCAGTATACATGGCGCCGCTTCTATGAATACCCTGTGATGTGAAAACTAGTTACCTCCACAATGTATACCAAATTATCACCTATCATTGTTAGGATGGTGAAATAAATGGAGGGCTGGTGGACGATAGGAACTGTACGTAATTTAAGATATTTAAGTTTAAATAACATTTTAATGAGTAAAGAGTTCTATATTTTACTTGTTTCTAATTGTAAATGGCATTTAAGAGCAAGCGTAGTTGAACTTTATTTTATTGCTGGTAGATTCAAATTCCCTCATTTTTTCTTTTTTTTTCATGATAAGATGAAGGGCACACGAGCACTCACGTCGCCTGATGGTAAGTGGAATCTGAGACCCATACACATTTGAATTCTCAAGACCATAATCATATGACTGCAATCTTAAGGCCCCAAATGCGTTGCCAACCCTGAGAACTAATTTAATTTCACTTACAAAATCTCCGTGTTTGTAATATGGTAGGACTCAAGTTAAAGACGGATATTGAAGCCGATTGAGAAACAAGACATAAAAACAAACTTTTCCGACCAACAATGTCGATTATTCACTACCAAGGATCGGACATACGCCCGTCATTTTAATAACATAACCCTGTTCCGTACAGCAGAGACTTCTTTATGATGTTACGATATTATATTTTACATTATTTATTTATTAACACGTTTACACAAAATATCCAGTAAGTGTAGTTAAATAGAAATTCTGATTATGTTACTGTAAAATATACTCAGAAGAAACTTAACGCCGAGCCACAAGCATATTGGAAAAACAGTATATCAATGTCAACGATTAGATATGCCCCAATGACGTCCGTAGAATGTGAACGAACTTTTTCAACACGAAATGGGTCCTAAATTAACGTCGTTATAGACTCAGAAGTGAAAATTTGGAAAAACATATATTGGCGAAGGTGATTTTTTGTCGAACACATAAGCCGGAACGTCAATCATTAATTAAATTTTCGTTGAATAGGTATTATAAATTATTGTTATTTGTCGTTGGATAGGTCTTTCAAAAACAGTTTTTCGATTAAGTAATCCATTTGTGAAATATTAAGCTTTAAAGCGCAAATTTTTGTTAGATTTAAGTGTCTCGTCCCTCCACCCCCCTACAGCCAAAACTACAAATACTAAAATTCTGAAGAAAATCTTAAATGAAAGAACATATAATGAATTTTAGAGGAAAACTATCACGATTAAGTAGACCTCATTGGTTCTTGAGATACAAGCGATTCTAGTGTTTATACCTACTAAAATCATCTAAGACGGCACCAATTGACTTTAAATAGAAAATTAGTTATTACTTGTTGATTTTTATGTTTATAGTACTTAACGGCTTCGGAACCCTAAACTGAGCATGGTCCGACATGCTCTTGCCCGGTTTTTTACGTAAGTTTAAGGACTCAAGGGACTCAGGATCTGACCCAATTTCACAAACGTGACAACTGACAAGTACTGTTTTGGTATACATTGAAAAGATTACGCGTTTCTACTGCCCTTTTGCAAAAAATAGGCTCATTATTCACAACAGTATTGTATCCTCATTGGGCCCGCTGGAAAAATGTTGTTAATTAAAATTTAAACTTCGGTATTTGTCACAATATGAAGATCTAAATAAATTTGACAGAAGGCTTTTTAAAAGGCCTTTGAGCATTATGACGTATCACAACCTGTAAGTATAAAAAGGTCGCATGTGCAAATTTATTTTTATTGCACAAGCACCTGTTTCCCGTCTTCATCGCTTGGTTTGAAAGATAAGTGTACACCAAATCGTCTCTGTCAGGTTTACCACCTGTTTCTAATATTTTTCTACCAAGGATATATAATCGTGCGTGTCGATCGTTCAATTTGGATGCAGTTTTTCAAATTTTGTAGGTGCCTGACCCTGCATAATGCCTATGAGCGTACTTGTTAAGGTATCATTGTCAGTTAAACAAAGTAACGACGTTCCTTAGAAGAATAACATTAGTTGGCCCATTTTAATAACATTGGCCAAATACCTATCTCCTTCTTCATAGATCACTTAATCAATTTAGTCTTATTACTAGACATAAAGGTGACTAGACAGTTTTTTTTTGTACCCTTCAATTGTTACATTATAATTATGAATGATACCCTAGATATTTAGAATAAGTATTTCGTCTACAAAGAAAATGAAAAAGGTTTCCTGAACGAACGAATGTAGGGAACATTCTGACCTCCTTGCCAAAGAGGGCATATCTTTTACGAAATTGTGTAGTATAGACAACCTTACGTGTAAAAGCAGAGAGTTTAATATCCCTTGGGTATTTACGTGGAGATATATTTCTTTTACTGATAGATCGACATTACAAAGGAACACTAGTGAATTAGGAAATGAAACGTGTCTGATACGAAACAGACAGGGTGATAATCGGATTCGGAACGTTTAGGCTTTCTTTTTTGTTCGGTTCTGTAAAAGAATTATCCTCCTTTCACTGCTTTATTTCGTGTTGTTAACCTTTTTGTTGGTTTGATGTCTGAAGCAATTAGCGTTCCCTGACATAATTAATATTAAATAGAACATTGTTGCCAAGAGTAGAAAGCACGCAATTTATGGACGAGTCGTAAAGAAGGTTGAAACGTAGTTGAGGCCCTCTAGTGTACGAGTCCATATTATGGACTTTATTAAATTGCACTTACTGCCATGACAGACATAGTGCTTTTTTCGAGTACGGCAAGGTTTTTTTTTCCATGAATTATTCACGACTGAAATTTCACGATTGAAACTTTTTTTTTTATAAAAATAAGTTTGCTGATCCCAAACTAGACTAAAAATGTTCATATTATTATTTCCGAGCATTTGAGAAAAACACGTTTTTTCCGATGACTTTCGTCGCAAGCGTAAACGAGAAATTGCAGATCGTTTGTGATTTGTCTAAACGTTAATACTGATATTGCTTACTTAACTGACCGTACGAGTAGTAAGTATGAGTATTGGCATGCACATAGTATTAATACCCTCGTGAGGCCCACCATATTACAAACGGGGAGATTTTTGTTAGTAAGAATTCGAATCTACAACTCTGCTCTGAAATGGCATTTTCAAGTTTGAAACAAATTAAAATGAACTTTATACTCATTGAAATAAAGTTTAAACTAAATTGGCATGATTATGTGCTTCCTATAGAACATCAGGTCTCAGGAGGATATGGATACGCAAATGCTCTCCTCTTTAATACTGTTGAAAAATAAAAAAAAATAGAAGAAAAGCAAAAGCTAACTTATTACTTTATTTCAAAATATCACTATAACATTCAACTGAGGGCGAAAACTTCCTAAATGACCATTTTAACCAATAACATTTAGTTTTACCTCGAAAACGAATAATTGGTCGCGTGACAGTTAATTGGTGACTACAATTACGTTATAAAGAAATAATTATACGAGTATGTATAACGTTAAACTAATTACTTTGTGACCTGCCTTTACAACTTTCACCCCTTAGTGCAATCACTCAATAACCAGCTAAAGAAATGTGTACTTTAATGTCTTTCACGATTACTATCTGTCTGTGTACTGTTTTTGTCTTTAATGTCGCAGTCTTTAGGGTCTCTGATTCCACTTACCATCAAGTGGCCTGAGGGCTCGTGAGCCTTTTCCAAACATATAAACAAAACTCATGAAAAAATTACGCTGTATATGTAATTCCACGGCGTACCCTTGTTTTTCTAGTTAGTGGTAGAATGACTAGGTCAAAAAATTACCGACTTGCAAACTTACCGCTTCTTTTAGGTTACTAGGTTAAGAAGAAGTAACTTTAAATGCCCAAAGGGAAAATTGCCCATGAAAACACATGTGGTCATTTTTTGACAGACTTTTAGAGATGTAGGGCTCGATGTGGTCATTTTGTAAGTCGATAATTTTTAATATGAAGAGCTAACATAGTGTCAACAGTATAATAACTAAACTGTGGTGCTAGACAAGTTGCATTCGACAATCGTTAGCGATTAAGTTTCGATTGATAAATGTATTGAATTGACGTAAGCCACCAATATAGTAACGTGAAACTTACGTCGATTCCATATATTTTTCAATCGAAACATAATCGCTAACGATTGTTGAATGCAACTTGTCTAGCACCACTGAACTGAAAACAAGAAGAGAGATAAGTTAAAGTAAAATAGAGCCACAAACAAGAACTCCAAGGGCATTAATAAACAAATCTTTGCTGATATGCTCGTTTCAAGACACGTTGGAAATGATATTTTTCAAGGATGACGTATATTTTGCTGTCTTGAGTCGGGCATCTCGATCAAGATCAGTTCATTAATACGGCCCCAAATATCCTACGCTAGTTTTGGCAAATAATAGTATAAGCTCCATTCCACTAATGTTTGCACAAGCCGTATACCGTTAGTAACCACTGTGACTTCTTGTACGATAGTTATAAACAGCTCAATTCTACAACAGCTACATTAAACCCATCGCATCAAAACCAAACTGCTTAACCAGAGCCCACTTGTAACCCCAACGCTAGAACTCCGCTTTGTATCAGGAAAAGCCATTTGAAATTGGAATGTTCTGTAGGGACACACAGAACCTCGGCCGTGGCTGTCCGTGTTGCTTAAATGGTGTGGTGCGCAGGACGTGTGCTGTCTCCTGGATCGATGCTTCCAATATCCGCGTCGGAGCGCTCGCGACTGCGGCTGTCAGTTTGCTTTGCTCCACGCGGCCCCAGATGAGCAAAACCAGGGCAGCTAGCGCAGAAACGCCCGCGCCGAGCGGGCGTGCGCCCTCTGCCAGTGCCACTGCTCCGGTTGCGACCACCAAGTAAGCCTATGCTTACGAGTTATGCTGTATCACGCACGCTCGAACACAGCACTGCTCTTGCACTGGAAAGAGGACAGAACTCTCGAGGAGTTCAGGCACAGGAGTTCGCTATTTCGTCGTGAGACATCGCTTGTGGAGTTCTTAACAGCACTGTGTAACGCTTGAGCGCAATTACATTCAGACGTGGAATTTACCAATGAAATATAGCAAAGCAACTGTTCATAATCTGAGATCGTGTGCTACAGAGGGCGTAGCTAAGTTGCAAACGCTGCTTACGTTTCTGTTTTCAATCGACTCGATATGTATGGATTTGACGTGGCGACACGATCTGTCGTCAGCTTACGTCAATCCTATACTTTTGTACAAATTCGAAAATCGCTAACTTAGCGTTATGCATCTTGCCTAGGCCCTCTGGTATACGCTTGTAGAGTATCAGGTTTTGAACAGTTCCTCCGAATCGTTAAAAAATACTTCGTTTGTAAATTCAACGTTAACGTAATCAGAATCGTTGCGCTAAAGTAAAAATCACTATACATTTCGAAATGCAAAACATGTTCATCAAGCACTGTGTTCGCGTTACGTCACGTACTTGCTAGTTTGACTTGCACAACCATTTGTAAATATACCAGCTTTGAGTGACAGGTCGACGCAGTTTTTGGAGTGACACTCCACCAGACACTGGTGATTGATTTGATCTTAATCATTACTAGTTATCACAGACCGCAGGCGGAAGAATATAGAAGTTTTTGCAGACACGGAAATCTCAGTGACGTATTACAATGCGTATGAGCACCAAGTAAAGATTGACAAAAAATGTTTATAAAAACGGCCGCTCGCCGTTTATTTATTTATTTAAAATAAGTACATCCAACGTATATGTATACTGTAGCACTTCGAAGACATGGTTTATATTGACGGTACTTTATTCTGATATACACGACAATTACGGAGTACATAACAGTCACTATGGAACAAGAGCAACTGTATGAAACTAATTATAATTATCTATTTTATGTAGATGTACTTTAATTATATTACAACTATAAAAAAAAAACCAAAAAGAAACAAAAAGTGTACTGTTGGAAACATACTAAAATCATCGTATAGTTGTTTTAGGCAAATAATGGTAAGGGTCATTTGAAAACAGTACTACCTCACTTGTCACCACCAAAATTGTATATGCCAAGGTATACCAATATTTACGTTGAGATGTAATACAGAAATGCGTATAGTCTTTATAGTAGTACCCTTTCGTTTCGTACTGTTTTATTTCTCTGAAGTTTCATTAGTTGGAAATCCTTGCTTTTTAAACCGTTTAACTTTTAGGATTATTATGAAACGTACCTTTTTTTTTTATTTTTCCTGAATAAAGTACACTTATTTTTGCAAAACACTACGCCAAACTGCGGTAACAGTTTGTTCGTAAATTTTAAAAAGCTCTTTATATATCTACTGTGTACCTACTTAAATAACCTAATCTAACCAATAGTTTCAATTAGTTTATTGTATTAAAAAGTAAACAAAAATGAATTTCTAACACATGATAATTTTACCAAATGAAAGATGACAAATAAAACTTCGGACTTTCAAAAAGTTATTTTTTAAATACGATCGCATTTTTGATGATGATTAAAAAGTAAAATTTGGGGGACTCTATTCCACTCCGTAAAACCATGTTGCTTTTGACATGATATTGTATTGTTAACGTTATGACAGCTATAGTGATGGCGGCCGAGTTAAAATCAATATGACATTAAGTCAAAACCATGTCGCAAAGAGCCCCTGAGCATGTATTCAAACGTAAGTTGTAATTAAATACTATGAACTTTTTTTATTGTGACTGTACATATAAATGGATATAAGCTTTTTATTTACTTTTCATTAATAGAGAGGTAGTAATTTTAAGGATAAATAATCTCATCAAAACTTGTAGTAGAACTCACAGCAAACACGAACCAAATATTGCATTTAACAAAACAAATCTTATGACAAAGAATTATAATTCAAAATTGCCCCTTTACTGAAAACCATAATTGCCTACGTATTATAGCTTTACTTGTAACTCGGCCGCCATTACAGTCAAGTAAATAAGAGCTATAGTAACGTTGGCACTACGGTAACAATTCAATCGCAAAATAGTAAGCATCGCTAGTTTGTTATCTATCTCGTAAGATAGTAAAATATTGAATAAATTGAAACTGCTCAAATCACTTACAATGTACATACCGGGTGTTGCCTGTAATAGGAGCAATAAATTTAGGGATCGTTTCCACACCACAAACGTAACAACATTTATTCTACAACTTTTGAAAATAACTTGTTGTTTACTAAATATTAATGAAGCTAGATTTTCCAAGCCAGCAATGTATTGCGAAAACTACGAAGTTTGTAGGCTGACAGTAGATGTCAACTAGACTATTTGATGGAGTACATTGAAAATGCTATTTAGTTTGTTCGAAAAAATCCCAAATAATACATTACATATTTTGTAAAAGTTGTAGATCAAATGTTGCTACGTTTATTATTTATTATACAGTAGAAAAGATCCGTCAATTTATTCCTCTTTATTACAGGCAACACCCAGTATGTATTGCATAATTATTTTTCACATTGTGTCTCGCTATTTCAGTCGATCATAGTACTTTTTGTAACGTAACGTTTTTTTCTGTAACGTATGAATTTTGGATTGTTAATCTATACTAAAGCAAAATGTGGTTATAGAATTATCAACACGTCTTTTTAGGGTTGTTGGTATTTCTGTAGCTCTGCCTACCCCACTCTGGGAATGAAGAAGTGATATTATGTGTGTATGTAATCTATAATAAATGGTATATTCATGTGAAACCGTCAAATTGTGAACAAATATACACGAACACGTTCGTTTGTTCGTATATAAGTAGTAATGTTACAACGACGAATATGTTTCTTTTAAAATAGCAGCAAAAGTTATACAATTTATCAAAAGAACACGTAATCATTTTTTGTTCTTGCCTGCTTTTGCCTTGTCGTCGTTGCATTCAATATGTTTTGGAAACCTTAAAGTCGTTAACACTTCAGTAATAGCCATCATTACTCGGGAATCCTTATTTCATACATACCGCCTACACCAATTAGTATGAAATATGTATGGATTCAGCGGGTGTTCTGCCATTAAAATTCATTCATTTTAGCAAATCGTCGGTCTAGATGTGATACATCGTAACTATTTTTTTTTGGTAAAACGAGATTTTGATGCAGAAGGTTTCCTGCATGATGCAGGAATGACTTAAGACCCAAGTCCATTTTAATAACAGAGTATATTATGTATGTTTTGTTTATTACACAGACGGCTACATAACTACACAATGTAACTAGAAACCTTTATACACGTACAATAAACGCATATAAACCGTATAGGTACATACGTAACCGGCCCTTTAACCTTTTTACCTCTTGCTGCTCAAGCGTAAGGGTTGCATCAATGCGCGTCGCACGACTCGCACGCCACCAAACTCGGCGACGGCGTGGCCCCGACTAAACCGGCTTGGTGCGTCCTGTTGAGTTTGCTTGTGCTTGCACGTGGCGCGTACGGTCGAGGCACGCACACATGCAGGCCGCGCGATATACCTGTTTGAAGATGAACTACGTCACAGTGACGTAAATCAAAACGTAAAATTGACAAACAAAAGACCACTAAGGCACAGTTCTATGATGGATCAGATTCCATTTTGCCGATTATACACCTGTAATTATGTTTAACTAGCGACCTGTCCTCGCTTCGCAACTTTTATTTATAGAAACCTTCCGTTAAACTTTTTTTAACGAATGCATTCGTTAGAACCACATCAAAATCCGTTGCTTGGTATAAAAGGATATACAGACACAGAAAGACAAGAAAAGTGTTTTTCATTTATATTTTGTAATAATGATGAATATGTTGTTGTTGTTGTGTACTTATATGATAGAGGAAAAATCAAATATAATTAAATAGGTATAAAGTAACTGGAACCAAAACACGTACCTAATGTTATTTTTCTTGCTTAATTTATGATAACTGTTTTCGTCCCTTAAGACTCATAAAATGTGTTTGTAAATACTTTACCTACCAAAGAAGAAAAGTTCCCCTAAATATTATATTATGAAAACCAGAGTTGTTATTTTACGTTGCGGTCTGCGGTTGGTTGTAATCATAACTTAAGTCCCTAGGGAACTGCCAAGTGAATCTAAAGTTTGACATCTTTTAAATCTCTGCGCCAATGTATATTAGATATTAAATTTTGTAATAAAAGATTCACATTCTTATAATAATGAGCACTAGTACTTTTTTTAAATCTTTAATGGTTTCTATTTACTTAAATAAGTACTTATTTGTAAATACAAGTTTAGTACGTTTATCATTATATTATATTACCATTAATAGGCACAAGTTTAGAGCTTAGTTTGGGAAAATAGTAGTTTTTTAGGGTTTCGTAGT